>JAITYT010000459.1:899849-912783 GCA_025433975.1 Liostenogaster flavolineata
GTCGCGCTCGTAAAAGGAACTCGGTACCGCGGTCGAAGAGAACGACGACGAGCAGAGGACGACGGCATTGGAGATTCCACCGTAAAATCATTAACTTCGTCGTTTACCCGCTACGATTCGTCGAGCAACGAAGAAGACGACGCACCGTGCAACGACGACGACCGACGGCGCTGGTGACCAACCGCTAATGATGATGAACGCTCTACTTTTTGTCGCGCGAGATTCGAAAGAATGCGAGAGGGAGAGAGAGAGTGATTTCACACGCGCTACAAGAAATTCCTTCCATCTTCGGCCGAAGCACGTAATTACGAATGGCTCGCTCGCGTTCGTCGTACGCGAGTATACGTAATATGCACGTAGGTAGGTCCCTACAACCTTTCAGAATCGTCGTTATAACGCGAGAACGCGACCGGCTACGAAAAGACGATGTCGATCGACGGATCTTTACATAACGACGCTTGTTAGAATGCGATTTGCGCGAGTCGATCTATCGTTTTAACCGACGATGTGATTGCGAAGTCGGAAGAATGCTAAAGCTAACGCGATAACGTTGATAGGAAGCGAGAAACGAAATCAAAACAGGATGTAAATTGGAATGACTAGATTAGGATCAGGCAATAAATTAATTCTTCGTCTTTGTCATTCATAGGCAACGCATCGCACGATAATTTTCCAAAAAGATAGTCCAAGGTAGGGAATGCGAAATCGTTGTTAAGTTAGATACCAACATAACAAAACGAAACCAACATAAAAAAACGAAATGACTTTCCGAAGAACCTAGAACGTTGGAGGCGTAAAATCTAATCTCACGATCGTCGTTCGTCCGAGTCGTTTTCGCTCCGGATCTCGCCGTGCCCTTCGTACCAAACTTGGCCCGTTCTCAAGATACGAATCGGCCTTAATTCACCGACACCGACACCGCTGGATTGATCTTGCTGGTGGGCGCTGTGCCTCGCGACGCGCTAAAATTAGAGCTGCCGCTAATTTCACGCGGTGACTGCAACGTGCACGCATCGATGCACGATTATACGTCGATTGTTTCGCATACGAAGGAACGACGTGATTGCGATACGCGATGGGCGATGATTCGATATTTCGAGATCCGTGCCGTTGGTCGTCGATGGATCGCGTGCGCGTTTTCAATTTCGATCGGCGTGATACCTTTTTGCGTTTAAGAAAAAAGATTAAGAAAAGTTGAGAAATAAGAAAAACCGCGCCTAAGCCAATTTAATACTTAGTTTTTAATTGGTTTTAATTTTGCGAACGAAGGATGGACGAATAAATAGCGAAGCTGTTATAAAAAAATATTCGAATAATTTTAATCGTAGTTCTTTCTCTTCCTTTCAACCACGTAGTAAAAGATATATAATGATATTTTCGACGTATCAATGTGTACGTATATTAGTTCAGCACTTCGCTTTAACACTACCAATCGCGATGACTGTGATAATCGTGAATTTCGTTTTGATGAAAATAGCACATGCGATGCTATTAAAATAACTAATGCCTTCGTTCGATACGGCTGCTCGGTGACACACTAGGAATATATTCATCGTATATTATCGATGTCCGCGTAGCTATTTTTCAAAATTTCATAATTACATCGAGGTATAAATCAATATAAAATATCGGTACGATTTAACACGCGGTGTGTGTCGGCATCGACGTACGTATTGAATTAGCGAATCCATTTCTTTCGAATCGTTCATTGCACTACTATGATATATGCACCGCGTATCTACAACGTACACACTCGTATTCTTCATCTCGACAACGAAGGTGTTAAAAAGTCGTATGTATACCGTCAGCATCGTTACAACACGGATGTTTTCTCTCGTACCTCGTAACATATATCAGAAAAGAAATCTTCGAGTTGGAAGGACTAACTGTTTTTTGGGATATAAACCGGATGCACCGCTCTGCTCTGGAGTGGAGTCGCGCTTGTCGACACGGAACTCCCGTAATCCTTTCTCGATGAGCGACAATGCCGTCCATTGGTCGCAAATAAGACGGGCCGAAGCACCTCGTTATTAGTTATTCGAACTGGTAACCGACAAAAAACTCAATAATTTCACCGGTGGCGGCCACTAACGACGACGACGACGACGACGACGACGACGACGACGACTAGGACGACAAAAAGCTCAATCTATCAAATTGTCACTGGCCTTTCTATTTCATAGCTCCTCGCCATCCTAATAAGCAATCTTCCTCGAGATCGTACCGTAAACCGGCATCCAACGACTGAATGGGTTCCGGCTGGTACCCGACTACCGACTGGCTACGATCGCAGGGCCGGTTCTAGCTTTTTCGAGGGTCCCCTAACGATGTTTCTCCCGTCATTTTCTACGTTCCTCGCTTTAAACGTAGCTAAATTCCATTCGAAGAGGAGTCGTCCACCAAAAAACGTCGTTTTATTTACGAATTTCGAATGGACTTAGGAAGGTATATTTAACGTCGTGTGATTTTTGTCGACATTTTTTAAGCTCGTACGATTAATTAACTGCGAAACAAAGTCTCGTTCGTATCGGAATATCGCTAATTAATTTAAGCGGACGAATTTCGTACTCGTATTTACGTGTAATCGTACTTATTGCATTATCTCGTTCGTAATATTATTATTCACTTCGTTCTTTTCGCTTTCAAGGGAACATCACGCGTCTTCTAAAAATCGTCTTCTTTATTTATCAGAGATTTAATCTTCACCAGAATTTAAAGTTCGCCCTTTTCTAAGGAGAACAAATCGATTTATATTTATATGAAAATGAATCTGACGCATGTAACATAATAAAATATACACGTTAATTACAAACGCGCGCCTAATATCAAAAGAGTTAATAGACTATGAAATAATAACGAGTAGCGCGTAATAAAGTATAAACGCGGAATAAAATGGTAATTTACGATCGGTGCGAGCGTCCCTGTACGCAAGAGAACGCGTGCTTTTAGTCGGAACACCGCTACCAGTCGCACGATACGTACAGAATCCGCTTTTGTCATCGGAGGCGAACACGGCCAACGGTTAATAACCGACCGATATCGTTGCTTATTTCTCGATGTACGTACGACGGTACGCGAATGGCGTCGAAAATGTCTTCGCTAATAAGTCGTTCGTTGCTCCTTGTTGGATGTCGCCGCGCTGAGATGAAGGAGTCCCTTCATGGAGCGCACAGAACGACGTTTCATCGACCAAAGCTGCTTTATCGCGAATCGTTAATTATTCCTAAGAAACGATACCATCGGACGACGTTCTTTGTGACTTCCGATGCCGCTCGTCATTCTCCATATGTACGACTTACGCTCGCGAATGTCATCCGAAAGCAACGATAACTACAATGTCAATGTAGTATTAGCTTGGATAAGTATTCGTGTAATATAAAAAGATCTCTCGTTTAAAGAACGTCGGTACATCGAGAAATATCTAAAACTTGGAGATATTCGTGTTTAAAATAAAAATTACGATACGATAAACATTTGGATAGTATCTCATCCGATGCGTTTCCGCGCAATTTATTCCGCAGAATATCAGGGAAAATGTGAAATATTTGAATCGAAAATGTGAGCGCAATTACATCAATAAGTAATAACAAGACGGATCAAAGTAATTATTATTTCGACTACGTTTTCAATAAGCGCGTATCTATAAAAGGCAGCACGTTTATAAATTTTATGACGGTTTGGACATTGTAACAAAACAAATACTCCATAAAGAGGTAATTATGGTAAATGCGATTTCAAAGTGTTCGAAGTAACAACGGCTCGTTGAAAACGGAGCTCCGATCCGTGGAAGGACGAAGATGAATATAATCCATAGTGGCGATATAAAGTGCAACAAAAACTGCCCACTATTTATGTTACAGGAAGTGGTTTGTACGTAGAGTAGGCGTGTAATGTAGATTAAGGCAATTTCTATGCCGTAACTTAGTAAATGAATGCGTACCAACTGCTGCGTAAACAACATTATCTGAAAACGAGGAGATGAATAGTCATCTTGTTTCAAAGTACGCGCGTTTTTATCGCTTTATATCGGTTTTGCAGATGCATCGGTACGCAACTATTCGCTACATTCGATATCCATCTTACTTCCAAGAGCGAAGGAAGCATAGCCGCAAGGCAACTTCGTTATTCCTACAAGAACCAATAAAAAAGCGTAGTACCCCGAATATCTGTCGACTCAAAGAAAACGGAATCGTAAGAATGCCACCGTAAGTACGAAAATGGATAAACGTTCCTTAACTCGTCGAACGTGCAAGAAACGCGTCGTTCGGTCGCACGCGATCGCAATTGCGCAACGATCCCTGATGCTGTTTTTAGCCGCACCAGGAGCGATTCGAAACGCGCGTCGCGATCGCCAAAGTGTCAATGCAATCAGCGCGTATCGTCGTCGTTGCACGTGGTCGCGTCGCGTTCGCTTTCCTCGCAACGAGCCGAGCTGTACGGTGATAGAGACGACGCGATTTATTATCTTCGAGTTGGAAACGAAGCGGTCGAAAAGCCGAAAATACGAGCGAAGCGCGAGTCGTTTACGAGTAAGAAAGAGTCCGGATGCAAAACGATAAGCGAGAAGAAGCCGTCCGCGCGTTTAAGGCGGTTGTCAGCGCCAAATGGAACACTTTGCGAATTACCGTGGTCTCCTATACGCGATGGAGAATAACCTGGGAGTTCTCTATCGCCGGTATTACGTAAAATTACGCGGATCAAGTTGAAGAACAACGTCGATGGGAATTCCAGTAGCCGCGGTGGTAGCAACGGCGGTAGCAGCTCCCGAATCAAAGGAGGAGCGCGTCTCGTTATCGGAAATCGCTTGATATCGACACTCGCGCGACGATCCGCTACGAGACCATCTCGTCCTTTTACGGCAGCACGACGATCGTTCGAATTCGCAGTTTGGCGTGTCGTTATTATCCTTCGGATCGCTCGCGATATGCCCTCCTCCTCCCTCCCGGGCCCGATTATCATGGATTTAAGGTACCCTAGGGTGGGTTAGGGGCGCGCGTGTCCTCCACTTCAGCGTAATCCTGATAAGTCGTCGTGAGATCGGTGTAATCTTTAATGGGCGCGTAGAGAGGTTTTCGCGATGTCGTTAGGCGACATTCTTCCGATGTATCTCGATGGACGTTATCGTGCAGTATTCCAAGATGGCCGCGGGCAAGGTTCTTAAGGCAACGGCGATCCGCGTGCTTAAAGTTAAATGCGAAGTAGGACGGGCTGCGTTTACGGTCGCGGACATCAAGATGCGGTGGCCGTTGATCGTTAGCAGTTGCGTTTTTACTCCGTTTTTACTTCGTCTCGTCGTTGTCGTCGTCTTCGTCATCTTCTTCTTCCACTTCTTCTTCTTCTTCTTCTTCTTCTTCCTTCTTCTCGTCCACGTCCTCCTCCTCCGCCAGCACCTCCTTCTCGTCCTTTCGCTCTCCTCCTCGATACGTATCGTCGACGTGGACCTCATCGTCGGTCTCGTAGCAGCACGTGGAAAGACGTTGATTACGCCGAGCTCGTTCCTGTATACGTTGAGTCGTCAATTTTACGAGCCATGCGTGTGGTCGCGTTGGTAACTGGTCACCTTCCGGTACGGTATTTTAATCGTCGCCAAAGCGACCGTCTCTCCACCGCGTACCGATTCTCCCATCGCGCGCCCTTAATTCTTTGAGGGCGATATTTCTTGCGCTTCCCGTTCTTCTTTGCTCTCTCTCTCTCGTATCGAGGGAAATAAAAGAAAGAGATCAATGATCCAAGGTCTACTTCGATTATACAGTCGCGTAACAGTTCTCGAGGCATCGCAATTTAACGATCTCGGTGTAATTTACGCGCGAGCCATACGTTTGTTCGCTGTGACTCGCGTCGTTATTTCTTTTCGCTTTCCAACCAATGTAGGACAAAGAAAGACCACGCGTTCTTAATCTCTTGCGATTAAACTATTCTAGGATCTCTAAAAAGAAACTGTACCGAATTTAAAGGGAATCCGACATTTTCATGGAAACGCGTGAAGAAATGGGTAGGATTCGCGCGTATTCAATGGGACTAATGGAAAGCGCGTGGTAAACGATATTTCCGTCGTACTTTTGAAAATTCGACGTCGTTCCTGTTGCATCGAGCTGCCGCGTAGTCGCTCGTCGGCGTCGTTAGAACTTATCGGTCCTTATTAACGCTCATCTCGCGCCACGCGCCTTATCGAGTCGGCATCTAAGCGGAACGACGCGTCCTCGTGTCCCTCCCGCCCAAGAGGTGGAAGTCGCAAAACGGTCCAAGAGCTTCGGTGGTATCGATGGCGCGACTTCGCAGGTATTCCCTTACGCCAGCGGTGCGTTATTAATGGTGTCACGTATACCGGAACGCGTGCGTACCGTCTCATCATGGACAATAACCCAAGGCATTGTACGATCGGGTATCGCGTAAGATGGAGCATTCTTTCGTTAATCGGAAATAATAATACGTTTTAAAAGGCTTGAATTACCGGTTCATAAACTATCCGTGTCCGATCACACAAGAAATATGATAAATTAATATAGGGGCTTAAGTGCCCCTCCATCCGCCGACGTCGTAATAAAAGCTGTTTACATGCGAGGTATAAACATATAACGGAGGCACGAAGTGGGCCAACCGCGGGATGGAAATAACGTTCGTGTAATTTCTGACTGGGTACTGGAGTATCCCCGTGGATTTGTTGCCGCGTCCAGCCACCGTCGATTCGATCGCGATCGCGTGATCGCGTTATCGCCGACATCGATTCGGTAGCATCCTCCATTTTCCCGATAAATCACTATTTTTCTTCCTTTCGCCTTTATGTATTCATTCCTCCGACTTTATGTCGCGATTATTTGCAGAATCATCGACGATTCGGCCTCTTTGACGATTTAACCAATAAACTAATAATTTGGTATTATTCGGTATTGTTATTATTATTATTAACGAGACAGAAGCTTAATATAGTATTATTTTTGCGTCACGTCAAATGGCGTTTAAGAGAATTATTTGAAGCGTAAAACGTTGCACTCGAGATCGTGCTTGATTTGCCAATTTATCGTTTGTCGAAAATTTCTCTTCTTTTTCTCAGTCGCATTTACGAGCGACTCTCTTACGAGATTGGATTTAAGATATCTTCTCGCTGCCTCCTTCTTGAAATTGCTTTTTACCATTTGTTGCGAGTAATAAAAAAATCAACTTTTTTACTCCGTAAATTTGAGCGCGTTTTGCGCTACGACGACGAAAAATTCGCGACGGAATCCGAAGCGCGGTCGATGGAGGTTCGGCCGAAAGACGGCGGAGGAGGTCGCGGTAGGTGAGACGGTGAATGGATCCGGAGAAGTCGGGGGTGGCAGAACGAGAGGAACATCTGCGCCCTTAATTATTTTACAGATTTAGTAGATCGTTATGGCTTGTAAAATTACTTCCAATTTCACGCCCCTAAACTTATTTTGTCCGCGCGTTAGCTGCCTATCGGTGCATCGCCGCGAAAGTCTTCGAAGTATATTGGGCATCCTTCGTGGCTAAATTAATGGCCCCTTGTTTATGACTGCATCGACCTCCGGACACGCAAAGATTCCGTCGCGAATTCCCCTATGTACCCTCGATAATGCGATTCTCCCTTTCTTTTTCTTATTATTTTCCGTGACTCCCCCGCTTACTCCGTTCTTCCGTCTTTAACTTTCGATTCATTCGAGAGTCCTTTCGTATTATTCCCAATGATCGCGTAAATTTCGACAAAAGTTTGCCCGTGTCCTGTCATTTTTCATAAATATTTTAACGATTACGAAAATTATGATGTACGCTTATACGTATTTCAAAATCTCAGCACTGACCATTATTTTCTTCCGAATTTGAAATCGCGCGTGTAACGATTGCGTGTGATAATTGCGATTACATCGTCCTTCGTACGAGTAAAGATCGAATTTTTTTATTATTTTTCGTGTCTACCTCGTTTACTCCGTTCTTTCATCTTTTACTTTTGATCTACAGTTCGACCTTACTATTTCAACGAGCGAGTCGCGTAATATTCCCTATGATCGCGTAATTTTCGACAGATTTACACAGACGTGTCAACGACTAGAAAATTACGACGTATTCGATATTTTCGGCCGAATTAGGTAGCGTAAAACTTCGAAATCGCGCGTAAACGTAAGAACTATCGAATCCGAAATCGTAAGATATTCATCGAGACGTCCGCGATACCTAACGTCGATATCCTTGGACGCGTCTAATCCAACCTAATCGATAGGCCAAAGGCCACGGCGCCGTCCACGATATAAGACGATAAAGAGCAGTCGGTTGGCGAATGAAGTAGCGGCGATACGAAGAAGGTAGAATCGCGGATCTCGGAGATACGTTTAAACGCGCGCGTTAAACGTTTCACGGATATTCGTACGATCTCACCGTGCCAGAGTCGAAATGGAAAATCGACGAGGGGAAATTATCCTGGCGAATAGCGACGCGCGACTACCAGATGCCGAGAGTCGAGCCACGAATCACTGTAATTTAATAAATTGCGATAGCTGCCGTCCCGGGGCAAATTGTAGCATAATCATTCATTAGTAGGTCGTGACTTAGCGTCGGTGTGACGCGTTCGTGTGAGTTCGGTGCGCACGGTTGCGGGCTTCGCCTCGTCCCTCGACTTCTCTCTCGCTCCCTCTTCCTTCCGTATTACAGCATCGCGATTGAACTACCGACGATTCCCCTTTAGCCCCGCCGCTACTTTCCTACTTATCGTTGTCTCTTGATCGTCAATGCCGCGCTTGGATCGCCATACGAGACGATGTAACAACACCGATCGTAAAAGTCCTTCCGTCCTTCGATCGTGGAATCTTAATTTCACGATGGATCCTCTTCGCAATTACGAACTGCTTCCACTTCACCTGCTACTCGTTCACCTTCGAGACGAACAATGATTCGACTTCGTCAATTTCTTCGAACTGGAAGGTCCATAGCGCGAGATAGCCTGTCGGTTTCGTCCGGGTGATCGCTAAATCGTGGTGGATAACATTGAGAAGTATATCGAGGGATGCTGGTATCGAAAAGAACTCGATGTCGAGAGAATTCGAATGGACATCTTTACGCAAAGTGTTCTCTCGCGTAGCCAACCGCGCGTGCGATTATTCGGAGAATTTAAGGTGGCTTTGATCGTTCGTACAATCGCGTACGATAAACGTACCTTCGCGAGTATAAATTCTTGTTAACGCGATTCTAGCCGACGACTTCGCGAATTCTACTAATTCGATACGTAAAAGATCCGCGGCTAATACCGTAATAGTCGTAGCGTTTATTGCCGATCGTAAAATACCGAACGGAATCGACTCGAAATCCTTCCGCCTCTTTTGCCCCTTCGATTAACGTCGGAAGCACCGAACGACGTCGTCTTTCGCCCATTTTCGTGACCTCGCGCGAGATATTCTCGCCTCGATCTTTTCGCCGCTACCGAAAGACGATTAGCACGATGCTCCAACCGACGAACTCTCTTCGTTCCATATCGGTGAATAACGGTCGCGAAGACGAGGGAGCAAAGGCGAAACGGTAGAGCACTTCTGTCCCTTTCAACGCGCCAGTCGACGCGCATCCGGTCGCCATCGAATATCTGCGTCGCGCCAAAGCGTTTCTCGCACGACGCCAAGGAGGAAGTCGTTCTTTTTGTCGTGGGCATGCAACCGGGACGCGGCATTGGCACGCATGCCTTTGATCGATTAAATCTCGATCGGGAGACGCCGTTGCAATTAGCCGCGTTAATTTACAATAATTAGTCCAACGCCTGTAATGAAGTTATTGCCGGTTCGTGTCCCCGATTACACGGCATTTACATAAAATACCGTGCGCCGTGGCGACGAGCGTGTACTTACGCGCGATAACGCGACGTCGTTAACGGTGTGATTAACGGCACGACTATAGCCGTCTTTTTCGTCGTCGTCGTCGTCATCTTCGTCCGATAAGTCGAACGCGAATCCATCGATCCTAGGAAATCGTAGCCGGAAGTGGGTAGAGTCTCCGCGGTGTCTTTGACCGATCTCTGCATTTACGCTCGTTTCCAGCGTATTTTTCTCCTTTAAAATCTGCGCCATCGTCGACCTCAACGACCTACGATCAGCGTTCCCTCTAATTTTTACCGAGCTACATAGAGCATTTTTTTTACGTGAGTGCAGGTTTTTCAAAGATAAAACAGTTTACAAAGTAATAACTATTTACTTTTAACACATTCCCATCGGTTACCCTGTATTTCACGTAATAAACGCATTCGATACGTACTTTCCTCGAGTAAAAAGCGCAACTTCGAAGGCGTTCATACGTTCGACGCGCCCCGTTACTCTTATTTTTATCTCTCTGCGGTAAGAGAGGCTTGGTCGAGCGAGCAACACGCTCGATACGATCTCGAAACGTAAAGTCGTCGGTTGACAGGAGAATCGTCGTTACGTCGAACACGGTGGACGATTTCGTCGTGGTTTTACGGATCGAGCTGCCGCGGATCGATGACCGATTTCCTCTTGATCGCTCAATCTTGGGTGGATCGACGCGGTGGAAGGTTTCACCCCGCAGAAAAACTGGAAGCCCAGGGCTATGGTGGCGCGCGAAAAGGGTCTCGTCGTGGAACGTCGTCGCTCGAGAAAATTACAGAGTTCATTGTTTCGTGTCGGGCATCCGCGGGAGCGAGAGCAACGGAGCGCCTCGTGTTATGCTTGCCTCTTCGAACCCGTCGCTGCCACCATACGCTCCGCGCGTCGTTTTGCGTCCTTTTACGATACCGCGCGCAGAAATCGGCGGATACGGTAATGCATGTATCGGCGTTCCAACGTTTACGCGTTGCACGCCGAAGCGGTAGGCGAACGAAAAAGGAATTCGCACGGAATTCGCGCGGAATTCCGCGCCGCACCGAACAGATCGATCGGACGCGCCATTCGACCAGTCTCATCGACTTATATATTAATTTCTCTTCTAATCGTCTTTGATTCGTCTCTTAACGCCAATAATACCGATTTTACAAGGTTTTATTAAGAATGACGAAATCGTTTTTCGACTGGTATCTTTTCGCACGATGCTCCTAGCGTAAAACGGACCACGGATATGAATTCTACGGGTCAAAATTGATAAGAAAACACTTTCAAAACGGAGAAATTCGACATTTCGATTTTTGCCGATTTTTGCAAATTGAAGATCCATTTTCTCGAGCTCGTTCGATAAAAATCGATGTAGAAGCGTATAATTTGTCGTTTCCGCGTAGTTTAAGCTAGCGAAACCGATTAACGCTTTAAGCGTCATGGCGGTGCCTGTGGACCTACGGCATCGCATTAGTCGTTTACAGATTACTTCTCTTCTAATCGACGATTTCGTTCGAAGACTGATGCGAGAGAAAGCGCCTTTTTAACCAAAATTCTTCTTTTAACGATCCTTTGCTCCATTTTGGAGAAGAATCGCGAGTTCTTTAAATTCTCCGAATTTAATTCAACGATTTTCCGAATGGCATTGCGTTAAGAGATGGAACGATGTTGGCGAGAAGAAGAAACTTAATGAAAATAAAAAGGAGCTTATCCGTAGAAAAAAGGTTTAGGTTCGCGGAAAAACGCGAATACAGCCGGAACGTCGGTTGCACGACGAGATCGCGCGATAAGCAGTCCCACGACGAAACTCGATAATCGTTCGGTTATCCTCGCGTTTAAGCGGCAAAATCCTTCTAATTGTCGACGACGTCGACGCGGTGTTTGCTCGACGATTAGACACAGTTATAATTACGAACGATCGTTTGGAGGAAGGTTGCCGCCGTATCCGGTTGATTCTCGTTCGGAGACACGATGGAAAAACCTGATGACGCGGATCGTGTCAAACGAAGCGAGACGCTGCATCGTCGTCTCGAATGCGTTCGACGTTGCTTCTGTTGAAAGGCGACTCGATCCCGCGCTACCTCCGACCTATTTACTCGCCTATTCGGCGAGAAGCACGAGTCTTTCGTTCTCTCTCTCTCTCGGCCCTCTCGATATTTCTGGCGCGTCTTTCGGTCGCTGGTAAATTTAAAGGGATCTCCCATGGAGTATCGATGATGCTCGAGAAACACGAGGAAAGTTGGAGTTTGTAAACTTTTATCCGGCTATCGAAATGTTTGCGCTTTCGGGACACTCTTCCCTCGACGTTCGACGAACGGAGGGAAAAGAAGAGATCGCGATGAAGGATAAAAGGAGATAGAGATAGGAAAGAGGGAAAGGAAAAAGGGTCTCTTTTTTTCCTTGGCATTCTTCCGAGCGTCTTACGTCTTGATCGCGCGTTGAATATCGACGATCGCTGATCGATTTAAGGAGATAGATCTCGATACACGGTACTACGTTGTCTCGACGAAGTATAAGTAGCTTTGGGTTTTTCGTTGCTCCCTTTTTCGCGAGTATCATCGTACTCGCCACGCAGCCGCAATCAGATACTCTATCTAGAACAACGGATATAATTAAAGAAGGATATTTCCGGGGATCTTGGCTCGTGTATATGGTGTAATTGTACGTCGGCCCATCCCTAATAGAGGATACCCACGTTACCAAGTGCACGGCATAGGAACGACGTATCTTACGTACGTACCTACATGTGCGATGCACGATCGGCCGAATATCACGTCGTACGTCGACGTTCGTCGATTAAATTAATAACAATGCTTAAAGTTTGAACGGTCGAATCTTAGGAGCGTCGATCCGTGACCGAACCTCGCCGAGTCCCACGACGTCGAAGGAAACGCGGCAATTAAGCTCCTTTCGATATCGACCTCTCTTTCCTTCTTCCATCGTCTATTCGGTTCTCCTCGTCTCTCTCCCTCTTTCTTTCTCTCTCTGTCGCGAATGCGCTCTCGGTGAATCGAGTATCCGTGGAAACAGCGCGAGAACGAGCCTACATATAATTTCAAAGTTACGCTCATTGAAAGATACAGTTATCCACGATCCTGTGATTACGCGTTTCTCTCTCTCTCTCTCTCTCTCTCTCTCTCTCT
>JAITYT010000459.1:933333-957009 GCA_025433975.1 Liostenogaster flavolineata
ATATTTTACCTCTCCCCCTACTCTCGGATAGCAGTACCATTGAAATTACGAATAGGTCTCGAAGTCGCTTCTACTTTTTCCACAAAGTCTTTCACGTGTCTCGTTGCTGGCAGGGCTTCGTTGCCCGAGTAAAATAAACGGGTACTTTCGTAAAGTGCTACGACGGTATCGCCATTATCCGAGAAATTCTTTAATTGGTGTTGAAACAGTGCTAGTACGATGTTCGCATCGATCACTCGCGAACTTTTCCATGTTTGGATGGTGACTCGATCGATTAACCCCTTACACTACGCTGAAATTCGGAAAAAGCCGTGCCGAAAGGCGGAACTTACGACCGAGTGCGAGATATCCGCGCCCGTATTTACTTCGCGCGACGGAACTCTTGTGAAATTCAAATGAATCTGTATCAAAACCTTTTAAAAATTATTTTAATTATTACATATGATTGGAACAAATTCTGTACAAGTAGTAGTAACATGATTAATTAATAGCGGAATACAAATTAGTGAAGTCAAATCCACGGCAGTAATATTTGAACTGAGATAAATGTTCAGATTATGTCACGATCGCTACGCCTAAAAATGAAATATAAAATATAAATAAACGATTAAATTTACTTGGCCCGAGATTAAAACCACGAGTCAGACTCGTGATATTCGAGTTTAGCCTAAAATTTTCATCGCGAGTCAGACTCGTGAAAACAGTGCAAGGTGTTAAATTCATTGAGATTCAATCGCTATCGAGCGATATGTATTGCACTATTGAAGGGCCAATGAGTCGAACGAGTTCACGGCGCGGCGGTTGCCGCTTCGCGTAAAGCGATCCGCAACGCCGTGCATTCCGAGGTATCGCAGAGCGCAACGACAAAGGGCACTGGGGCGTTCCGCGCGATATTCTCCATCGGAGGCATCTGCCAGTTTCTGTTTTGTCGGCGCTTCAAGCTGTGAAATTGCTCCGACTTATCATTCGAGCTAACGAGTCCCTAACCGTCCTCGCACTTCGCGCTCTCCACGCTTCTGTCTATTCTTCGCGCGCCGCGGCTCGCTTGCAATGGCGTAGGGTCGCGGGGACGAGCTCGAGTCGAGAAAGAGCGTCATGCCTTGCGGCATCGAACGCGATCGTCGGTTGACGTCGCTCGAGGCGGATCCAGTCGATCGTCGAAAGTCGTTAATAACGTTAACCCTTTGCACTCCGGTGGTGACTCTCACTCATGACTTGGTTCGCTACGGTAACTGGATGCGCGGCAGTAACTGTTTACGTTTATTTTCTTCGACGTTGGTTCCTACGTTCTTTCTGTATAATCTTATGACTCGTGTGCAATCGTTGCTTTGCCCGAGAGACTCTCAATTTTTGTATTGCTGCGCGGCCGGCTCAGATAGTCTTCAAAGGCACCGTCTTATCGGCGTTGGCTTTTTTTTGGGACTTGGAAATTTGTCTAATAAATTCATATATTTTGCAGAAAAGCGAACAGCCGCTTAATCATTTGAAATATTTGAAAACGTTAGTCCACCGATCGACTGGAGATTTTCCACAGCCACACGAGTGAGCCTCGACTTCAACCTCGGATTTCGAAAATATCCGTTTGAATGGTAAGCTCCACAATATTCTAAGAGGAGTTAGGAAGGACTGCAAAGTCTGTTCTGAGAGAAATAAATCCGGACAAAAGCACAGAAAAATTATAGAGACTAATATTTAAGAAATTATGTTTGTAAAGTTGTAGAGATATATAAAATGTTAAAATATAAAAATTTTGTACATTAATTTGTGTGTGCAATGATTTTAAGTCATTTCGCGTCAAAAGGGCTGCGAAACGTCTGGAATTGCTGGTGCGCCCGGCGTGCAAAGGGTTAATCGCAATTGGTTACTCGTCCAATGAAGAAGGCGAGAACGTCTACGTCCGTAGAAGCGAGGAGACGATGGAACGCGAGAGGACGTTTCCAAAAAGCCGACGAGTCCGCGCCAATGTCTCGATCGAGGTAGAAGAAAAAAAAAAAGGAGAAAAGGAAAAGAGAGAGAAACGGTCGGTGGTCTTGTCACCCTTCCGTCGAGCGGTTTCGAGGGACGACGATCGCCTGTAATTTGTGCCTCTACCGACGTGGCTGGTCCGGTCCTCACCCCCTCTCCATTGATGGCGTTCATTGTTGTTTCATCTCGCGCCTTTTCGTCCGCGCACCCACACCGAAGCGTCTCGACGTGCGTGCACGCACGCGGTACCAAGACGGTGCCGTGCGTGCGAGCCTTCCAAGTGGACACGCCTTTTCGTAACTGCTTTCGAAAGAGAGAGAGAGAGAGAGAGAGACTCGTCGCGTCTTTCTTGACCGCGCGACGCGCGATTCGTGGAGACCCTAACGTGAAAGGCAAACGCGCGACCGAAATAAAGAAGAGCGATACGTTCGACGTGTACGAGGATCGATGTAAAGTACCTTTTGTAAATGTCACGGCGCCTTCGCGCGGACAATGAGCTACGCGTAACGCCCCTCGCGCGTCAGCCTTTAACTTCTTCGCGCTCGAGACGCGAACGATACACTCGCCTATCGCTTCGAGATTAACGACCGTTCGGTGGACGTCCGAGCTCCTACCTTCCGACCCTGGGATTACGTATGGAGGTACCGCGGTCTTCTCTATGCGCCGACTTGTCCTCTCTCTCTCGCGTTGCTTTTTTCAAACGAGGCGATCGAGACGCGCCGATCGAGATAATGTCCTTGCGTCTACTAGCTCGTTGCGGAATAAACGAGTGAATGGAGTGGACGAGATGTTGCTGCAATGGCTGTACGCGTATCCGCGGCACGAGAATTTGAGGGTTGCTCGGGCTTGGTTCGCGCTCGAAGAAAGAATATGACGTAGAAAATGCGCATAATTTGTAACGAATGTCGTAGAACTCGAAACGTTAAGAAATCGCTACGTACACAGTCGCCACATCGGATTTCAAATTTAGTAAATTAACACTTTGAACGCGAGCGACGTCCTGAGTCATCTAGGCAGCAGCGTGGCTCTAATGAAACTTTCGCATCGAAAGTGTTAAACGATGTTTCCATCTACGGATCCTTCTCTTCTTCCTCTTCTTCTTCTTATTCTTCTTTTTCTTCTTCTTTCCTTTCAATTTGAATGACTCGTATTAAATCGCGTGAAAAATACGATGAACATTATCGCGAAACAATATTCATCGCGTGCAGATAGAAATAAATTACACATTTAGCGTGTATAATTTTACAAAATAAAGTTCCACGTCCGCTTCATTTTGTGTTCGGTAAGGGTCGGCATTAATTAATTTCTTGCTTGCCCGTCAGCGATCGTCCGTTTCTCGTTTTACAACAATTTACAAAATTTAAACGTTCGTCTCCTAAATTAAAAAAATACATTTTTTTTAACGCTTCTTCGAACTTGCTCGACCGCGATGCAGCCACGAACGTTTTTTTAATCCTACGAAGCGTGGATGTGGTCCGAAATGCTTGGAAAAAAAAAACACGTTACGATCCGTCGATACGCACAAAGTACGAGGCTGTGCTCGGATCCATTTCATCGCGCAGAATACGACGGGGACCGTTCGTATTTTCGGCACTTGTCGCGTCAAAGGCTATTCTTGTTGCTGGTCGATGAATGGTATCGTCGGCAGAACGAAGGAGATTAATTCAGTGGTCGGTAGGCGGTGTTAAGCTACGACATTCCGTTACATTAAGAATGTATTCATCGTACGTCCGCAGACATTGTCACCTGGCGAGCGTTTTCATCGTACCGCTTGAAACTTCAAGCGATTTTAATTGCGCGAAGGTCGCGACTCTCTCAATCGTTCTCGATGACTGTCGACAATTGCCGTGACAACGACGCCCGTCATCGTCATCTTTACCATCGTCTTCGTCTTCGTCTTCGTCGTCGTTGTCATCATCGCCGTCGTCGTCGTCGTCCTCGTCGTTGTTGTCGTTGTAGTCGTCGTACTCGTCAAAGCGACAAGACTTACGTAACGAGTCGACAATGAAATCTCGGCTTGTCGACTGCCGTCGATACACGGCGTCTTCTCTCTCGAATCGTTCGAACGGATCGCGATCCTTTTGTCCTTCGTACTCTTGGATACGCTTTTTATCGTTTCGATTATGGACTGGAACAGTTCCGAACTCCATGCAACGTACTTCATCCGAAGCTCGAATCCTTTCGTACGAGGAACGTCATCGGTCGGGAAGGATCCTTAAGTCGTTTCCTTCGAGCACGAGTAGCGTGAATTTTATCAGATTGAAGTCGTTCGCTCGAGTCCGAATTATCTTCAATTATCGACGAAATAGCGATGAAAATAACCCGAAGAGACTCTCTATCTCGCAATAAACTTCTCTTTGTCTTGAAATTCCGCTTATCATCTTACTCGTATAAGAATGCAGAAAGTTGGTCTGTCCTTGTCAATTTCTTTCGTCGGTGTTCCAGTACGTAACGATTATTCGGATTCTACTTATCGTAGGTCTTCATTTAATTCGTTTCAGTTTGGTTCGCTTAATGTTCCGTAACTTAGAAGGTATTATAACGTCCTTGAAAGTAAACGATCGATCTATCTTTTTCTCTTTCTTCGAGGCAGAGGCGCGTTCTAACTCTATTTCTCTATTTTGAGCGATGTTTCCGGCTTTCGCGTGATCGTTCGCGAATCGAAGATCGCCGATGGCGATTATGATCGAAGAACGACGCCCTTCGAAGACATCGTTCACGAAGCGGTCTGCCGAGAGACACGATTAGAATAATCGACGTCGTGGCAAGCGCCAGTGGTCGTTTGGACCGTTTAGAATGGTTTAAACTGTTTAACATAATGGCCGGCGCGGCGACGAACCCGCTCCGATTTGGAGACCCAACAATTTGGCTGACTGTTCTCTAATGTCAACAGATTAGCTGTAATAGTGAAATTACACGTTCGTGTAACGTCTCGCATATGGAGTCACGTCGCCTTGCCGTAATCCTCGTAATCGTACGGCTCCATTCTCTCTCTTTCTCTCTTCCTTCCCGCCTCTTTACTTCGTATTTCTCTCCTTTTACTTTCCTTCTCTCTTCGCCGTCGTATCGTTTTCCACCCCTCGTACCTTTTCGCCGTGGAAGATTTTCGGTAATATTAGGGTTAGACATTATACTCGAGACGAGAGGTCAAACGGTTTTACGGTCCAGATTACATGCATTATTTTTGCGTCGGATGCTCTCGACGACGAAATGGACGGTAATTCGGCCGACATTCGGCTCTTTCGGTGTCCTGATCGAGAAAACAAGACAACGAGAAAAAGTGCCGATCGAAATTCGTAGACGTTTTGTTTCGAGCTAATGCCACGTCTTCGCGCGTACCGTTTAACGCGAAATCGAGCGGAGAACTTATTTTGTCACGGATTTCGACGTACACTCGTGTCCAAGTTAATCATCGTTAGGAAATTAATTACTCGTATAAGGATTCAAGACGACGAAAAAAATTCTGGAATAAATTATTCTTCCAGCGATTTAAGTTCTATTTCACGAAAGAACCTCGAATAGCTAGGACCAGTCCAGGTGGGATCGAAACCAACACGATACCTCCTTGTCTTTTCGTCAATTACAACATCAAGTGGAAGACAAAAGTGTACAAAGGTATTTTTCACTGTGAAAAGAAGAAGCACGTCGTAGAAAGGCGAGGCACCCTCGGGAGATCCGGAGCGTCGAAAGGATCAAACACGAGAGGTCCATTCAATCGAAGTCGTGCTTGGAAAGGATTCGCCGTTTCTTTTCTCTCTCTCTCTCTCTCTCTCCTTGGACGTGTACGTATCCAATTGGAAGGCGTTCGTCGAATCGAAGCGAGAGCCTCGTCGACGGCAGCTGCTCGAAACGTCGAACCGAGATGGGCGACCTTCGATCGGGCAAGACTCGCGCGTCGCGCTTCCTCGGGTAATAATGATCGCAGGATCGAAAGATGACGTACGACGCGGTCCTCGAGGGAGCCTGAGAAGTGGCTGATCCATTGTTACGCTATCTTTCCTATTCTGCCTCGCGTTTAATGCATAATCTATAACGGGCTTTTAACAATACCAACCATCTCGGTAGGAAGAGAGCACTCGCCTCTTCATCCAAGGGTCCCGGGGAATCGATCTTTCGCCAGGCGCACCCTCATATTTCACGAATGTTTTGACGTCTGCTTCGTAAGCATCCGCCTTAAGGGTGGAATCGATGACGCGAACGAACAATCACGGAGTGTCGAAAGGAACGTACGAACGACGCAAGATGAAAAGTTTATCACGAAACTGGGCTAAAACTGATATCCCAAATCTCAATCGTTCGTCGAGATTGTCCGCTTCTTCCTTACGATCTTCTTTCCTCGTCGATATCACGCGACAGCGAGGTTCGAACGAACTGGCGTCGCGTCGGTGTTCGAAAGGCTGCCGCTTCGAAGGGAAGGTGATATCGACGAATCTTTTCACGTCGAAGTCCAAGGAGATCGCCTGGAAAGGGAGAGAGGAGAGAAAAAGAAACGTAGAGGCGATTATGCGATCTCGTTCGATCTACTCGCCGGCCCGGTCCTCCGAGTCTCATCATCTCCATCTCGTCCCCGTCGTCCTCTCGTTCGCGAAGTCATTCGAACATTTTGTCACGTCATTTCCCGTAATGCGATATATACGGGCGAAATCTCGAGCATCATTCCGCGGCTATTAATCTATTGGCAGGACTCCAAGGCCAATGCACTTCCTGATATACATATTCAACGACGTGTGCCAATAAGAGAAAGAAGACGAGGGTTGAAACGAGGAAAGAGCGAGCGAATGGAAGAAGAAGAAGAAGAAGAAGAGAGAACAAGCGCCTTCGAGAACCGAGATGGTTAATTGCGCGAAAGGGAAGCTTTTCCTCTTCGACCGACCTATCCTCCTTCTTCCTGGAGAAGGATAAAAGCCGAGGAAGGCACGAGTAGCGTGACAGCTTTGAAATTAACAGCGCATGGGAGGAGGATTTATCTTTCGTTTGGTTTCTATCTATCGGAATTCTTTCCCTTCGATGT
Organism: Liostenogaster flavolineata; assembly: GCA_025433975.1. Lineage (NCBI taxonomy): Eukaryota > Metazoa > Arthropoda > Insecta > Hymenoptera > Vespidae > Liostenogaster > Liostenogaster flavolineata. The sequence continues at coordinate 940,310 of JAITYT010000459.1, forward strand.
CGCGTCTTTTAATTCCCTCGGTCTCGTCGAATTCTCACCGTTCGTTTCAAATCGATCGATTTTTAAACTATTTCCAACGATAGCAACGAAACGTACTTTTTTCTTTTTTTTTTCGTTAACGTAAAACGTAGTTTTATCATTTTTAGAGATATCTTCTCTTTTCGAATTGGAACGATCGATTTGAAAGTAAGTTCCTCTCGTGGCGCAGTTCGTAGCTCGATCACGGACTCGATTAACCGTATATCCGTATGTTAATGCTTGGCGCGGGATACGATGTAATCGCATTACGTAGCATCAATACGAGGCAACGATTACGCGCTTAATTACGGACGCGACATACATACGCTATGCGCATTACGGTAATCTCCTTATTTTCGATCGTCGTTCGTCGACGCGTGTTACCACGCATGCTTCTAAGAGGTACCCCTACCATCTTCGTGGGTCTATTATTTTCTCTATGGTAAACTACGGTTGCCTGTTGCGTGCCACCGATTTCGATCGGGGGGGAACTTCTTACGACAAAAGCCATTTTGTAAGCTACGCTTCGATAAGCCAGCTGAATTATGCCGTTACCTCGACAAATCTTTTTACCGTGGCAACTGGGTCGCTTGCCTCGCACGAGCCCTCCAACGTTCTCGTTTCGCCCGTAATTTCACGAGGTTCTAAAATATTCGCGACGGCCGCTCGTCGATTTCCATTTGCATTTTTTTACTGGCAGACTGGAATGCGAATTTTTAACGGTGCGACGGGAAGTCTCCGTAAAAAAATCAGACGAAATCCCGTTGTTGATTTTCGTGGCTGGGTACGTGACCCGAATCCGTCGAGCGTTCGACGTAAATCTTCGCTCGTATTATCGTAGAAACTCATACGTCACGGCGGAAATGGCAATGTGCAATTTATACGGACCGCGACGAGAAAAAAAAGAACAATAAAAAAGAAAAAACGTCGACGACCGGAAAAAAGATCGCGCCCTTTCGGAGAACGCGGAACGTTGACTAATTTTTCACCAAGGGGAACCAAAAGGACGAAGCGGTGATAAATACGCATCATCGATTCTAAATTTAAAGATTCCACGGGTTTCATGCAAAACGATCGCTACGCGCTCGGCTCGTTACTTAGCTTAACGGCACTTTGATACGTTGTAATCGTTGTACTTAAATTAATAGTCCGCCCTCGGGGCCGATCGTTTCGGCATCACGAGCGAGACAGCGAGAAAAAGAATAAGAAGCTCGGCCGACGATAACTCTCGTATCGTCCACCGGTGCGCTCTCCCTCGAAATTGCATCGCGAACGATGCGAATCCCCTCCGCTCGTCCTTTTTCGGCCCTTCCCCTCTCCCTCCAGCCGAGAGCCCTTCCCTAAGACGATCGCAGGAGAAAAAAGTACGAGCAATAAAATGTCGTGATACGGCTATATATCTTGAAAAATTGGAGGTCTCGCGTTTCGCTCGATGGAAACAATGTATTCCTTCGGGGCAGTCACGGTGCGATCAGAAATAAGATCTCGGAACGAGTTAACTCCTTAGGGCCGGCATCGGGTCCAGCGCGGAGACGCACCATGCGAGAGCTGTCCGCTCTCTACGTGGGACGCGCGTCCTCCGTGCGCGCTAGATATTTATGAAGATTCGGGAAGAAGGTAGGACGATCCGCATCTGCCAAGCTATTAGCCTACCTACCCACGTCGAAATCGTGGCTGCGGGCGCCAGGTGTGACCTCCTCCGTTCTCTAATGACGCGCCACGATAATCCGATGTCTGAGTCGGTTAGATCAAGGGGTGAGGGAAGCGGGAAAGACAGAGAGGGAGAGAGAGAGAGAGGCGTAGAGATTGATATGCCTCGTTGAAGAGCAGACTGATAGCTCGAAAAGCGTCCCTTCCGGTCGCCTTCTCTCTCTCTCTCTGTCCCATTGTCTCGCACGCACTCCCTCGCACTCTCTTTAACCTTGCCGTGGGGTCGTCAGGATTTTTCCCGCAGCCACGATTTCAGCCACTGACGAATGATCCGACGATTAAAGCGAGAAACACGGACAATGGGAATTTAAAGCGCTTTTTCTCCCTAGAGCCTTCATCGCTATCGTGCCGGCGTGGAGAGCCGCGAAGCGGGATTAATCGCGCGTAACTCGTTACGTCTTCGCGCGCACGCCTTTTTAATAACACCGCTCGTCGAGGCGAAGACGTTCTTCCTTCCCCGTGAATCGAGGCACCCTCGTAACTTCGTCCTGAGAAGCGCTAACCGCGCGCCGACCGCTGAATTAAGATCGATCTCGAGTGAAATTGGAAATCGCCGCCGACGAGCGTCGAACGTTCGATGAATTACGAAAACGTTCTACGACGCGCGATTCGTCCCGTTCCGAAGAGATACGCGTGTCAATTTTGGAAAACTATCGAGACGAAGACGATTTTATCAGGTCGTTCGAAAAATCCCAACAATTTTCCATAAAAACATACATAAAAAAAAACAAAGAAAAAATTATACGACCTCCCGAACAACTTAACGCGTTCGAGAGAATTTCTCGACCTCTCGTAAACTCGAAACGCAAAAATCAATACGATCGGTTCTATTTCTCGTGCCTGCGTCCTCGAAATGAGCGAAACGCGAGCTGTAATTTTTCGCATTCGCAATTTCGCGTCGACCAAAGAGACTCGCGCGCCTTTTCGTACGCTTGCGCTCCTCCGAGTCGTCGTAGCTTTCGAGAAGAGTCAAGCGGGCCGACATGATTTTCGAAGGCGCGGCAGAAAATTCTCGAAGGTACACGCGCGGACGCGTTAACTGGAGGGTGATCGATGAGCAGATTACTCGTCGGTCCACGGATGTTGGGAACGAGCGTTCACCGAGAATGAAAGAGCGAGCGAGATTGAAAGAGAGAGAGAGAGAGAGAGAGAGAGAAAGAGCGGGAGAAAGAAAGAAAAAAAGGCGTAAGGGCTTTCTCATACTCGACGATATACTCCCGTCGTTATATCGGCGTCTCGTTCGCGCGCGGCGAGAGGAATTTCACCTACAACCTTTCGACGTCGAGGCCGCGCGCCAAGGTTTGGAGAGGACCTTGTTATTAATCACGACGCTGCCATCTCCCAGAGCAACGTTCGCTCGTTAGCCAGGGGGTTAGGGCGGAGGGGTTGGCCGCACCGTGGACGAGGAGGGGTCGGAGGATGGCCATCTCTTAATTACTTCCGCGCCAATTAACACCGCCTCGAATAAAGAAGGGGGTACTCGACCGCCAATGGGAGTTCAGTTCTGAAAAAAAGCCAGTCGGCTCGTAAGCATTCGCGATTTATATGTATATTATATATATTACGTACGTTTGGGTGTGTACGGCTTCGCTTGTGTCGGCGTACGTGCGCGTGACGCGCCCGGAGAACGTCGCGTTGGAAAATCGATTTTTCAACTTACCAACCTCCCTTTCTCCGTTCCGATTTCGCTAATCGCTTCGAATCGTTCTTACGAGACCGTCGTAAGATTCGATTTTCCTTCGCGAGCTTCGAAACGTTCTTTAAGACGAAAATGTTAATCGTGGCGACTTCCGACTTTCGAGAGTAGGCTGCGATCGCAAGCTGTCCTACGCGAGATTTTTCGTCTCTCGGTGGCTTCGCTCGGGCCACTTGGAGAAGACGGCAACAAAGTAAACCGGTCACGTTCGTATCGGGAAGTTCGGTGGATTCCAAAGGGGTCGAGCGAGAGCCGAGATAGCCAGGAGGGATCGGCCGTGTGCTCTTCCAAAAGTGGAGTCTCATGGGAAGTCAATCAACCGGCCTTTCTTTCGCGAAGGGGGTGACTCGAGAACTCCTCGCGATTCCGCTGTCCGAACTAAATTCCGTCTGGCTAAGCACGTCGATGCTTGGCTTCGTCGTTTTATCGACGTCGAATCCGTGTTCGTCGTTCATCCCCTATCGAGAGAGAGAGAGGACGAAATGCTCCGAATAACATCACAATCGTCATATTTTCTAATAGGTTTTAAATTCCAACCGAATTGGCACAAAAAAACCACGGTTCGTATCCGCGCGGTTCTTCAAACCGCAATCGTTAAGGATAACGCGAGGTTGATTGCTCCGATTGGCGAGTGTATAGATCGCGAGGCCATCGAAGAATCGGTCAAAGGATTTTATTCTCCACGAACAGTAGGTTTATCGAAAACCCATAACGATACCTGGAAATATACAAAATTGTGGGATTACCGTTCGGTACCGAGCGTTGCGGGATCGCCGCAATTTCATTGACGAAACGAGGAATCGCCACTGGCTTATAAAAGTTACGTATATGGACGCGAGAGGATTCTTTTTTTTTTCGAAAAGGTAACCCTTCCACGAAGCTTTAGTTTACGGAACGAGACTTTACGAAGTTTAACGATCGAGGACCCTTTTATGGGTCCGAGCATTCTCGACTCCCGGATCTTTTCGATGAAACAAACCAGACGATTCATGGCTTTCGAGGAAAAACCACTCGCTTTTCGTACTTCTCCTAGAAAGGGATCGACTCTTCGTGGAGGCTCGATGGCACGACCGACATTCCTGGAAACATTTTTTGTTCGACTCTGGCAGCACGGAGCTCTCTAAGAGCCTCGCGCCAAAAAAATAGAAAAACATCGAAACGACATCCAGCACGATACTCGATTTCCCCAAAATTCGAAACTTTGCTCTCTTCGAAAGAAATATTCAACGACTAAAATAATTTAACACCGGCTCGACGACCGGCTAGCCAAGAACCAAAAACATAAAATCAACCGTAGATCCAACAGCGTCGGCGTAACAAAGATTATCCATGGAGGCTCGGCAAGCAACCGAGCAACTAAGCAACCAACCAACCAACCAACCAACCAAGCAGGCCAGCCGTCAGAGAACGGCGCGATGGTTCCGTTGTACGTAGCGGCGATATCAGGATCGTGCGTGGGTTTAAAGGGGGCGGTTCACGGGCGACCGATGCACAACGGGAAGCGGAGGGTGAATGGAGCGTGGACGGGCGTCGGGTGGCGGCAGGGACGCGCCGAGAGGTCGAGGACGGCGGCGGGGCGCGTCGAACGACGACGACGACGATGGAGTAGGGTGGCGACGAGCCCGGGTGCCGCTCGGCGAGGGCTGCCTGCTCGGGTGACGCGCCGGGGTAGAAAGGCGGCTGCGGAGGGGGGTGGGAGGGTTTGGTCGGCGATTGGCATTTAATTAGCGGCCGGATGACCGCCGCCGTCGCCGCCGCCGCCTCCGGATCAATACGCCGCCCCCGGGGCCAGCGTGCAGGAGGCAGCGATCCCCTTTCGACTCTACCTCCGACCGCGTTTTCTCCTCCACCTTCTCTTCCTCCTCCTCCACCTCCTTCTCCTACTTTCCACTTACCCCTTTGCTCCTGAGTCGAGTACACCGAACGCAACCGAACTCGTTTGCTTCGTCCGCCCGACGAACCCTTTTGCTCTTCGGCTATTGGACGGTCGGGGGGAGGGGGAGGGGAGGAGAGAGAAGAGGTCGGCGACGTAGGAGAGGGCGAGCGACGGCCAAGACGATGGAACGACCACGGAGCTTTCTTCCGCTCTTCTTAACCTAACCTCCTGATCGAACGGCACCACGTGCTGAGAATATCCGGAAGCACTTTGCTAGAACAAAGAGAATCGACCGTAAGTGCCGCGCAACTCCTCTCGCTCCTAGAGAACGCCAACTTCCCTTTCGAATTCGCTCGGCGTCGACGAGGCTATCTCTTTCTTCGTCGGTGCATCTTCTTCCATCACTTTCAGCCTCCATTCGTTACGATCCGAAGAATCGACGAAGAAACGGATTTTCTACCTCATCGATGCTGTTCTTTGGCTCCGTTTTTCTATTAGCTGCAACGTTCAAACCAATCGAACGAACGAAGGAGAAGGAACGACGGTGTCCTTCCTCCGCGGACGAGGCGACTCGAACTTCACGCTATCTTAAATTACGGTTACGAAGGGCTTAAGACGGGCACGTGCCCTTAAGGTGAAATCGCCTCGCGACGGCACGCGATACTTCCGTTACGCGCGCTATAATCGTATCGAGCGATACAGTTATTTTAAGCGCGGCCGTTCCAGGTGGCATCTTTCTTCTCGTTTAAAGGCGTCCTTCGCGACGTCCTTCCACGCGAATTTCCATCGGCGGCTGCTCGACGTGCAAATCGAATCGGCGTCCGTCCGTCCGTCCGTCCGTCCTCCTTTCGCTCTCGTTCCGGCGTGAGAGTTAATCACGGTAAACGGACTTCATTGTTCCACGAGGGAACGTGTAAAAAGATGGCGAATCGGCGTCGGACACGGTGCTCGTGCCAAATCAGTGTTTATGCTTAAAATTATGGCGGCTCGGGTAACAGCCTTTGGAAATAGCGCCGACGAACGGTTCTCAATCCTTCTCTCCCTTCTCTTCCTTTCTCTCGTTCTCTCGCTCTTCCCAGCTTTTAAGCGATTCACCGAGAAAGAGGTTTTCTCGCGGTTACGAAGATCGATCGATCGATCAATTCGTCGACGCGGCTGCGCCGTTTATCTCGATCGTTTATCTTCTTAATCGCGCTCGGCTTGAATTTCAATCGCGATTACGCGCTAATTTCTTCCCCCCTTTTTTTCTTCCGCGTAGTACGATCCAACCATTTATCCTCATTCCAATAAGATATTCTTCGATTCTCGCAGAGAGAGAGAGAGAGAGAGAGAGAGAGACTCGTAAAAATCTGCAATACCGAAGGAGCGATCTCTTGCGCGCGTAAAATCGACCTTTTAAACGCGATCTCGACGATTCCCTCCACGAAAGATCACGCTCTTCTCTCGAAAGTCCAACGAAATTTGGAAGAAAGCAGGGAAAAATCCACGAAGATCTCCTTTCCTTTTCGATCTCGATGAGGAAGCAGGAGAGATCCGATCGTCGGAACGGAGCACCTCTGTGGCTTGGTTCGCTCCCCCCGGCCCGCGACGCCCATCGAGGCGCTCAGCTCGTTGTTTCCGAAGGAGCGTATAAAATACGAGACTTGTTAACAATGTTCGCACCTACACAGGGACCGAGGTGTACCGTGCGGTTCGTCCGGCCTCCGCGTGCGTGTACTCGGTCACCCATAAAGGCAGAAAGGTGCAGGGCGCGAGCGCGGATCGGTGCCCCTTTCGGCGACGTCGACCTTCGCCCCGAGATCCTACGGAGATACTTTATTCCCTCGGATTTTTTACGAGCCGATATATCACGCATCGACCGCGGGGCCTCGAGAATCCTCCTCGGGCCCAGCGTCAAGCGCCGCGCCGCTCGCTCCTCAACCATCTCCTAAAGGAATCGCGGCGCGACGACGCGCGACGCGACGCCGATCCGTCTCTCTCCGCCCTTTCTCAAGCCTCTTCTTCCTTTTCTTATCTTCCTGTTCTTCCTTCGCTCTCCGGCCTCCATGTCACGAGGAATTCTCACGATCGCGTTTTCCTTAACCCTTCGACTGCTATGGACGCATATATGGGTCCTGTAAAGACCATCGGTGTCCCTTATGAACGTATATACTGGGTGACCAATGGGAATGTGTTGAAAGTTACGCCGTACAACCTGAAGCTGATAAATAGAATTAAAAAATGCAGTCGCTGCATTCCTACATCTATGTTAGTTAATGTATTTCAAAGTTTTTGCAAACGATCGCAGTTCTGTGTTAATTCCAACGGACGACACTTTGAAAACATATACCACTGATTCTTTCTTTTATATCGTGTATTTCAATCGAATGAAAAGTTTTCTCTACAAAATGGCGTTTAATCCACTTTATTTGGCCTATTTGTTACGAAGTAATAGCTATCTACTTCTAACACATTCCCATTGGTCACCCTGTAACACGTCGGCTGATAAGTTCCCGGTCTAAAAACGATGCCCGATAATGCAAAATAAAGTCAAGACGTTCCTTTGAAATCTTTAGAGTGTCAGCTATCTCTTGTACCTTCGCTTTACGATTTGGCGACATAACTTTTTACAATTATACATATATAACAGTTTTTACAATTCGCTTAGCGATTCGGGGGTGCAGTTTGGAAAGCCGGTTCCGGTTAAGCCATCGTACGGCACCTGTTCGTTCGGCAAGCTGGACTCGCGCGAGATTAGGATTACGACGCCGGAAGCGGCTTTGGCGATCGTTTCTTCTCCCTTCGTCTCTTTTATTTTTGCATCGCAAGATCGTTCGAAAGCTCGCGTTACGATTTCGATTCGATCGAAAGGTGACGTGGATCACGTCGAACGATGATCAACGGCCAATGCTCGACGAACGGATCGAAACAACGAAGCCGTTCATCGATCCACGATCGACGATTTACCGCGAATCCTCGCGACCGCCGATTCGCGGGAAACACTTACACTCGAGTTCATGACACCGTGACACGAGAAACGGCCATCGATGCGCCTATCGTACTCAATTTCCGCGCGGAGTCGTTGCTACGTCGAACGAGGTCCGTCGTAACGTTAGCAACGTGCGGCGCGATCACGAACGCACGGTAGTCGTGTCGGAGTCAACAATACGCACTTAAATGAAGCGCCGCGCGTTCGTAATTTTCAATAGGCGATCCGACGAGACGAGGACTTCTCTTAAGACCGAACGCTTCTACTTAAATGGGAGAAAGAAAGCGAAAGATCGAGCGTTCTTGTTTTCTTCTCTCTTTTTTTCGAATTTCGCGCGCATTCATCTCCGATCGCGATGTAATCAACGCGATTCACTCCATCGCGACATGCTTGTCGTCTTTCGCGGAGGCTCCCTTTCCTAGGAAGCGATGTCTCGTGCCAGAAGGCCATCAGAGACGTCGCCCGTCGCGAAGAACGAGGGCCTTCCAACCCTAGGAGCTAAGGACGAGCGCTGGGTGGGCGTCGCAGCGCAGACGACGATCGCGTGTGTCTCTTCATTTAGAGAAGCGCCGCGACACTTCGATGCGAATCTCGAGACGGTCTACGAAATAAATAACCAGGATGGAGAGAAGGACGACGGGGAGGCGGAAGGGGGAAAGGTTGGTGCGCCACGACGCCCACCTCGACGATGGCCATTACGGTTTCGCGTTAACGGCTCGGCGGTTAGCTCGGCTAGGCTATCTAGGCGACGCTAGGCGCAAGGTGTGGCCGCTGCGATGAAAAGTCACTCGTAACCGTGGCGAAACCCCGACGTAGACGACGGCGATCGATCGACTGGGAGAGACCGCGACCCAATCGGAAATTGCCGATGAATAGGGACGATGGATGGATGGATGGACGGACGGACGGATGGATGGATGGATGGATGGATGGAAGAAAAGCCGCTCTATTAAAATGTCTAGTCATTTTTTAAGCGTCTATCTTCTCGCGTACTCTGCCTCTGTCTAAAGATCATTCGTCGCCCGAGAACGACCCAAGGCGATGATTTATACGACTCGGATACGAGGAGATCTCGTGTCGCTTCTGCGAAGAGATATGAAAGATTTTCCGTGACGTAATTCTCTAACGATTTTACGCAATCTCGGCTTTTCAATTTTTACACCCTTCCGCGATATTACTAAATTTATTAAATTTAATATTTAATAAATGTATTGTATATCTTTCGTTATTTTAGAATTTTATATTTCGTTGTAAAAGGAACTGGAGTCTTTTTCGACATGGCGACCTCGATGGCACACTCGAGATCTTTCCTATTACACAATTTACACGAAATACTTACGCGAGCAATAAGCATCGACTAAGAAGAACGAGAAGTTCGCGTACTCGACGTTAATGAACTCGTAGTCGCGCGCGGCCGCGCAGAATCGCCGGAATTTAAATGGAAAAAGTTGAGCCCGTTAACGCGTCGCGTGCAATTTCGTGAAGCGTACGCGCTTCTGGCCGAGCAGGTAGCATTAGCGCGTTATCGGAGCCCTCCGGGGCGTAGATCGTCTTATCGCATTAAAAAAGAAAATCCTCCATTGTCTCCCGTGGGCTACGTTGGGTCACGTCGTCGGTTACCCGACGAAATCTCGCGCGTAACTCGGCTGCTACACGTTTACGCAATCGTCGCTTCGCCGGCTAAACCGTCCGGATTAAGTCCACCCCCGCTTCTGTTCCTGCGGGCGCTCCTCTTACTCCGCCGTCTCCGCTTCCATCAGCTCCGTCTCTGGTGGATCTCGATCTCGGTGGCGATTACGCTTATTTTTCACATTGGCCCGCACGAGCCGTAATAATGAGATTTAAAAAAGGCGACCCCTCGTCGATCGCCTCGTTTTCACCCTTCCTTGCCTTCCACCTTCTCTCCTTCCTTCCTTCCTTCTCTCTTTTCTTTCTTTCTTTCTTCCTTTCTTCTTGCTTTCCTTCCTTCCTTCCATCCATCCGTCCGTTTTTCCTCTCTCCGCTACCTGTCCGCCTCGTGTGTCTACCGGCGCGTAGAGAGGAACAAAAGAGGAAAAAAAGGGCCAAGCAATTTTCTACTCACCGGCAGAAAGGACCTGGCATTTCCCACGAGCCCGGAACCCGGGCTTTGCGGTTTCCACAATTTTCCTAAATAATTGAGACTTACGGCCACCAGCGCGTATTCCGACTAAAATTTTCTGGGCCGCTGCCTGCTCGCGCTGCCATCGTCCACCCACCTCTAACTCCCTATCTTCCCTTCTCCTGTCCACGCGAAACCTGGCGAAGGATTAACCTGTCCGTCGTCGTTAACGAGCGATACGTACCGCTTTTCCGCTCGGCTCCGTTTCGCCACTTTTATTCTTCTGGTTCTTTCCGGCGATCGTTCGTTCGATTTCGTCTTTTAATTCCACGTACTCGCCAATGACTCGAGCTCGACGTGGGTATTGAACAGCTCGAGACACGACCGATAACGACGCGGTGGAACTGACAAGTGAATTTGAATTTTTTTGTCTTCGTTGAAGATCTCGAAGAAGATAATTAAAGCGTGGGCTACGAAAGATCATTGTGATTCTGGTTACTGCTCGGAAGCCATCTTTCATACGTTGTTGACGCATTAGAGCGGTGTCGCCTTGCAGAGTAAAGGACAGAATTTCTCTCTTCCTACGTGTCGAACTGTCTAGAACAGTGATGGAGAATCTATGACCCGCGAGTCAGACACAGACCCACGCAGGATTTTTAAACGACCCACGCGATGATTTTTATATACTTATTTTTTGTATCATAAAAGAGAGAACAGATAATCAAGAATATTGGTATATGTAATAACAAATAAATATAATAAATAATTATCTCATGTCGAATTTATAAAAGAAGATTTCCAAGTGAACATTAGCTAGCTGATTTTTTATCGTATCGCTGCACCTGTATGACGTACATGGTCGTAACTGACTTTAGTGACCCACGAGCTGATGTTGAACAAAAAATAATGAACAAAATTTGACCCACTTCTCAAAAAGGTTTAGGAGCTACGGAATGCGTCGAAGTAAAGGCGCTATAAAAAATGGTCACCTCGTCAAACTGGAGGCGAAAGAAAATCGTTCGGATGTAATCGAATTCGACGATACAATAAATAAAACGATCGACCAATCGAAGACTACGTCAATCACGATTTAGATTGGAAGGGAGAAAAGATCAGTCGGGAGATCTGTCGTGGATCCAGCAGGACCCGTTGATGCGATCGCCCTAAGGGGATCGTTTCCAACTAGGAGAGAAGAAATCTTCCGCGACATTACGCGTCGTGCGTTGCGTTTCACGGTACATGGATCCCGACTGGACACTCGGGGAAGACGCCGACCGCCTATCGTTCGAAACCGACGAGGAAGGTTCGAGTTAGCATAGCGGTGGGTGACTTAGTGGCCCTAAGGGTGTCGTTCCTCAAGGCAGCGCGCAAAACCTTTCGTATTTCGCGTTATTTTGTCGCCGGTACGATATTTATCGTCCGCAAAGGGCCGTCGTTGTCGTCTTCCTCGGTACGTGCCTCGAGTTACGAAAATTACGAAAAGGAGGCTGACACGTGCCTACGAAAGCGCGTTTACTAATCCATCTCGTTGACGCCATCCTCCCTTCCATGTTGGCATGCCCCTCTCTCTCTCTCTCTCTCTCTCTCCTCTCTTTCACCCCGTCTTCGTCTTTGTCTACCGTTTGTCGGCATTCAAGTATCCTACCGGTTAATTCCGGTACATTTGAAGGCGTCCCGGTAACGGCCAGATATATCACGCAAATTGCCATTGTGGTCGCGACAATATGCTAAGCGCGGAACGCACGATATACGAGTGGCCGTTAGCATTTCGTTATTCCGCCAGGGCCGTTGGGATGAGGGATGCGCGTCCACGCTCGAATGGAATCGCCTTTCGCCAAGCCGATCCTTCTTTCCTTTCTTTACGCCGTTTCTTTCCCTCATGCCTGGCCTGCCTTTTCGCCGGGACAACGAGAGGCGTCTTTCGGTGGCGCGTAGGCGCGCACAAGTTCACGAGCGCCGTCGACAACAATTTTCTTCTTTTTTTTTTTCGCCTTCCTTTTCGGCATCGTTGGAGGAGAAATTGATACACGTCGACGTAAAAGCAGGGATCGACCGATTATCTTTCGCGCATTTACGAGCGAGACGAATCGGTAGACGCGACTTATCCCGAGTTGCAAGTTGCCGTAACGTTTCGAAAGGCACTGATGGGTACGCGCGACACTGTATCATTCGTCGAAGCTACGGTATTTATGGAAGATTCATAAATGTAATCTTCGTCTTGTAATTCGTGGTTATGATCGAATCAATGAATAATTTATAAAGTCACTGCAATATTCCAACGGAGATTAACATAATGTTAACGCAACGCATCGATAACATTTAAAACTGCGATAAAACGTTACCTGCGTGCCCTGTTCGTTTCTCCGCTAGGAGAAACTTTGTGTATTTTACACGCACGATTAATTGCAAAATCGTATATATCGTCTGTTGGATTTATCGATATTTCGGTTTACATAGCGTTGATCTTCATAAAATTTTCACCATGCACGGCTATTTATTTGCACACCGTATTCCGTTGAAAATCAATCGATCTATAAAAAAAGAAACGAAAAATGGAGAACTCGTCGTTTCGATTGTTAAAAGACGAAGGATAAAGGCATACAAAATACGTATCGAAGTAGACGGAGATTTTAATTTTTAATTCTTAATTTTTCGACCAATATTTTATCGCGAGGAAATCTAAATTACGCGGAGGCTTATCGGCGAGTTGCGATAAATGTTCTAAATCGTAATGAAAGACAAAATCTCGTAGCAATCGCGAAGCTTTCGCGATCGACGCGAGGCTAGCCGCGTCCGATCGGCGAACCGCGAAGGGAGAGCGAGAGCGCACCTAAATCCTCCAACTCATTAGCCGTATTCTACGTAGGTCGACGTAGGCGCGCGTATACGCGAACGCCAGCTTTATACTTGAGGTTTAATTCGGCTCGGGTCAAATTAATTTGCAACGATGAACGAGTCAGCGTGTATACGCTGTTAGCCGCGTTGCGTTTCGATTCGCAGAGATTAGCCCTGTTCATTAAACAGGAGCGGTGTGGTGCGTGCGCCGGTTCGCTCAGATTTACTCGCGGCATCGCGTTGGTCACGAGTGCCTTCGAGGCGATTCGAATTTCGAACGTTTGGAAAATGCTGCTGATAATGATGAGAGTTCGTCGTCGTTCATCACGGCGGCAATTCTGTCTCCTTCGACGGCGATAAATCTTGCTTAGTTCGACTTTTTCTTTCTGCTTTTCCCTTTGCACTTGTCGGTACTGTTCGACGATATAACTCGATGGTAATGATCGACGTTAGGTATTGTAAAACGCGAGTCGCGTAGCAACGAGCAAATTGTACGCGAGTTTATTCATTGTCGTGCGATTTGGCCGCTCGCATCGTGCCATTGTTTCTTCGAGTATCGTTACTGCGAACGTCAATTTCTAGCGCTTGATAGGGAACGCGGTTCAGACCTTCATAAATCACGTCGTTTATATAATCGAATCTAATATACGGAGACTGGAGGGTGTGGCGCGCGAACCCAGTTATCTTCCACTGCCCATTAAATTCCGTGTCATCCGAAATCCACTTAATGGAATTGATTAAAAATAACGAGTCTGAAAGAACAGGAAGAATCGAACGATAAATCGATTTCGATTCTTTGCGTCGCGTGTATTTCATTCGAAAATCGTAGTCGAACGACGAGAACAGTCGCGACATTTTCACGCGAACTCGACGCCACTGCATGGAAATATCATGTAACTGACGTAATCCACGCATGCACAATTAATTATAATATTCCTGGGATACACCGTTACATTTAAGCGCCCTTTATGGATAAAATGGCAAGATTATGCTCTAGCAACGTGTATATATGTATGTTGTATACGTAAATATTAATTCTCTATCTCTCTCCCCCCTATTATCGGTTCGTTCCGCGTTATCGATTTATTTCGCGTATTAAAATGTTCGAGCGGGATTCAATTTGTTTATTTCTTTCATCGATCTTTCCGTGCTGCAACGACGCGCTTAATATCCACTGGGTTTTTACATAATTTTTCGATATTCCGAACTCTCATAGATATTATCGCGTATCGAGAAGACCGACGAGTTCGTTCTCCGTGTGTCGCGATCTTGCGAAAAATGTCAAGGAGCGCGAGTGCGTGCCTGTCGGGATTTCTTAGATCGCGATCGACCGGAAGGCGTCTTTCTTAGAGACCAGAGGGCAACGGGATCGGCAAAAAGGCCGGCTGTTACGCCGCGCGAGACGCTAATTTGGGGACGCGTGCCGCGAGGCTTTTTGACCGTTCCGATGTACAATGAAAAGCGCCAGTAACGCCACGCGCCTTCAAATGCCCCGAGTCTCACGCTTTACGAGATCTTGCGGGATGCACCTTGCGACCGTAACGCGCACCGGTCGAGAACACGGATAACGAGATGTATGCCCGCGGAGCGTGTCGAAGGCGCGCTTACTTTCGGTCGGTCTCCGAGCAAGGTGGATCGAACGGTGTCCGTTTTTGCGAGGACGACGTCGAGTCCTTTCCGAGCTCTCTCGACGGAAAGTAGAAAGGCCGAGGCGATCTTCGCGATGCACGGCACGACTCGAGGTAAGAGCGAGTTAATTAGTTTACCAGCTGCGGAAATGAGAGTACGGATCGCCGTAACCCCTTTCAAGACGTACCTATAGTAGTGATTTCATTAAGGTGGATATTTATTTGACTTCTTTCTCGAGACCGAGACCGAGAAGGAGAACGAGGACGAGAGAAGAAAGATATCGTTTACTACGAGATTCTTATTTTATTTAATTAACGATTATTAGTCGCCGTAAGAAGCGACGAATTTTTTCCATTTCTTGCGGAGTAATAGCTCCGTACCGTTAGCCAGAGATAATTGCTGGTAAGGATAATCGCTGCTGATAGAGAGCTCGTGGTATTTATTTATTTTCGCACGACGATAGCGTTTCGTAA
The DNA here is from genome assembly GCA_025433975.1 of Liostenogaster flavolineata. NCBI lineage: Eukaryota > Metazoa > Arthropoda > Insecta > Hymenoptera > Vespidae > Liostenogaster > Liostenogaster flavolineata. The sequence goes on from JAITYT010000459.1 coordinate 955,595, forward strand.
TGATAACAGTAACGAAGATGCCGATCGACGCGATCGGGGCCAATCAGAATTTTATACGGATTTAACGAAGGCGTGTAACGCGTTATAAATGCGTATGTAAAATTACAACAATGGAAACGAATCGGAGTAGAGGCCGATGCGATATCAACAACACTTCGTTACGACAAGTTCCCATGGCATTTAAGTAGGAGAAAATACGATAGGGGATATTTAATGATTGATAGTACGACGATATTTCTGTGCTGGTTACATGGACTACAAGGTTTTTTGCGCCGTTCGACGTAACAGCTTGAACAGCGGATACGCGTAATCATAGGATCTCCGATCTTAGCGTTAAAGACCTATAGAATACTCGTTGGAAAATAATAAAAAAAGATTCTTATAGACACGACGAATTAGTTTGGCACAGATAGAAGGAAATATTCTAGCGCAAAGTTCCTGCAATATTAACTCATCAAACGTTCTAAACGATTCAGCATCGATCGGTACTTAAACGATATTAGCATTAATTATATCGTAAACGTAATAGCGCACGGTCATGCGTGATCGATTTTGTCAGCCCGTCTCGTTATCCCTTTTAGTACCAGATGCGAAACTAGAAGCTATGCGAGGAACACGAGACGCATAAAACACAGCTTTTGTTTAAATAGCCGTGGCTATTTGCATTGTCGGCAACGATAAATATTTCTTATGTCATTTTGAAGTAGAAACACTGAGAATATTTTAGAACTTATTTATGTTGTACAACAGTGCAGTTGAAACTTATCAGTTTTTATTAAAAACTCGTGGTTAATATGTAGAAATTGCTTTCGATAATTGGAAAATGATTATTTGCAGCAACAAAGCGAAGCATGTACAACGTGGAATATGAAAGTTGTTGTTATTTGACTCTTTTTCACGCGAACTATTGTTTTGCAAAACACTCGGTTATTATTCAAGCGATTAAAGAAAGGTGTAAACAAAAAATTAATAATTTCTTGTTTATATTTATCATCTCGCGTAACCTCAACGATACTCGTATAAATATGTCAAAGATATACTGCGATCCTCAAGAAAGCAGTGATAATAAAAAATTAAAAATTAAAAATAACAAACAACAAACGTAACGTCTACAACGATGATCCAAACAATTTCTAAATCTCTCGAAAAGAAAAATTCTGCATTGTTTGTACGAACACAATCAGATTGTCATACTTTTCGATATCGTAAGATATTATTCGTCTTAAAATACATCACACAAAATTATATCACTCTTAGTTTAATAAATTATTAATTAATTTGCGTATAGTTACCTGATGTAACGAAGAAAGAGGAGGTCTTCGGTGTTCCGGCGCCTCGAAGTTCCTTCCATGATTGCACTTCACTCGTGTCCACTTGCACTTCGCTTCACTACACTTCACTTTATTGCACTGCAC
>JAITYT010000459.1:962304-972806 GCA_025433975.1 Liostenogaster flavolineata
TACAAATAACTCTCACTGAAATTGCGTAATTTATCGCGATAAAAGAGCTTACCGGTAAAGAATAATTCAAAAGTATAATGAAGTCGGAATACAGTGGTTGCAAATGAAGAATCTCGCGTGGAAACGTATTTCTTCAGCTTCTTTGAATAAAAATATTTAAAAGTCATAAAAGTTGAAATATAACCGAGCTCGAATAAATAAAATAAAATAAATCAAATTCAACTGACCGTGACGACGATCGATATTTAACTGTGAATTTTATTACTGCGTGATTTTTGCTCTCTTTCTCTGCGTAAAGTACGGAACCGCTTTTTAAAAGATCGGAATCAAGCCTACGTCGATTCGCTTTCTGTCAGACAAGGAGATACGATACGTATTTATTGGGAATTCAACAGCGTGGTTTCTTTTACGACTTATTTTCGATGCAAGGTGACGTTGCTTCGAATCGATCCATGTTAAAGTTTTGAAAAGCGCAAGACGTATGTCGCGCAAGACGCACACTCGATCCTTCGGATACCATCCATCAAAACCGGTCCCTGGCACAAAAGCCTCGTCGGGATACTTGTTTGAAATCGACGTCTCCTAAAGCATACGAACAGAGTCATTTGTCTTTCGATATGGTCATCGAACGGCTGAAATTAGGGGTCGCCTTGAGCGTTCGGTTCTGCGCGATTCGTCAGTTGTTATACCTCGATCTGCTCGCGATCGTTCGCCGACGCACCGACAAAAACTTCGTCGTATTATTATTATCGAGGCATATAGCAAGGATTGGCAATTTACGCAAGGCAATGATTTCATCGCGTCTGACAGTTCTGACGTTCGTACATACCGTGAACGATACGGAATAGAATGTTTTTTTTTTTAAATTTTAGGCCACAAAACGAGGGGATTACGTAGGCAGTGCGGGTTTCATAACACGCATCTTCTCGCGTGATAACTTTATAAAAATTTTAGGGAACAGATTGGTCAAACTTCGACTATTTTTCAATATTTTCACTATAGGACAGAAAATACGAGATCGATCGTTTTAAAAGAAAAATCGAGTAAAGTCAATTTTAACGAGCAGACCTGTTTAAAGACAGATACTTTATAATTTTTTACAAAGAAGTATACGAAATTCATCGCATTACCAACATAAAGCTGCAAAACGCGCACCCTACATTTGAGGGAAACTCGAATTTTCGAAGCGCGTAAACGTGAAAATATTTCGCGTTTTTGCTTTCTACCGTCGTACCGTGTTGCACTCACGATCAAACAGAGTTTTTGAAATTACTCGAGCCTACACAAAGAACAAAGCGAGATACGCGTCACGTGTGTTATTTTTCTCGAATTTAGTTGCGTTTTTAACCGAAGGTTGGACAATGCTGCAAATTTGAGTTTCGCAGAACTTCATCTCCTAGATTCTTAATTATAGGAGTCATAATTATAAAGAAAAAGAATCGTAAAAGTATCTGATTTATCGATAACTTGCCGATTTATAAGATACGAAGTGATAAGATTCATCGTCTTTTGCAAGACATTACGGATGCTGATCTGGCTTCGTTCTTCTGCTATTTGTTTTGTTCAAATGTTTCTTAGAGTTTCCTCAAAAAAACATCGTAACTTTAATCTTTCATTTCATAAACTATACGAATGTTATCTATTTCCCAGATTCTTTCGTCGAAAGCTCGTATAATTTATTTTTATCGGATAAAACTTTAAAATTAGCGTAAGGTATTTAATACCGATCATAAATCGAATACAATCGAATGAAATTATCGACGTCAATTTAAAATGTAATGAAGATATAATTGCAAAGAAAAAATATCGACGATGATATCGGCGTAGTTTGATCGAAAACCATCGTAACATAATTAAAAGTGCAGAAAAAAGGGGAAGGAACAGTTCCTCTCGATTAAAGTAATCGAAGAGACTTGTGTAATTTTCGAAGGGAAAAGGATACAAAATGCTCACGAAAAGTAATACGGCAATAATTACATACGTGTAAGGTATTCATCATAACGGTATTCACGATGATCGAGCGACTTCCGATAATTTCGCAAAGTAAATTTATAGGCTCGGTTAATTGGCCTCTACTGTCAATAAGTTGCTGTAACGCAAGCTTTAACAACGTCATTGCTCGCGTAATAAAATTAAGACGAAAGATAACATTCTTAAATAAAAACGTAAGATTATTTTCTCTTAGCGAAGATCGAATTGGACCCGAGGACGAGTACGAGCGAGTTATTCGCTAGAAAAATCCTTCCTAAAGTAGATGAATGTCGATCGACGATACATAATTTATTCGAATTATCACTATCAATTCGAACGTTCTCCAATCCCATAGAAGGACATTCTCTCGATAATTTCATCATAATTTCTCTACGCGCTATTGTGCGTAAAAGCGCGTCGGTGGTAGGCAGGAGCCTTCGCGTAAAATATGCAGCTGTCAAAGCGTTAAGAAAAACAAACGCTTTCGAAGTATTTATTACCGTACCAAATTGATTCGAGTCAAGGCTCGCTTAATTTCATCTACCACGTAGCATCGTCGAGTTATCATAAATCGCTCAAACATCGAGTACGTCGTTATGATAAATTTCCTACGCGTACCTTAACCTACGATAAACCCATAACAGAATGCATCTCATGGATAATAAATGGCGTTTCGACGGCGACGTAAACGATCAGTCGCCCGATCAATCTACGCGAACGTGTCCAACCTTTTTTCATAAACTGTCACCGTCTCTCACCTCCGTTACAAAGACTAAATCTACTTTTCGACGTACGACCGTTTTATCCTGTCACCGATGTCCTTTCGCACGACGATATCGTTCCGTTTCCCGGCGGCACGGCTCGCTCGAGGTCAGAGTCACGAGCGACGATCTTCGCTGCGTCACGTCGCGCGCTCACTAACGAACGAACTCGAAAAGATATGGTTTCGCCTTTTCGTCGTGCCGAGTGACGGGACTCCGACGTTCGAGGGCAAGTCGTAAGGAATCACGAGTAATACACTGACAAAGGCCTTTTTAAATTGTAATGAGCTGCCAAAGAGTGAATTATGTGCCGTCCAAGTGCCATCGGGTCCTCAGCGAACCCCATCCTATAAAAGGCAGTGTGTGCGGACACGCGCGCGTACACGGCTGTGCGTGTATCTGGCCTCCCCGTGCCGCCTAGCTACCCCACGTCATGAATATATTTACATTGATCGTCCGTCTCGGCATTTTTCATTTGCCACGTCGTTGCGCGTCGCTCGACGCGCGTTGTGCGTGTGCGCTTGCCCGTTTGCCTGCCTACCCCTGTCTTCCTATCCCTCGATACTTTATTTATTATATATCGTCCTTGGATACTCTCGCTTGTCTCTCCGAGCTCCTCCGATCCTCTCTGCTTTCTCTCTCTCTCTCTCTCGTCTCCATGCACTTTTTATCGCGAATCTCGCGAATGACCGATGATCGCGAGCCCGACTAGCTCGCGACGACAGTCGCCCCTCTTCGCTCTTGGAAATCTCGCGCGTGACGAAATCTTCCGATTCTCCACCGAGGCAATGGTGAAATAAGGGGTGTTTCGTGGTTCGAACGATCGTCCAGCGTCGATCGTCGATCGAGCCGCGAATTCTGATTAACGATACGAACGTGTCGATGAAGACTGTCTGGAGAAGCACCAACGTTCTGTAACGAAACGAATTTGATATAAGTTGTGTAATGAGCAAAGCGTACGTACGAAAATATCGTAAAATTAATTACATCATCCGATAATATATTTTTGGATTTAATTTTTTATTTCAATTTAATTCACGATTATTCCGAGAGACGTGACGCGATTTACGGTTTAGAGGGAAAAAGCACGTATCACGCGAGTGGTTATCGGTGCCAGTGAGTCGTCTGAGTCGAACGGTAGGACCCGACGAATGCATCGAAACTACCACCTTATTTCCATAAGAATGTTCACGTCTATGGAAAAACAAACCGTCGAGCGTTAGCGCGCCGGCGATAAAATCGTTGACAAGTCACGCAAAGTCAAGGATTAAATCGCGAGGTAAAGGGTTGCGATGGAATGCATCCGCGATATTTTAGCTGTCACAGAATCAGGACAGAATCTTAGTCGAAGCAACCTTCAGGTTCCTCGAGGCGTAAACGAAATTAGACGATCGAGCTAAGTGTACGACGATTTTCCTTTTTCGCGACTGCGACTCTCTATTTAAACGAGGAATACGTATAGTCCGGATTCTTGAAGCGTTCGCACCGATAGAGAGAAGGCAATTTAGCTAGGCTATCGAAATGAAATTTTCAGGAGTTCGCCTACAGTAGTTTACGTGCCAGCGAACCGATCATCTGCGACGTTCTGGAGCACGCTCCTCCACCTTCTCCAATCCCAACCGATTAAACGTTCCTCATCGGCGGAGTATCTATCCAGTCGTCGTCCTGTGGTTTACCGAAACTCTTTTTCAAACAAGAAGCGACGCGTATATCGGCTCCAGCTTCGATCGTAAAACCATTGATTACGCTTCGTCGGTAATAAGAGTACCAGCCCTCGTTATTCGCTCGTCGTATATCCGTTTAAACGCTTTTGCGGCTCCTCGTGGAACGAACGAACGATCGATCGATCGATCGGTCGGTCGGTCGATGGATAAAACGGAAGCGATGACAGCGCGGCAAGATCGTTGCGTTACTCGACGTTCGAGAGTGCAAACCATGCGCTGCGTATTTCGATTTCGATTATCGTAAGATTTGAATCCCAGTTATTAACAACGATTCTTATCTTTGATCACGATCGAAGGAACATCGTGGATTAACCGAGAATGCGGGACAACTGGTGCTCGTCGGAATTTTCGAGGCACGAGTTTCAGACGCGAGGAGTCACGCGTTCACGAGAGAGAGAGAGAGAAACAGGGGAAAATCGAATTGGCCGAATCATCGAAGCTCTCTCGGCCTCCTCGAGCGTTCCTTTCGGCGTTCCTGACACGGTGAAAGGAGGAACTCGCGGCGAAAGAGGTTGGCGGAACGCGCGACAGGGTTGAAACGTAACATCTGCGCCTCCATCTGCACCTCTCGATCGGTAGGCAGATGTAAGGTGAAGGAAAGGGCCCTTACGCCCGAGGAAGAAGACGTCGAACTTTGGCCCGGCATAAAGGGGAATAGAAGGCGCGTCTCGCTGTGCGTGTCTGCGCGCGCGCGCCTAATAAATCATTAAAAAGGCGTAGCCCGAAGTGACATACACTCGGTCCAACTTTAATAAACGTTTCGCTCCTACGCCAAACTGTAAGTTACCGTCGCCACCATCTACACACCCCTTCCATCCTTTTGCCTCTGTCCCCCTTCCTGTTCAGACCCCTATTGCTTTGATCACCACCACTATTACTACTACTATCGTTGCTTTTGTCTTTCACCACCACCGCTACTACTACCACTATCATCGTTAGTAACGTCACCAGGACGGCCTTTTGTTCTTCGACGGTTAACGGACGAACGAACAGAGACATCGAGCCTCGAAAAGGCCAAAGTTCGGCTTTTTCTTCGAAACTCGCCGTTGGAGGACGAGTGAAATCAACCGAGTCTCCACCATCGATTCGTAGCCTTCTTTTTGCCTCGTTCATCGCCTTCCCTCGCTTCCAAGTCCAGACACCATCGAGCGTTCTTTAATGGGCTTTAAACGCCATGCCTATTTGTTCTAATACGAAACCGATGTCGAGGGTGATACATCATAGCCACCTCCGCCACTATCGCCACCACCACCTAGCCGCCTTAGACGTCATCCTGCCCCCGCCCCCAACCCTCGTCCGTCAGACCGTTCGGTCGAGCCGGGAAACGTCACCATGAATCACGACCGGGTGGATGCTAATGTACCGATTTATCTTGGCTCGCCTTTATTAAGACTTACTTTTTCTCCGCGAGCGACGGGAATGCGCGTCGCGTTCTACCATCCTTCTCGCTCCCCGGGACTTCGATATACCGGCTGGAGGGGTGGGTGAGGGGGTAAAGAGCCACGAGAGAGAGAGAGAAACGACGGAAGAAAAAGGAGAAAGAGGAAAGTAAGAACGATCGATATCGAGAGGTCGAGGATGCGCACCTCTTCTCAGAGCCACTGCCGCCGGATGGAGACTGACAAATTCCTGCGACGGATTACACGCTCGTAAATCATCGTCCGGTTTGCCGGCCGAGAGAGGAGAAACGCCTCGATCTTTTTTTCCTCCGCGACCCTCGAATCTCCTCTCGTACGATCTCGTCCTCTCGAATTTTCCACGATTTTTCTCGATTATCGAGGCGCGATGTGGCGATACGCCTCGAGATACTTGGCTCCTCTCCAACGTCGCCATCGTTTTTACCGCGAAATTTACCGAACGATCGACGATCGGAATGGACGCGCCACGAGAAAATTGCGAAATCGCAAGGGAGGAGCAGCGCGGCTTGGAGGAGGTCGCGCGTCCGACGAGCGGCACGGAAGGATTAAAATCGAGCGTCGATGGGAGCGTTTCGGTGGAAGAGAGAAACACTTGTCGAAGGCGTATAAAGCGCAGCGCCAAGACAGGAATAACCGTTAGCGTTGCCATATGGGCACGGACGCGCCTCGGGGCCAAAATGTCGCTCGATAAATCCGGGCGAGCGTACGGAGATTTGTCACGCGTTCAAAAATAGACGTTCGAATAAGTGCGAGAATCGCGTACGCGCGCGGGTCAAAGGGAGGAACGGCACGGTTGGTGGGCCTCGACGTCGCGACGTAAACACCGAGGCGCCGCGGCGCTTTACGACGCCTCGGGACCCCGGGGGCATGTTTAACTTATCCGAGACTTTCTGGCACAAGCCATTTTCACTGCCGGCGCGTAACGACACGACACGCGCGTCAACCCGACGTCGTCGTGTACACGTCGCGACGCCTTCCGTAAACCATACCGCACCGACAGAAATCCGCGCCGGACGTTCGAGAAACTTTTTGCCAGCTGATTGACGTCCGCGCGTACGCGGATTTATAAAATCGTTCGATTCTTTCCGGCCGATCGTCGTCGCCGGTAAAAACGCCTCTACGAAGATCGTATCTGTCCGTATAGGCGCGTATGAACGGTCGAGTTTACGCGTTTACGCTTAAGTCGTGCTGACATTTTTTCGGCGAGGATCGTTTTCGTTGGACGATCCGCTCGATTACACGCGACGTAAGAAGGATACTTACGCCGTGACGCGCTCATCGCGCTAGAAATCACAATGTAACGACGTTGTATGCATAGCAATGGCCGCCGTTGAGCGACGGACAGCTTGACGCGCTCAGAATGGAATTTCGATAATGCGATGCGCCTATCGGGAGAACGAGGTTCGGCTGATAATCGCATTCGACGTTGGCGCGGGGTACGCGCCGTGCTTAACCTCCCATTTGAGCGTGAGTTTTAATTTTCACGCTTGCAGCCGTATTTAAATATCCGAGGTGGTAATAACGAGAAGAGAGTGACCTGGAAGGTTCGATTATCACCGAATTATCGTGGAAACGACGAGTAATTATTCGTCGCGAATGTAGGAGGATCTGGAAAAAATAAAGAGTCGACGAGCGATTTACTTGAATTTCTTTCGTCGCTTTGTTCAAGATCCGCCGATGAGTAATCAGGCGTCACGTCTTTGCGTAATACGTTTAATAAAATAATTAAAGAAACTAAAAATCAAAAGTCAGATTCAAATTATAATTTGGCCAAAATCGCTAAATATTGCAGGTCTAATTATGAACGGACATTGATATTTTAACGAATTCATCGAAATTCCGAGTGCGTTCTTGTGGGTTCTCCCGTGACGTTATCGAATTATATTACTACGAGTACTCTCGAAATTATTTACAAAAGAATACGAAGAGTCTGAGAATATCGACGTCGCGCTGGAAGAACATCGGAGACACGTCCAAATTGGTCCGTGGATCTACCGAGGAATACGCAGTTCGCAATCTTCGAGATTACGATTAAATATTGATGGTTCCAGCTGATACAGATTAATGCGCGTTTACCGCCATTTCCTTCTCGCTCTCTTCTTCGTCGTGTTCCTCGTGGAAGTCGCCCAGGCATTATTTGTCTCCGCGCGGTAAATCCTTCGACGCGAAGGAGGGAAGAACGAGATCTCGATCGTCCTTCTCTCTCGCTCGGCCGAGGAAGACGCAAGAACGACGAGGGATCCTCGATTACCACCTCGGACGCGGCACGGATTGTCGAGTCCTCTTATCTCTTCCGTTTTTCTCTTTATCTCGGAATCCTTCGGCCTTGTCTTTCGCCCTTTCGACCTGTTCTCGGGATCGCCACCCTTCCTCTTCCTCTTCTTCTTCTTCCGCCCTTTTCATCGGCGCTCCGTTATGACGAACGGTGTCGTTGGGGGAGACATTCGTTTCGAGATAGGAGCGTCCTGGGGGAATCTATTAGCGCGGCAGGATGGATGCGAGCTTATTTACTCTCGCGATAACGCCTTGAATTATACCGAAGAGAGAATTATTATACAGGAATGAAGGATTCGTTCCGCCACCGCAGGCGAACTCGTCTCCATCGGCGAGTTCACGAAACTCGAGAGGTGAAAATTTCTTCTTTTTTTTTCGACGGCGTTTAACGACACTTTTTTGCCCTCGAGCGTTTCCTCGGCGAGTCGTTATCCTTATCGTTTCCTCGTTTTTTCCATCGGTCGACGAAACTCCGAGGAAATCTAGAAAGAGAGGAGACACTCCGAAAGACGTCTCGAAACCGTAAAATCGTAGGACGAGTCTCCGGCCGAACGATAAGCGAGAAAAGAAGAAGGAGACGACAAGGACTCGATCGTTCTCACGTAACGCCAACTAGAGTTACGAGTTGAAGAGTGCGGCGTAGCGAACGTTTCGTCCGATCTACCTCGTATAATAATTAATGGCGAAAGATTGCGTCGAGACAGGCCGCAACGTGTAATAATCGGTAATTACTGGCGATAATTAAATAATGCGTTTATCGCGCTGCGATCGGCCGGCTGGGTGGCCCCCGAATCAGTGGTCCCGGGAAGGCGGTCGTATCTTCGGGGTACGACACGTCCCTGGAATCGACGCCCGATAAATCTTGCGGAGTTTACCTCCCGCCGCTCGGCTTGACTCGCTTCTAGCGAGAGGGTACGAGCGAGAACCTGGGTCTTCCAACGAATCAACGGCCACACGCCTAAGAGCAAAGTGAACGCGAAATATCGCAGCGGAGAAGGATCGATCTACCTCCTTTACGGCTTTTCAAATCGCAATTGTATCGAACGTACGACTTCGTACCGTTAGCTTCTTCCTTGTCGATAAAATAACGTATCGGTCGGAAGTACTTCGTTTTGTCGATCCGTAATTATTCCTTACGGCGGGTCGAAGTTCGCGATTGCACTTCGAAAGGACGGGAGAAGAGATGGAAACTCGTATTATCGCGCTCGCGTGCTTTGCGCCCCCTCGATATTAATATGTAATCGCGATAAACGGTCTTGTAATTTATTACGTGGAAATTAGCAAGATTTATTCGGAGAAAGCTCGAAATTATCGCCTGTCGCTCGTTGATTTTTCGTATTAATTTGAAAGCGTGCGTAAAATATGTCCAACGACGCGTACGGAATATCAAGTCGTTAAAGATGAAATTTGTAGAAAATGCGTAGAAAAATTATTATTTATTACAAATTTCATCCTGGACGTTTCACGAGAGCGTCGAGGTACTCGGAATCGATTCGAGGAGAGAGAGAGAGAGAGAGAGAATGCGAGATCGAGAGCGCGCGGACGAAGGACGAAGGAGCGAAGATGGAGATCTCGATTTGCCCGCGCCAATCTCACGACACGATCGTCCTCCGTAGTTACGTGACTATGCCTCTTTAAATATATACTTATTAATCTATCAGAGCCGCCGGTTACGAAACGCGCGATGGACTTCGTTATTTATCTTGAGAAAATGACGGCAACGCCTCCTACTTGTACGAGTCAGCCTAGCGAAACGCGAATTAGTCTTGGCGATATCGCGGCGAACAAATGGCACCCCGCTCCACCCCTCCGCTCGCGTTACTACGAGAAACATCGCGCTTAATAACGCGGATAACCCCGCGTCGTTCGTTTCTCATCCGTAAAGACGTCCGTCCGGTTACGTCGTATCCTTGCTTATCGTCGGTCCGGACGTGGGTCGCTTCTTAGAAGAACGATCTTGCGGGTGATCGAATGATTCACCGTTAAATTTCGGCGCTCCAACGACGTTAGAAATCTCTGATCGAGCTTGCTCCCTGCTTTTGAAAAGATTTCGTTTCTCACGCAATAAATTTCAATGATTTCGACCCGGTTAATAAAATGCTCTTCTTAACTGGTTAACTGTGGCGATCTCTTTGCAAAGCGCGCACCAGTGTGTGTCGCGATAATTAAGCGATGACGGGTATAGTCGTCAAACACGGAGTAAGTGGCGCTGTTGAAATATCGAGTCAAAATGACGGCTTTATTTTAGAAAATGAACAATTTTATTAGTAATATTTATACATAATGAACGGAAAACTTAGAAAAAAATAGAAAAGAAAATCACCGCAGATAGAGAGAATTTGTTTTTTTTTTTT
>JAITYT010000459.1:986206-1014286 GCA_025433975.1 Liostenogaster flavolineata
CTTAATTTTGAAACCGTCGATTTTAGGGACCAAACGAAAAGTCCGCTGTGTTAAACTCGAGTGGAATCCGCGGCAAACCTTTACGAACGATTCGTCGAGATCGCGAACGTTCGAGGAGGAAGAAGAAGATACAGCGAAGAAATACAAAAACACCAGACTTACTTGCTCACCTTTTCGCTTACATTGCGTTCGTTATCTCGCCTGATACCAGCGCGTGGTCGCGCGAGGAGCGAAATTACTTCGGTCCACGAACTGTTCGTTCGATAATCGTGCCTCGTCTCCTCCGATTCAAAGTCGTTCGTCCTCTCGTCCTCCTCCAACGTCTCGTTTTCTCTTTTCTCCGTGCTTTTCCTTTCTCCCTCCCCCCTCCTCGCCCCTCGTCCGTTCGCTCTCCTTCATCAGCCACTACTACCACTCTCGGCGTCCCTGCGTTTCCCTCCTCTCCCTTCCGACGAGCATAAAAACGAACGTTCCATAATTGATTTTGTTCTTCGGAAGTTAGAATGCACTCCGCCAACGTACGTCGGCTGCGGTAACGCGAAACTTGCAGCGAAAAGCCTCGGCGCCCGTAGTCGAGTCGAGTGGATCTCGAAACCGTTAAAAGTTTGTAACGATCCCTCGCGAAAATTCCCGATCGCTCTGCCGCCGTACCGCCTGTGAACTTCGAGCTCGGTTTTCTCGACAATGAGAGAGTCGAAAAAAGTAGAGAAAAAGGGAGGAAGGAGAAAGACACGAGGGTAAGGGGGAAAGGAGGGATACAAAGGGCCGATAGAAAAGCACGTAAGAGTCTGAGAGATCCGATTTTCCTTCTCGGTCTTTCTCTCTTCGTGGCATGTCGAAAAAAAAATTCGAATTAGCTTCGTAGAGACCGACGAGAGCCGCGTTTACGTCGGTCGTTATCCATCTGGCGATCCACGTACTACGTCGATCGGTATACTTTGGCGGAGGTGCGAGTCCTATTAAAAAGAAAAACCGCGATGACGTTTTCACGCGACGATTAATCATGTCGGCGAAATATCGTCACCGACGAAACATTGGAATGTAATTACCGCGTAAGAGGTACCTGTACGCGTCGCTTAGTCCGTAATTGAAGACCGTGCGGCACGAATGCCGCCGGCGTCGCGCCATGTAAATCGAGGTTAACGCGAAAAGAGTGTCTTCTCGGTGTCGTTAGCTCTCGAAAGATGCGTCGAATCGTCTGAGAACTTTCGTTAAGGAATCAAGAAGGAACGAGGAGAACGCGTAACGTCTCCCTAGATTAATTTCGAAACATTCGTCGTTTCACCGTCAGACGCTTTAGATATTTATCGAAATTTAGCGTACATACCGTAATAACGTAATACAATAATACAATTGTAATAATAAATAAAATAATATGAAGAATATAAAAATGTTTATCGAAAGATTTTTCGTTGTACAAAAGTACAAAAGCGATAAATGCAGTAGCGAAAATTTGTAAATTTACAAGTAAAGTAAGTAATCGAAGATTTTTTTGTCGAGAGGCCTCTTGTACTTTCTCGATCCCTGATTACTGGGAAACACCCTTTAGATTTACCTGTCTGTAGGTATGACGTTGCCCTCCAACATTATTTGCTTGGGAAAAACAGAATGGATTAAACATGCGTTTCGCGATACAATAACAACGATAAATCAAAATCGGGATTGGGCTCGACAACGAAATTTCGTAGAAAAATGAGAACGTAGGAAGGACGTAAATAACACGCGTAAACTGTGTATACACAAACGAGGCACGAGTGAACATAAATGAAACGAGAGAAATAATTTTGCCCGTAGGATTCTAGTCCACTACGAAGCGTTCCTCACTGAAACCAAACGACTATCAATTTAATACGCAATCACTGCTTTATGGCATGCGATTATAACGTTTCGCGAGGAGCGGCTATAGCCGCTCGCGATATTCGCGGGTCGTTACGCGACGAACGACTATAATCGCTTTATAATGAAAGGGTTAAACCGATGACGAATAATAGCAAGATACCGAGCGTCTAGGCGCCAACAGCCATGAAATATTGCACGATATCCGCTTGGCAGGGTGCAACGTGCTCGCGAAACTCGATTAAAAATTAATATTCTTCGATATGTTGCGCAAACCTTCGATCTTTACACCGTAAACACAATTGCGCGATACTCGGAATTATTAAACGTCGTTAGAGCCCCTTAATCTCTGACACCTGCCAACGTCAAGTAACCCGTAACCGCTTTCGATCGAGGACGAGGATCTCCCTTATAATCGAAATTTCCTCGTTTGCTCAATCCACGCCAGGGAAAATCGATGGAAAGAAAACGAAAAGGACGAAAGCTCGCGTTAATCACTCGTAATATCAACCATGGCACATCGTCACCCATAGGTATTACCATATACCGTTATTTCGAGGCTGTTTTTACGACTCGGCTCTAATGACAGTTCTGCCGCGTCCGACGTCCGCGTCTCTTCTCCCCTCGCGGCGGACGTTTCGCCATCCGCGGCGCGGACGGTTCCCTCGTCACACCGCCTTCCGTCGAATCGGAAACGGTGCACGTCGTACGACTCGGCCCACGGTCCACCTTGTATAAATCATTCTAATAACCGTGCGGTTCCACCTGCGGACTCGTCAAAACCTTCTCTCTCTCTCTCTCTCTCTCACTCTCTCGCGACAGAGACGCACGCGCACGCACCTCGTCGTTTTCTCTCCGTGCTAGTCACCATTCGTGTCTCTTCGTTCGTTCGCGCACGGCGTATACATCTCGTTTGCGCGCGCCAATCGCATGCATTATTCAGACTCGGTGGCCACCGCAACGAGTTCGACTTTGCATAAGCGCCGGCGAGGAACTCGCTCGATTTTCCGTAGGAAACGAGCCACCGGTCCTCTTATCGATCGTCTCCGTCTCGCGCACGATCGAAAGCCCGCCTGGATTTTGTCCTTCCCCGATGCACGCAATTAAGCCAAAGCGGAAAGGGTAATTCGCGGTTCGAACCGATAGTCCAAGCGATTTTCCTCGATAACAGAGCCGGTCCACCCTGCTCGAAGCTCCTTGCGCGTGTTACGAGGCCTTCCGCGTGCTCTGCTTAACACCAGCCAATTAACACGCTGGCTCTCGATTAGCGAACTAGCCAACGTCTCGACCGACTCGCCATTGTTGTCAGCCACACCGATAATCTCCTCTTGCTCTCGCTGATCGTCTACGCGTTAACGAAGTCGTTCGTTGCATTCCTCCCTTTCTCTCTCTCTCTTTTCTTCGTCCTTTTCCACTTATCGATGCTAACGCGGTGCTCGATTCCCTTCGTTTCGTGGCTTTTTTCGGCGCTCTGAGTCTCGCGGACGCGTGAAAAAATTAACCTTTAAACTTTACATTGATATCGCGTACCGCTTACGATCTCTCGTCGGTCGCGTTGACGTCGTATCGTGTTAAGATGACAGTAAAAGAAATTCGCAGAGATGTCAATAAGCACGCGCTGGGAATCGTGATTATCGTGCGTCAATGACGCAAACCTTCGATTTTTTCGTTCCGAGAGATCGAGCGCTATCTCGAAAGAAATTTGTCTCGTAAGGAAATATAAGCGGGTATAGAATACAACGGCTGTGTTTTCCATCCTAAAAATATGCGTGATCGATTAGGCGAACGATAATCGATCGAACGCGTTTCGATGATCGATAAAAATATTTTGTAATTTTGCGAAAGCGCGCGTTATATCGTTTTCGGACTCGAAATATTCCATCGACGCATCGTTTCGCCAGTACTAATTTATTCGATAAATCCAGCACGGTACGAAACCATCTTGAAATCAATATTCCTGGTTCGAATTTTTTTTTCGCAAAGTAGCATCTATCCGAGTGATGAAAATCACGGAATCGAAACGACCCTGCAATATAAACGCGTATTTTGAATACGCGTATCTGAGAAATCGAAATTAAATAATGTAACAATGAGTTTCGTATCGTTAAAAATTGATATTCGTAATACAACGCCTACCATTCTAACAGAAATCTTGATTGGGATTTGTTTTAATCGTCGCTTAGCAAATTCCATTGGCGCGCGTAGACAAAAACGAGAGTCTCGTGTCGCGCGCATCGAAAGTTACGAGCAACTTTCGAATGACTTATCGCTCTCGTGTTCCCAAGTGTCGCTAGAGTCATCGGGGACGATGTTTGTCGTCACGGGCGGTCCTTCGCAGATTTAGAATATGCATCCGTCGTGACAAGAATCGTCGAGACGCAACGAACTCACGTTTCGCGAGAAATATATAACAGAAGAAGATAAAATAGAGATAACAACTCCTAGATGTTTCGATGCAATGTTAAAATCATCGATTAATTTAAGATCATTATACTCGTTTTCAAAAACATTTTAAATTTCTTCTTTCAACCGAATAAAGAATCTTAAACTGGAATACAGTGGAATATCGTGGACATTTAAAAAGATTTATCGTACGATGCACGAAATTGCTGGAGTCGAAATAGAAACGCTCATACGTACTTCCGAATGGCAAGCATAGCGCATACATTCGCCGCGACGTTAATTCCGGTGGAACGCATCATGATGGTTATTATCGTTAACATGTAAATGTTGTCGGTCTAATGGTGTCTTAATTGAGTTGACCATTAGACCATCGTGTTCCGCGTGTGTACCACCCAACGCCGGAGAGAATATTAAGATATTAGGCTCGTTCGTATAATAAAGGTATTAAAACGCCGATCGAGCGGCACGAAGGGGCCAGAGAGAAGCGATTTTCTCGACTCTCAGTTTCCATCGTGCGTATCTACGCTCGTCATTATGAGATATTTGATATCGCGAGATTATATCCGTTTTACCTAAAAGTAAATTTACTACGAATACGTTTACGTGATCGTTATTTTACAATAATGCAAATTTTCGCGACACGATCTTGTAAAAGTCAGAATCGCGACTGCTATGATCGAAGAGCACCTGGAAAAACGCAACGAATTCTAATAGACGTGGACTACGTCGAAGCTATACAGTAATTTTTTGTTTTAAATGAAGAAATATTGCTTTTATTTTTCTTTTGTTTTTTGTTGTTGTTCTTACGAAAAACTGCTGGAAAAAAACGTAATTACTTTCCGATCGATCTAATACATCTGTTTAGGATGATACGATGAAATTTACGAATCTAGCAATGCAAGACACTGTACAAACTTCGAGTATCAAAATAGTCCGATTCCGTCATACAAAGCAACGAGTTTCCTCATTGGTTGTTTTTCAGTTTGAATCTCAATATTTCCAGTTATATCGGATAATTGTCGCTGAATCGGCGAGATCTCTCGAAATATTCCGCAATGTAAATGTCACATGTAAATGTAAACGCGAGATACGATGTCGCAACATGGAAAGAAATAGTGCGGAGCAAGCGAGACTTCGTATCGAGTCGTTTATCACCGAGGAGAATCGTGAAACCAGCCGAAAGAGAAACCAAAGAAAAAATCAAAAAAAAATCTCAGCCTCTACGAAAAGACCGAGCGACTGGTCGAAACGTCCGGGAGTCCAGGGAGAATTGGCCATTCGATTCGAGATCACGTGGAAAGGAGGAACGATTCGAATCTCGCGATGGCGTGGAGTATGGCGCGTTCGCTCGTACGTCGATGCTGGCCCCGTCGAAAAGGTGGAAGATCGAAGCAGCATCGCGATACTCCGGCCCAGACCGAGCGAGGAAAGTGGCCTGAAAAGTGGCCCCTTTGAGTGGCCACTACGCTCGTAGTTACGACGTCCCGCGGGGGCGGCCGCTTTGACCCGGTAATGGCGTGCCGAGAAGAATGGGAAATGTCACCAGGGGGCGAGCGCGGATCTTCTTCCCCCGGGTCTCCAGTCAACCACGATTCTTTTTGTTCGAGGCCGACGACGCAACGGCCGAGCCACATGGGGCTGGATCATTCTCATGGCGTCATTAGTCCTCCCGTCGACGTGACCACATACTTCACCCGATGGAAACGTTCGCCGGCGCGGCCCACGGAAAGGCTTCTTCTTCGCTCGTGACTTTCACGCGGCCTTTTTCTTTTTCCTCGCTCCTCTTCCTTCTACTCCACTAGTCATCATCGTTTCCGCGCACGGATCGTCGTTCGCCAATCTCCCGGTTGTTCGGGGCGTTCCTTCCTCGATGAAACGTTCCCTCCTTCGCTTTTAACCCTTTCGCTTCGGCAGTACTGTCATCGAACGGAAGCGCGCCGTGATTACGTGCAGTATGCGTTGTTGCTGTATATACGTTTTCCTAAGCGTTAAATAGGACGATCTTTGATACGAAAACATTTATAAAATTATATATGATTAACAAAAATTATATGTAAATTAAATATGAAAACATTTACAAACATTTACATTTGCAGCTTACAAAGTCACAGGTAATATATTAATTGTGAATCAATTATGAATCGCAAACTATTCGAATTCTTGTAATTCTTGTTGTACCCACATAAGCGGCGCTCGAAACGAAAGGATTAATTCGCTCTCTTGCCACTTACTTACGTTTTTAGTCGTTACGAGTGGTCCTCGTAGGTAACGCGAACGACTGGTCGAATTGACGGCGCGACCTTGGCTCTTCGACCGGCGTTCGTTGGAAGAATACGCGTTCCTTCGAAGTGGAACCGATAACGATTCTAAAAACGATGTTGGTGACATCGGGGATACGAGAACCGTTGCGGTACGTCGACTTTAAAGATAAGACCGAGAGTTTCGGCGGCACGCAGAAACGCTGCCT
The DNA here is from genome assembly GCA_025433975.1 of Liostenogaster flavolineata. NCBI lineage: Eukaryota > Metazoa > Arthropoda > Insecta > Hymenoptera > Vespidae > Liostenogaster > Liostenogaster flavolineata. Next base: position 992,913 of record JAITYT010000459.1, read on the forward strand.
CGTCGAGTATTCCGATATTGGACTCGCAACGGGTTATCAAGGTTACCCTGGTTACCAGGGATACACGTTTGGTGGACCGATAGCTTCGGCGTGGGTAGGTGGGTCGTCCTAGAGGAAAGGAAAGGGTCGAACGAGAAGGTCCATCGAACGTAGCGCGAAAGCGTGGAAAATGATCCGTATCATTGACGGATACGAGGAGGCGACGGTAATTCTACCGAGAAAATTCTCTTCTACCTCTCTCCAAGGAAAGCCTGTCTCTTATATTTCTCCTTTTAAATTTCTTCCGTTTCTACGACAAAACGCAATAAAAATGTCTTCTCGTCTTCTCAGTCTCTCCTCGTTTTCTAAAACGTTGAAATGACGTTGCAAAGATTATATAATCGATGTGACGCACGTTTATGGCACTGCGGGTTCGGAGTGCCGCTTGTACAAAGACTCGATTAGAAATGAAACTGGCAGCGGATGCGAGGCGTTACAGCGCGTAGGACGTTGGATCGGTAAGACGAAGCATGGCCCGGTTTTTTTCCCGGCTGTCAGTCGAACTAGGAAGATATTTCTCTCGCATACGAAGACGGGAGTCGTTACACGTATATCGCGACCGTTGAAATCGATATCAAGTCCAGGACTAAAAGGTAAAGTAACGCCGATAGAAGCAAGAACGAATCAGTCGCCTTTAGCTTGTCGTTTCACGCTCGTCAATGTCACGATTCTCGACACTAAAATCGCAGGATCTAATTTATTCGCGCGTCATCGTAGAATGGCGGACGAGAATCCTGCTCGGAGTGGGAATTCGAGACGCAACGTCGATGGATATTCCGATATTGGTCTGGCAAGGGTTATCAAGGTTACCCCTGGTAACCGAGGTAGGTCAGGCGAATGGACGGACTTGCTGATCGTTCCCATCTAGACACGAAGGACGAAACGATATTTATAATTTTGAAGCGTTTCGTTCGGATTTTATGGAACTTATCAAGAAGAATTATGGAAAGAGGATGGCGCACGATCACTCGTACAAATCTATCGAAAAAGACGAAACTGTGGACGGATGGGCAGCGTTTCACTCCGATCTATAGACATTGGCACCCACGAGAGCTTCGAAACGATCGATTCTTCCATGGTACGAGAGATCGCATCGATTATAACCGTGGCTCGCGTTAGCTTCGCTGTCCCGAGGACGACGTGAATCGACTCGGTGAAACGTGACGTTATTATCGCGACTTTTCCACGTGGAGAAGGATAAGAAGAACGGAGAAGAACGACAGTGCAAACACGCACTGGGCAAAGTCAAGCCGGCGAGTCGGCGATCGATGGACGTGCGTCAAATCGATCGACGCTTGGCGAGACAGAGAGGAAGGAGAGGAGCTCGTGTTTTTCTCGAGTCCTTGCGAGATTTATCTTCGATTCGATCGGACTTGCCGCCAAGACTGCGACTCCCGCTTTCCGTCTTTTATCGGTAAGAAGCGACGCGAATTCGTCGACGTTCGACTTCGATGCTGCTTCTTCTTCGTCGATGACTCGGCTGATTTCGAAGGCCGTGCGAGGACGATTTTCTCGCGGTGTCGCGTTGCTCTTGTCGTTTTACGGCTCGTGTTGTTTCATCGCGAATCTTTCGGTTAAACGAAAGGACCACGACGACGAGGACGAAGCGGTCGACTGCAAAAAGACGCCGAGCCTCGTCCGGTCGGCAAAGGCGCTTGTGGCCGTATTAAAGAGCAAAAAGAAAGGAGTGGACGATGATGACGACGACGACGACGACGACGACGACGACGACGATGACGGAGAACTCGGACTAGACGGAGTAAGAGGAAGAGCGAAGAAACAAAGGGCCAGAAGAGGAGGTGGCCCACACTAAAAGCCAATCAAAGGAATGACAGTCCACTGCCCGCCTCGTAACCTTCAAAAGGGCTGCCCGAGGGCTGCCGCCGGATTGGGCATTCGACTACTCCATATTGATGAGTGACCGACCGACCGACCGACCGGTTCGGTTCCAAACAATTGTGCGGCGCCTTCGGTGTCGATTCGTGGACGTACGAACGATCGGTAAAATTTCAATAACAAGTCCAATCGATCGTCTTTTCTTTCTTTCGCCGCGAGGGACAAGGAAAGTAGCGACGCGAGCGAGAGAAAGATCGAAAATTTACGTATGTACGCGTAATTGTTATTTCTGGTCTCGTCGTAAAGGCTAATTATTCGTCTCTTGTCTCTCGACGTTGCGAAATCGCGAAGGGATTGACAACGGATATCTCTTTTACGAGATGACTTTAGAAACTCGTTTAAGGAGATCGACACTTTTTTTTTTTTTAACAAGAATTGAATTTCACGCAGACCAACGACACGAGGCTCGATAAAGAAAAAGACATTTCGCAAGAACGTGTTCCCGCGAGCGGAGGACGCTCTTTATCCCTATCGGTGCTTCGATATAACGGATACATTATTTTCTTTGTTGGTTATTATGCGACACAACGAATGCTTCGTTCTCAAAGAGAAACGAGACTCGAGTCCGATAAAGCGACTCCCCTTTGCGTATTTCGTAAGTGTTCTGCTCCGAGGCGCGCTCGTTTCGTCACGATATAAATCGGTCGATCCTTTCAGTCCTTCGGACACTCGTAATCGTGCGTCCGATTCTTTCAAAGCGTACCGTTGCTATTCGCAGACGCTTTTCTAAAGGCGTAGGACGCGTTTGAACGTCGAACAAGTCGGAAAAATTCTTCGTACCGACGTGCAGTATCGTTTCCAATGATATTTTCTATCCGATGCACAATCGAATAGATCGCTATCTTCTACGGCTAATCGTCGCCATTGAACGTTCGTTACTGCAATCAACTTACGACCAACGATATCCGCATCGATACTTTAAGAATTTTCGAAATCTACGAAAAAGGCGTACATCGATTATACCCTCGGAAAAGTAAAAATCTCCTCAAGAAAAATGCAAAATCGCGTGAAATTGTAATTTTCATCCTGAGAAAAGGAAAGAGCGCAAGGCCGTGAAACGGAAAGCGATTACGTTGGAATCCATTCCTTTTCGAGACGATTTCGTGGAGAAAGTATTTGACGATCGGGTGCTAAGTGGGATACGTTATCGGCGAAAGTGTCGTCGTCGTCGTCGTCGTCGTCGTAAGAAGTCGCGTTCGAGCGGCTGCCAGTCGTCTCGATTCGTTCGTAGAAACGAGCGTGGTAGGGAAAGAAAGGCGAAGTGGATTTCCCGGCGGAACGACGACACGTCGCCAAGAGGTCGCGATTCGCACGACGTTGACACAAGCGTCGTCGTTGTTCGAGGCGAAGCGGCAAGCGCGACACGAGCGTATAGGAGCATCGATCCGAGTTTATCGCTCGAGGTTATCCAAGAAGACAAAATTAACGGCATGTCGTTGGAGCTGCCGTCGCGTCAACCGCGTGTCACCCTTTATCATTTAATGGTTCTCTAATTAGCGTCCTCCTGCTTTATTGGCGAGGCGTTTCTCTCTCGCGGTCGAAGGCCGATACGAACGCGATTTCGACGAACTAAATCACGAACTTTCGTCGCTCGTTACGATCGATCGAGACTGGCTCGCGTCCACGTCGATTTAGCGCCGGTTTTTTCATCTCGTCTCGTCTCGCTTTCTTTCGCATTTTTGAAAATAATTTCCTTCGAGCGTGAAACGTTTGTTCGCGACGATTCGACGCGTCGGCTTCGATTTATTCTTACTCGAGTGTCGTTAATAACAATATCGACGATAACTCGGTCGACGGTCCGAACCTTGTACAGCTAGGAAGCGTACGTGAGTCGACGATCAACGCAAAGTCCGACATTTTACACGCCGCGATTGCTTTACGACGAATTGTTTTCTCTGATTAGCTATCGTTAATTTCGGCAATTTAGCGCGCATGTCTTTAAATTTCTCCAGAGTTATCCGTTGAGCGGCTTTTTTCGCCTTTCTTTACGTCGAGTCGTAAGATCTTCGAGGTAGGATTCTCTTAGTCTTTGCTACATGTCGCTTTCATTGCGTAATTGGTTTTCCTTTATTTTAAATTATCTTGAAATCATTACCGTTATTTCAAAAAAATAGTATTTCTACTACTAGACGCGATTACGCGATTCAGGAGGTCGACGTCTCAAATCAAATAAAGAAAGTACTACGATGGAAGAAAGAACGGCAAGGTTTTCCACCGAGGAAGCTTCGAGCAACTCGTTCGTTTCGTTTCCTGTCTCGAACGGCAAACAAGCGCGCGTTAAAATCGATTAACGATCGTCTCGACGTTTGGGTAATGGCTTTCGATCAAGCGTATCGATTTTGTAGGTTCTTCGGCGCGATAGAATCGATATTATTGACTCGACTAGGAGAGCAATTACGAGCGAGTGTGCGTAAAATGGTAGGTATACCGACTAATTTCGATCCGATAATAGATCGATCGCGATAAAAGCGATCGATCGATCGCAACGATTAGAAGTAATTATTTACGATCAAAATGCAACGATTAATTATGCCATGTGCAACGATTAATTATTCCAGTGGCACGAGCAACGATAATCGCGGTATCAGGTGACTATTAGACGACCTACCGAGAGTACTAGAGAGTACGCGAGTGACCCTCCGTTTTTTCTCCGTTGTTGGCGAATGTAAGTGTCGATGCTCTTACGCTTACTAATTTCGTACGAACGTCTTTCTCCCTTCAAATATTTTTGTTACATTGTTACAAGCATATCGTACTTGATATTGCGATGAATCGAAGATTCAACAAGGACAAACTGTAAACGTCACTGTCAAGCGTTACGTAAAGAGCCGTATCTATTCTACGCTTTCGATTCCATTCGAACGTCGTTACTTTGATTATTTCATTCACTTCGTCATTTTCAGCTTAATCTTACGATTCTTTCTTCCCATCTACTTATCTCTTCGTGATCTTTGACACTTTTCGTCTTCTAATTAGAAACTTAGTATGTATTTCTAAGTGCTGCTTAATCAATTTTGCGAGGAAATTGTTATTACGCTTCTCGCGATAATCTTTTATCGCTTCTTGCAAGTTTCTTGTCATTCGCGATTTTCACTAAGATCGATAGATGCTCCACGGACTCTCAAGAATGTCAAACGATGCACGAACCATTTTACGCGCTCGTTATTTCGAATACGAGTGACGTTCAAAAACCATCTGAAAATACAGATAACTCCTTCTGTCTCGAAAAAATTCAGAACAATTTCGTACATCGAGTGACCCTTAACTCTTCGAGGCTTGGAATTTTAGAAAACAAAATAGACCCATGTTGCACAAAAATCTTATTTGTTTTTAAATCAAACGTAATTGGTTTACTTCTATTAATAAACGAATCAAATAAAATAAAAAATAAAAAAAATAATGGTTCGATTCAACTTTTCGTTATAGAGTGGAACTCAAACAGTCACATGGGTTCACGAATGGTACTTATCACGGTGTCCCACTTTTAATACCATCGTGCCCCAAATAGTTAACGTATCGTCCGTTCGACTCACTCCTTCAAACGCTCCTTCGCCGCTTCGTAAAAGTCGCTGGAAGACGAAAAAAAAAGAAAAAAAAATACCGACGTCACGACGACGTAAAATTCCGTACGATCGCTTATTTACGAACGACCACTCTCGCCGGCACCCGACGAGAATCAATTCCACGCGCACGATGGTAACGTACCCCGGCATAGGTGTCCGTGATTCACGGAAAGCGTTAAGCGCAGAGGCGAATCGGTCGTTAATGGGGTCCGCGGGAATTCAAGGAGGCGTAGTCGTTCCAAGGCGCATAACTCTCGCGTCGTCGAGGATAGGCCGATCTCCGGCCCTCGACGACGCGTCGGCCGATCGTGGAAGAAGCCGTACGCGGACACCGGGGGCCAGGAGGCAAGAAAGGAGGACGCCGCGGATAAGAGGGTAGAGGGTGGAGATCGTCATTGCCGGAGTTGGTGGGGGAGATGAAGCGAGAGATGACGGATACCCGGTTTCACCCCGTGGAAGTCACAACAATGTTTGTTAGGCCGGCGCGCAGGCAACCTTTCCATCACGTTTCCCGGTTAAACTAATGGCCGGCACGTCGTGAGGTCCCGCAGGATGACTGTGCTTTGCACGGCACTGAAAACAGCGCATTTGTTAGACGGTGCCTCGGTTCTCGCGGGATTATTACAAAAGGGCGGACGAGCGGCCAGGGAGGAAGAGACAGCTAGGAGAAAGAAAGGAGAAAGGAGGGGGAAGAGAGGGAGAGAAAGAGAGGAATAAGAGGCGGTGGTGGCAACGAAGGGTTCCGACCACTCGAGGCGCGCTTTCTCTCTCTCTCTCTCACTCTTTTCTTCGTTTCTTCTTTCCTCGTCTCTAGAACGGCGGGACGGCGCGGGTTCGCGGTGGCAGGCAGAAGCGAGTAGACGGCGCGAGGACGGATGAGAAGGTGGAGGCGGGCTGGCGCGGCGGGGAGGGGGAAGGCGCGAAGGGCTTGGAGGGAGGAAGAAGCTGGACGAGCCGGAGGGAATCTCGTCGGTGGAGATGGCGGGGCCCGAAACAAAAGAAGAGAGAAGACCGATGCTCGGGGATAAATCAAGACTAACCAGCCGTGCGCAAGCCTTTAATTCATGCGCGTGGGATGCGCATCGGCGGCGCTCACGAGACGATACTCTCCCTAACCCGACTATCGCGCTGCGCTCGTCGTCCTTCTCTTCTTTCTTCGTTTATTCTTTCTTTCCTGCGTTTTCTTTAAGCCTCTCTCTCTCTCTCTCTCTCTCTCTCTCTCTCTCTCTCTTTATTTCCAGCCCCTTTCCTCTCCTTTAGAGTCCTTCGCGGCGAGAAGAATCGCGCGATGAAGTGGCGAGCGGCGGTCGAGAGGCTGCCGTGGAGAATCGACTCGAGTCGGCTGAGAAACGAAGCTACGAAGATTCTCGCTTCTCGCGCGGAAACGCGTCTGTTCGCGCGACGCCGCGCGATCTCGATCGCTTCGTTGCTTGCTTCTTCTACGCCTTCTGACATTCGCGATGTTTCGTCGATATTTCTATATGCGTTCACGATTGATTTTGAGAAGGAAGCTTCTCTTTTTGAGCTTCTTCCGTGTCTTTCGCGACTTCGGCGCAGTCGATTAGCTCGAAGCAGAAAAAAGCGTATCTTGTCTAAACGATGCGACGATTCGAGATCGGAACTCAGAAGCCAATGCGGCTAAGTCCAGAAAGCACACGTTAAGAAAATTATTGAATATTTTTAAATAGATTAATTTTTAAAATTTTCGGTTTATTAATTTGATCAGAAAAGTATATAGTCTTCTTTCAAAGGGTAGAATTTGTAGTGAAATAAGATATGTACAAGATGCGTTAAAAAACCGTAGTATTTATTCGGACAATGACAGGATCTCAAAAATTAACGACTTATACTTTTGGACAGCTAAGAAAGCTAAGAAAAAACGAAGCAAGGTGTAAATTCTTTAATAACTAAGAAGAATAATTACTTATTCCATTAAAATTTACAAAAAACAGAAAATATCCAAGAACGGACCTAACCGTTGTTAATTCGTCGCGAGAAAGTATTCGGTGCGCAGCGATGGCATCAGCGAGCCGCATCGTGTCGCTGTTGACGCGAAGCGCTTCGACTTAGAACGGATCGCAGTCAGAGGGTTAAAACGAACGCTCGGCGCCGAGAGGACCGCGCGATATCACCGAGAAGGCGGATCCTCGAAAGAGCGACGCTAAGTACCGGCGCGCGCGCGCCCAGTAGCAATTTATTCATTGCGCCCGCTAACTGGCCGCGCATTGAAAACCCACCACGGTAATCTGCATTCATTTGAATAAATAACCGATCAATAACCAATAATAAGTTGGGCAATCGGTGGTTTGTCGTCTCGGCAATTCCGTTCGAGTGATAAACTACCAGCGTACGCGCTCGCGCCAGGTGGACCTTGCCAAGCGGCGATTCTTGACGCGTACGTCCGTCCGTCCGTCCGTCCGGCGAGGTTGTCCTTAATTCGCGAGGGAAAAGGCGCCTTGTAAATGCGCCTAGCCACGCGGTGGTTGCCGATATTTATACGTCGTTACGTTGAACACCCCCGGTAAGCCTCGTTCGAGCGCACGCTTTGCGTTTACGAATCGGTCTCTCGATACTCGCTCACCTCGTTCGTTCGTAGACTTATCCGTAGGCGATGCTCGTGATAAATAGCGCGACGACTTTTCTCCCCGCTCTGTGTACGAGGATAAATATATGCTCGCGTCTTGACGCCTCTACCCTACGAAAATATATAATCTCTCTGTTTGCGAACGAGTTTATACCTACGTGTCGCGTTATTTCCTGCCCGTAGAATTAACCGCGCATGAAATAAAAGTAACGCCAGCGATCTCGACAAGATCGAGCGCGGTGTATAGATGTTGATCTCGTTGCGTGGGCGTTCGAAAAGTTGGCTTATGGAACGGGAGTCTCTCTCGTTGCGAGGGCCGAGCAACGACCGTCTTTTTATTTAAATCGTTTATACAAAGCTCGTAATGCTCGTAATGCAAATCTGTCGATGACGGAATACTGGAAACGAGATATCGACGCGAAGATCGTAACGTGAACTGACGTATTGCCTCTCGTTTCGAGATCGCACGATTAGTATCTTAGTACAGGTATCCTTTGAAATGCACGGTACTTGAGTCGCGCGATTTTTGAGTCATATGGAAAAAAATGCGACATGGTTACATACGTACGAGTTATACGGTTTTTTATTCGTTTTCACAAAAAAGACAAAATAATAAGTATTTATCGTATATTTATTAATACAATTATGTTATCTGCAGAATCCTTTTGCTTCTTGCTTTGGAAAAGTGGAAATATACAGTACCTAGTGAAGACATAGATGAACTAAATCTGAGTTTCCACTTATACGGTTTCGAGTTACATCAATTAATCGTGTAACTCGGGGGACACCTGTACGTTACTGGTCGACGTATTCGTTATTTCCTGATGTCCGGAAAAGTCGAGAAAGACGAGAAGTGGTCAGCAGATTTTTAGTTCGTATCCCAAGCGTAGACGTATCTCGAATTTACGTCGATGATTAGTGTCTTCGACCAAGCTTCCTTGGATTTTACTCGGAATTTCTTGCACTTTCGCGAGCGAAAATAAAATACGCTAAGTTATTACTTCGCTTCGTTTCTCGTTACGAGAAACGCACGAAAGACACAACGTACTTACAAGCATTATTCCGAGAGTGTGCTCGGCTGGAAGGTCGACGACGAATTGGCAATAACGTTGCTTCGATAGGTCGCTCGAACCGATCGGAATAACAACAAAAAACACCGTAGTTCGAGGAATTGGCATTTTCGTCGTTTCGATATTGACGTCGTTCTTCCAAAACAAAAACATCGAGCGAAAGACATGCTTGGCTTTAACTTTGCTACGCGTTGGTATAAGTAGCGAACGATGGAAAGACTTCCCACGATTTATATAAAATGTAAAACGCTACCGTTTACAAAACGAGCCGTACTTAACTATTTGTCTCGTGGCTCTGAGAATAATTGCGATTTTTACTAATCTTTGTCGAATATCTAATAATTTAGGTATTTATGTAGCAAATATTTCCAAGAGTCTAAGCTGCTAATTTACATTCACTGTTATATTCATATTAGTATTCACGTTTCGGTTGAAAACTAATGTTTGAAAGTTGGCTTTCCTACGCGAAACCTACAAAAAATTCGACCGCGATTTTAAATCGAATTATAAAGTTAATTTTCCTGTTGGTTAAATTGCGAGTAACTAATCGAATAAGCAATCGAAGTCTGCGATAAACGAAGTAAGATCGAGCATCTTCTTCGCAACAAAGGCGAATACGCGTCATCTATTCTTGTTAACCCATTGCCTGCCAATAATATGTAATATTAATATTATAATATTATTATATAAATATATTATATAAATATTTCATACAAATCCATATCGTAATAATAGAAATATTTGTAGTATTTCTAAATAATAATTGTAGCACATTCTGTCGACGTCCAGAAAATGGAAGATCATATTTTTTAAATATATATTCGACATTGCATTCGTACCAATCTAATACATATACACGTACATGGTAATGGGTTAAGGAGAAAGCACGAAGGAATTACAAATTAACGTGGCGCAAGCCGATGGATTGCTTCTACGATACGTGAAGGAATATTTCAATCCTGCGAGAACGCGGAGCGTAGGGAGAGAAACGTCGTTGTAAACAGACATTCCGACGAAAGATTCGGCGTTCTCCGACGACAGAATCGCGAAGGGTGCGAGGAGATTTCGAGCGCGAACGTCTCACGTCGATCCGAGCGGGCTTAATCTCACTTGCAAATGCGGTTCTGCGGGTCTCACGCCACATGTGGGGTAGGAGCGGCCTGGTGGGGATCGCGAGGTAGTAAAGGACGAAGCTGATGGCAACAGGAGGAGGGGAAGAACGAGGACGAGGGTGCCGGTAGTCCCGTATGCCGCACCGGACCCAAGCCAATTTGTGACTGACGAGGCGATTGGTAATAAGCAACGGAGGGACTCAAATTGCTTGAGTTTTTCTGCGGTCGTTCATTGGGTGTTGTCGTCGAGATAACTCCTGAGAGACTCCTTCTCCCTCTACCTACTCGCTCCCTTGGAATCCGCTGGAGGAAGGGAGCCAAAGGAGGTTAAAGGAAGAAGGAAGAAGGTCGTGGAGGAGCAGAGAGGGCCGAAGCGGGGGCGAAGGGCCTCGCAGGACGATTCACGAATATTCCATTAACCGAGAGCACCGTTCCCATTTCGGCATAGAAAAGAGGAGCGGCGAGGGGAAAAGGAAAAGCCATCCAGCTCGTGTTCGACAATTTTCACGCAAGAATCGTCGAAAGATTTTCTACGCTCGAATTTTCGAGTTTTGAGAACGAGACTCGATCGATTTCCGATCTTTCGGCGTCGCTAGAGTCTCTTTCACGAAGACAGTCGACATTCCCAGAGATCAGCGACGATATTAAGCATCATAAAACTAGTCGAACGAAACGGTCGGTCGCGCGTGGACTAAAAAGAGAGAGAGAGACGAAAGAGTCATCGTCGTCGTTGGAGGAAGTGGGAAAGAAAGACAGGACGTGCAGGACGATCTTCCGCGCAATCTCATTAACGCAGCGACAAGGGGAAAAAGGAAACCCATCCAGTTGGCGTTCGACAACTTTTACTCAAGAATTTTCTAAAGATTTTTAATGCTCGAATTTACGAATTTCTACGATTTACGAGTTAGAGTCTCTTTCACGCAGACATTCGCAGAGATCATCGATATTAAACACCATAAAACTAGTCGAACGAAACGGTCCGTCGTGCGCGGAGTAGAAAGAGAGAGAGAGAGAGAGAGAGACGTCGAAGGAGGAGTAGGGAAAGGAAGACAGGCGGCTCGTGCAGGACGATCCTTCGCGCAATCCCATTAACGTAGGACCGCGTTCTTCCTGACGAGGGGAGGGCGAGTACGGAGAAGAACGAGGTGGATCGTGCCGTCGTGTGCGTGTCTCTGTGGCACGATCGAGTTCTTCGGATCCTTCGGCAGCTTCCAAGGGAGCTCGACGAGGGGGAGGTCGAGCTGGTGAGCGGAGAAGAAGGCGAGGAGAAGAAGAGACAGAGAGAAGAAGAAGAAGAAGAAGAAGAAGGCAAGGGGAGGAAGATAGGAGGCCCCGTGAGTCCCTATATTATAAGCAGCCCCGAACGTGTTGCAATCTTCTCGAGACAATGGCCCACCGATCGGCCGACCTCGCAAAAAGACCGGGGCCCGATAATAGCCGCGACGCGTCGCCTCCGACGCTCCGGGCAATCGCGTCTCCCTCTCGCTCCCTCCCTCGCTCGGTCTCTGTCACTCTCTTAGGCATCGTCGCATTCCTCCTTACCGCAAGAGTCGCGACGCCGGGGATGGCTCGATTTGTCGATCAGATTATTCGCCCGTAAGACACGACGGCCAAATTGTTTGAAAATATCTTAGTCGTAACGGACGACCGCCGGCCCTCTTCGTTCTTGTAACGACGCGGGGGAGAGAGGCGGATTTAAACGTCGCTCGGCCCATTGAAATTCTTCTCGACGACGTCGTACGACGTCTTAGAATCCATCTTAAGACGCGAAGGACGCCTCGTCCAATGGAAAGAAAGCGGGTAACGAAAGAGACGGAAGGAAGTACCGATTTTTTTATCGTCTTTTCTTAAAAGAACCAACTGCTTTCTCCTTCGAGCTTTCCTTTCTTAACATTATGACGATTTTGCTACGAAAGCGCGGAGTCTCACGACGCTCTTCCTGGAAGTTAGGGGGTTAATTGGTCCGCGAGACGAGACGCAACCATAAACTGTCGCCTGCAATCAAGGATGCGCGATTCTGGCCCGCGGGTGGAAGGGCTTCTCCAACCCTTCGAAATGACTCCAACCTCCTTTCCTCGCGTTCTCTCGCTCTCTCGTCTTCGTCGTTCCTCGGTTTTCGTCTCGCGTAATGCGAGGAAGAGACTGGAGTTTTATAAGGACCCCCCCGGCCTCCGGGCGCTATACGAGAGGAACCTTCGACCGTGTACGAATTTACATTTAGAAAATATAATGAAGCAGCGTGAAGCGACCATTAGTCGTTCGGAGATGACAGACGGTTTCGGACCCCCGCAGGTCCTCCCTCCCTTCCTTCCTTCCTTCCTTCCTTCCTTCCTTCCTTCCTTCCTTTCCGAGTGAGGTCCGACTCGTCGTAACGCCCAGCCAATGAAACAAAGACCGTGGGGCGGGGAGGGTCGGAGAGGAGAGGGAGGGGAGTGAGGAGAAGGAGCAGGAGGTGGAAGAGGAGGGCGAGAGAAGACGGGCACCTTAATGACAGCGGAGCAGTGGTTTTCATCAAAGTCCGCGTCTCCACGGCCTCGACGGTTACGCGTCGCCTCTATTCCCCACCGATTTAGCCGAGATCCCTTCTTTCCTCCTTCCTTTCCTATCGCTTTTAGACTTTAGAGCTCTCGTTTATCCGCGAGAAAGCCACGTCGACCTCCGGCTTTCATCAAGAAAAATCCAATCTCGGGATTTCTTCGTTCGTTCCTTCGAAGAATCCTCTTGTCTTACGATGTACCGTGGTGATGGCGACTAGGTTACCTCTTGTTATCCATGCTATTTCTAGCGCTACTGCTGCTCGTACATTCACCAGCTCTTATTGCAGCTGTTATCGTCCAACGTTGAATTCGAAGCTGAAAGGAAATAGTACGGCACGAAATCGTCGAAGTTGTGACGTAATGAAAAGATCGATCGTTTTTAAGAATACGATCCTGCATAACAATGAAATTCGTTTCATTAAAACTCTCGTCGAAGACGACTTTTTAACTGCGATTATCGTTCGATGACGTCACCTTGCTCTTTCTTTCATCGTATCCGCTTATCGTTACGCGCGGATCGCCTCGAACTCGTCGCGTCTTGGAATTTTTCAAAGATTTTTCACGCGTGAGATCGGACCTCCGACGTTCCGCGGTTTCACCGATGGTAAATCGATTTCGCCTGCAGTCGTTCGTAGCGTAATCAAAGGTGCCCCAGTTCGATTTCTATCGGTCGCGGGCGCTCGTAAATCAGTGCAGACGGAAAAGGTCGGTCGGGTTCAAGACGCGTCACTTTGCGGTTATCCTTCTGGTCTCGCTCTTTACTCGCGAGTACCGAAGTGAAATCGGTATTAGCCATCGTTGTAGTGAATTTTTTCTATTCTTCTCGTCGGCGATTCGTTTAATCGCCTCTTAACATCGCTCTAACATCGTAGATAAGATTGCTGAATACCGAAACAAGTTCGAAAGCGAGGCGCACGATGACGAGCGAGAATCGAAAACATAGACGAACGCTGCCATCTATTGCATTGCGTAATGTTTTTCAACAAAATAATAAATATATATATATATATACATAAATTTATATTATTTATATAACTTATAGAAATTATATATATTACTTCGTTACGATTCTCTACGTAGGGTAAAAATTAATTTTAATCTTCGGATGGATCAATGGCGCAATGCGTATCGATTTAAAATGCAATTGGCCTGTAGTTCGGTCGATAAGAGCGCGATCCATCTGTCGATCGATCAATCCATTCGTTCGTCCCTCCTCGTCTGTCAATGGAACGGGTATTCGCGGGTGACGGCCGCCGTTGGACCGTGCGATACCGAAAAATCCGTCCCAGCCATCCATCTCGCGGCGAGGAGAACGAAAGATGGAGCAAGAAGGACGAGAGCGAGATGGGCGTGTTCTGTGATTATTATAATTATTTTGGGTCCTGGTCCGGGCCCGAGAACCGTAATTAACGCAACCGTGGCCCGGGACATTTTGACAGATCCGAATTCTCGGTAATGATAAAAAATAGCCCGAGAGAAAAGAGTTCGCGTGGTATTATTCGGTGCCTTCGACCGAACGGACGATAAAACGATGCGATCGTGTCTGAGTTGGGGAGACAAGGCGGTCCTCGTAGACGCGGAGATCGTCCTTCTGTCTGTCGGACGCACTGTCGCGACGATGTCGTCGTGAAGAGAAACGAGGACGAGTCGCCGTCGTCGTCGTCGTCGTCGTTTTCGACGCTTAGGTCCTTCCTGGATGGATCGACCATTCCCGAATTCCGTAACACATTCTGCGTGTAAATGAATGCTTATGAAACGACTGCTTCTTTAATTTGATTCCTCGAATTCTATTGAGAATACGATAAGAGCCTCTGATAAATTGTCTGAATTTACATATTTCGTCCACGTGCCTTCCACGATTTCTTCGACACTTTCGGTACGTAAGCATTTACACAACCAAAACTGCATTTTAGCGAAAATTTCGAAATTATATCTTTGTCAGGCTGAAACAAATTCCAATCTAAAATTACCTCGTTTGGCTGAGCTCGTACATGCGCCCACGATAAAAAAAATCATCTAATTCGATCAAGTTAATTACTAGGACATCATCCACGCGCATTAGGATTAATCGGAAGAGTGCTTCGCTCTTCAAAACGTAAATTCGTCGAGTCAAACGTAATTCCTTAGCGTCGATCGTTCGATCGAGAACGAAAAATGACAACGAGCAGAGACCAATTGGTCGATGGCGATACGACAACTTTTCTTTTCGTCCAAAAAAAATTCGTGCGCGCATTCGTCGTCGTTGGGACAATTCACCGGTGAGTAACGGCCATCGAACCGATAATTAAATCGTGCAGTTATTCCCGTCACGCGGCCGCGCAATTATAATTAAGGATTTATTAGCGTCCGTCGCCGCCGCCGTCTTCTACCTCGTCTCGTCCCGATGCGATCGTCTCCAATCCGCAGTCTTTCGTTCGTTTCTCGTCGTCGTCGTCGTTGCGAGGACCGTAGAAACGCCTCTTCGGGTTCTAACGACTAACAGGTCGAAAACTCCTTAAGAACCGAGGTGAGCACCTATTCCTTCACTCCCACCGTCGCTTGGTCTACTCACCCGAGGGAGAACAAATTAAAAACTGTCCCAGTGGCCGTAAATAAAACGCGGTCGGCATTCGGCCCATCCTTCTCTATCCATCCTCTTCTTTCCTCCGCGTACGCGCTCTCAAAGAGGGCCTCTAGACACGCACCTATGTGATTTCTATACCGGGTGACAGAATCGAGCGATTTCCTCCGCGAGTTCGTCCCCAAGACGCGCGCGTACAAAGCGATCGTTTCGCTTGATCTTCGCGTCCTCGAAAATGTCGTCCTTCTCTTTCAACCTCGTGGAGCTCTCGACTCTCGAATCTTCCATTCCCGATCGTGCACGAAACGCTATCGTCCATTCGACGAAAAGAGGAAGAAAATGGTAGCTCGTGGAAATACCGTTAGGCGCGTCAACGCGACCGATTTCTTCGACACCCGGTGTATGCGTGTGCCCGTCTCCCGAAGCACGGGTCCGCGCTGTATTTTAGGGGAAGGATGAGATACTGGGTCCTGGCGCCGCGCGGTTCAAAATAATGACACGGGGTCCCGGCCGCGGTCCCATCGGGGGGAACTTTTAATTACAAACTGATGACCAAGCCAAACCTGAAAATATTGTCTTCGAGGGGTTGTATCCTCGAGGGTCCGAATATATTAGCGAAAAGATCGATCGGTGCTTTACCGTGGCTAGCGCGATCTCTTATTTTTCTAAGTGTTTTTCGCGCCGATTCCGTAACGACGCGGGCGAGTGCGCGGCTGAGATCGAACGAGCGAATAGCCAAGAAGGAGTGAGCGAGAGAGATAGAGAAAGCGAGGAGTGGGGAACGTAGCGGTAAGACGGAGAGAGAGGGGAGCTCGCGCGTGAGATACACCATTCGCGAGGAGCCCTATAATTAAAACCGAAGAACGTATCTGTCATATCTCCGACTCGTCCAAGGCCCGTCTAACTCGATGTGGATGTTTATCCGCTTTCACCTTTTTTCTTTCGCTCGCTTCTATTCCTCTCTTTCCTTTCTTCCTTCTTGTCCTTTTTTCCCCCCCGACAATCGCATCTCGTACGTTCGCCTTAGATTTTACGTACGCGTGCTCGTCTTTCTCACTTCGTCTCTCTCGATCGAGTAAATTGCTAGAAGTGCCACCTCTCTCTCTCTCTCTCTCTCTCTCTCTCGCTCGCTAGGTCCCTTCGGTAGAGACGAGTCTGTAATTTGTTGGACGTGTCGGTGACCCGAAATTATCGACAGCAGGCGTCACGACGATCTCGCCGCAAAGACGTAGCAGGCAGGCAGGCAGGCAGGCAGGCAGGTTCACGTGTCGCTCGCATGGATCATCCGCCCCTATCACCGCCTAGCCGTTCTCGGTTTAGAGGGTCGCACGCGATCTCATCGCGTTCCGCGGCTCGACATTCCACGGACGGTTTCTTCGATCCGGTGATCGGTAGGCGCGACGACGTGTAATAACGAACGAAATTCAACTCGATCCGCCGTATCTTTCGCGGAAGGGTACGTAATCGCGTGCGTGCCTCGCAGTTTTCTAGCTGTTTCCTGATGGCTCCCGTGATCCCGCCGGAAAATCACCAGGAAACCGTTCCAAACGAGATTCTTTCGGGCGTTCGACGCGGTTCATTATCATTATCGGTCGACCTGAAATTATAAAACGACGTTGCCGCCTGTCTGCTTGCCTGCCTGCCTGCCTGCCTCACTATCTGCCCGCTCGCTATCGTAACGTCCCTGGATGCGCGACCTGAAATCGTTTCGTATGCGCCTATGTATGCGCGTACGCCGGTGCACGCGACCGTTATCGTACACGCGTTACGCGATTAACGTCTGTAACGAATTGTAAATTCGTTTTCACGACTAGAGCTGCTCTTCGCGCGTGTCGTCCATCGACAACGAGGAAATCTACCTTACACGCGAGAAAAGGAGGCCGCGTTTTTTCCAGTACGCGTCTTCTCTTTCTTCCTATCCAAACTCTAGAGTCTAACATTCAGACTTCGTCCAAAGACTCCGTTCGGACTAGAGTCTAAATTTGCTCGAAGGATTTTATAAAAATCATTATATAAAATATAATATCACGTATAAAAATCAAAACGATGATCGAATCATAGCGAAATACTTGTCCAATTGATAAATTCGAAAGGCTAAAAATCAAAGACGTTCCTCAAACTCGCTAATTCAAGTAATTCCGAATTAAATAAGAAATGTAAATTCATTTTCACGGCTAGAGCTGCGCGTCGTCTAACATTCAGACTTCGTCCAAAGACTCAATTAAGACTAGAAATTTGCTCGAAGGATTTTATAAAAATCATTATATAAAATATAATATCACGTATAAAAACAGAGAGAAATACTTGTCCAATCGATATATTCGAAAGGCTCAAAATCAAAGGCGTTCCTCAAACTCGCGAAGAACGGAATTATGACGTACGTAACGTCCGCGTTTCTACGCAGGGAAAATTTGACGCGCATGAAAGTTGGCTCGTGCGCCAGGTTCGCACGAGCGCAACAATTTCTTTGGTCGTAGACGGACAGGCAGGTGAGTCGGTAGGTAGCTAGGTTGGTAGGTTGATAGGTAGGTATACGAACTGCTTGGAGAATCGGAGAACGTAATCCGATGAATTCGCCTAGGCGGCTAGGCGTTCTATATCGATACTCGGGCGAAATTACGGAGCGCCTCGCGATGGCAGAGCGTCGCGTTACGCGACGTCGTTCGACGTCACGGCGAAACGCAGGTGCGAAAGCGCGATTCACGCCGATTTCCCGACGATAGTATTATTTCCGGTCTCGAGTTCGTAGGTGGTGGAGGGGGTGGAATCGAGAAACGGGAAGGTGCAGGGGGTGTGAGAACGGCACAAGGGGTCTCTCAATTTCTGCCTCAACCAATTCCAACTTTGGCGGAGGCGAGTGGCCGCTTGCTTGCTCGCTCGCTCGCTCGCTCGCAAGCTAGCTAGCTCGTTCGTTCGTTCGTTCGTTCGTTCGCTCGCTCGCTCATATAGCGTAACTTCTGCCCGGGCAATCTGACTCGAAATCACCGTTGGCTGAATTATCGCAGTAACTGCGTGCCGTTCCCGGATTGCAGCAATTACCCTGGCCTGGGTAATTATCGAGGAGAAGGACTCGAGTGTTGTTTAATCTGTGATCTGCTGCCCGGGGTTCTTCGATTACGTCAGAGAGCCCCGTGGTAGACCCAGTGGTAGACCCCGTGGCTCCCTCTCTCTCTATCTCTCTTTCTCCCTCCCCTTTGAATTCTAATTTTCTCGCTTTCTCTTCTACGGTCTCGCGGTATTCGCTCTCGTTCGTGACGACGTCTTGGACCAACCACCACCACCACCATTTGGTAGTGCTGGTGCACGATACCATTACCATCGCCACAAGCAGACTTTGACTAGTGGCAAACGGTAACGAGTGGCGGTGTTGATGATAGTGGTGGTAGTGATATGATTTTCTCGTTCGATTCGTACTACTTATCTGTACTATACAGCGATATCGTTCGTAGTTAACCGCGATCCGCTTTTCGTTCATCGAGAATCGCGATTTCCATCGTTATTATTTCGTAGCGATCGCGAACGATGCATCGTCGATAGGTATATCGGTGAAACGCGAGGATCGAGCTGGAATCGTTGCCACGGTGGCGTCGTCGTGGCACGACCACCGGCCACCGTAGCCACGAACTGGCGCAATTCCGTTCTTCTCCACGGATTACCCAAGTTAAGAGTTACGTGCCGGAGCTAACTCCCTTTATTAAGTCGATCTCCCCCCCGACTCTCTTAAAGGTCGCGCCTTATCCCGTCGTATCTATCGTTTCTAATATAAAACAGGGGGATAATGCGAAAGCGATTTACCTTCTCTTTTTTGTTACGACGCTCGTCGAGATGCACCGGCTCGTTCGTGATTTTAATAGAGATCGTCTTCCTCCCTCTCTCCCTCTCTCTCTCTCTCTATTTTCTCTCTTAGGCGTTGATCGTAACCTTCTCCATTCCCCTCCCGTCCCTTTGGACTCTCGAGGAGAGGTCGTACCGGAAACACAACGCGAAACTTCCTTCTCGTACTTCACGGTAAGCGCAATTAAGTCGAAGGTTGATCGCGATGATTAATGATGGCGTTTTTACGAACGTCCACGGATTACGGTAGGTTCTTCGATCGACCGTGCCGAAGTAGCCGATCGCTCGTGGGACCAGAACGCACCGTCGACGTATCGACGGCACGAAATTTTCCACGGACTGGAACAAAAGGCTGGAACGGTCGCGCCGCCGACGAGGGGAAAAAAGCACGGAAGAGAAGAATGGAAAAGAGAAGATTAAGAAGAAGAAGAAAAGAAAGGAGAGGAGAGCGAGGAGGAGACGAAGTGCAACAACGGAATCGCAAAGCGCGAAACAACGAGGTCGATGTTGGGGAGGGGGAGAGGAGGAGAGGGCGAGGCAAGCCGGGATAAAAGAAAGAAATAAAGTCGGTGCGTCACGCTCGCGATATTACGCGGTAATTATATCGTCGGCGCGGTACAAATAAATGGCCGCGAAGCTGACCAGGTGTTGCTCACGCCTAACGAGAAGCACGCCGATAACGCTACGGCTGTTCGACTCGGTGGCGCTGCTCGAGAAGAAGAAGAAGAAGAAGAAGAAGAAGACGAAGAAGAGCCACCTCCTTCGCGCCGCTGACCGAACAACCCGTTGCCTAGCCGTTAACCAGAGAGAGGTAATTAAACCGAATGTTAATTGCGTAATCGAGCCGGCGCGGCGTGGCACGCGAGCCCGCCACGATCAGCTGATTTTCCAACCTGCCGCGGAACTGGCTCTGCTCCCTTTCGAGTTATTTCCGTGATTCCCTTGCCGACGATTCACGCCCACGTTGTTACGTGCCGTTGCGTATCGGCTACGACCTCGAGGCCGCACCATTTTTCACGCTTCTCTATCCTCTCCCGCGTTTTCCGAGATTTACGATTCCGAGTCGAATTCGACGTTTCGATCGTTGCCTCGCGGTCCTACGAAGATCGAACTCTCAGGAAAGCAAGGAGGAAGAAATTACGAGAGAACGAACGAGTCTCGTTAACCTCTTAATCTACAACTACGGGCGTAGCCCGTAGTACGATGATCGGGCCAAATGTAAAAATTTTCGTTTTTATAAAC
Source organism: Liostenogaster flavolineata (assembly GCA_025433975.1). NCBI lineage: Eukaryota > Metazoa > Arthropoda > Insecta > Hymenoptera > Vespidae > Liostenogaster > Liostenogaster flavolineata. Next base: position 1,013,350 of record JAITYT010000459.1, read on the forward strand.
GTTACAAACGTTTTTGGCTGAAAATTCTCGAACGTAAATCGTAGGTTAAGGGGTTAACACGTTAAGCGCCACACCGAATTCACGTGCCGTTCCGTTCACGCCACGGTTAACCGTCAGGCGGGCCAGAATATAAACAGATGTAATATAAACAAATAAAACAGAGTATAATCATTTGGAAAAAAAGGAAGGCAGTGCGCGCAAAATTAGAAGATACTGCAACGAATGCTATCGTATAATCAGAATGCACGAACGTTAAGACCAAAGACGGATAAAAATGTAACGCCAGAAGTAACAACCTTTTGTAATCAATATACACAGAAACCTCACCTTTGCTTATCTTACTTTAATAAATTACAATAATGTTTTTAGGTATTATATCGTTCCTCCCTATAAATTAAACGTTTAGCCTCACAAGTACGGAAGCACCGACAGGAGCGCGATGATAACACGAACGAAAAGTCTGACGCTGGTCCCTAAGGACCAGCGTGGCGCTTAACTTGTTGAAAATCAAGGCGAAATAATAAAGCAGGACTCGTCCCGCATTGTATTCTTGAAAGCAGGATAAATCGCGGACGAAGTACCTCTCGCGTCCCACGACGAGACGCTTCCAGGGATCGTTGGTGCTCTCGTAGGAAGAAGTACGGCCGGAGTTGGCGTGTAATCTCTCTACGACGAGACCCAATCGAGGGCCCGAGCGTGCCTGCGTATATTCGCCGAATGCCCCGAAAGCATTAAAGTCTCGACGTCGTCGTCGATCCTAGCGCGGCGCGGCGCGCCTCGCCACGACAAAGAGAGACGATCGCGAGCGTGTGGCGCGCCATACGAATTGGAAATGAGAGAGCCGTGGAAAAAGAAGGAGAACGAATGCGACGAGGAGGATTCGTACTCGAAGGGAGGAAGGTTGGATGGATGATGGGAAGCGAGAGAGAGAGAGAGA
>JAITYT010000459.1:1030775-1054336 GCA_025433975.1 Liostenogaster flavolineata
ACGTCACCTTTCTTCGCTTTTCGTTTTATGAAGTTAATCGATGTGTGCACTGAACGGCTCGTATGTGACTAACGGTGCACACGTTTATTCTAGATGCACGCGTCAAAAGTAGGAAACAACGTCGATAAGGACAAGTTGGCGAACTTTTCTCGTGATTCTTTCACGGTTCTTGACTACATTTTTAGACGCAAAATCGAATTTATCTCGACGACACTCGTACCGCAACGTAGACCTCGCTTTCAACTGGCACATCAAATTCGATCCTCGATCGGCAACCGGACGAAACGCGGTCAGGGATGCGTGGCGTCTCTCGAGCGCGACTCGCATTTGGCAAATGAAAACCTAACGAGATTTGTTAGAAAATTTTCGTTCTCGTGCGTGTCACCGTCACGATCGCCCTTTTCCAACGATACGCGTCGCTTCAAAGTGACACGTGCTGGTAGGAGAGTTTCATCCCCCTTGCGGTCCACCCACTTGTCTTTTCGTCCGCTCGTTCGTAACGTACGTCGGTCGGTCGGTCGGTCGTCGAACGTCCGAACGTTCACCGCAAGGCCGCACTTTTGACATCGGATACAGTTCGTTGTAACAACAGACCCCAGGCATTTTCGATTCTGATTACGTTCCTGGTAGCGACCGTTCCTGGGGTCTATCGTCGATACCAATCAACAGAGGCATTCCCACGTAATTGGTTTTTACGTAATGCTAAGCAGTCGAGAAGGAGAGGGAAAAAACGAGAACGTGAGGAAGAGAGAGCGAGAGAGAGAGAGAGTTGCCGATGCCCCGCGTATATATTTGTTTTCCGTCGGGGTGAACTCGCGATATTCCGTTGTCGGATCAAAGCACCGTCCTGAAATTAATTGAACGGGTGCGCGCATCCTTTCTACGAAATTTCTTCCCTTTAGCCAGCTACTCGTCGCCTCCCTTCGTCTCTCTGCCTTTCTCCCTCCTTCCTTCGCCGTTTCCTTCCTTCTTCGTTGCTCTCGTCGACGCTGCAGCTTCCTCGTGCAGGTTCTCGCCGCGAAAAAGAGCCGATCGTCGAAACTAAAAGTTTCGTTCGCGCGAGCGGAACGAAAATCCGTACGTGGACGAAGCGAAGCCAACTACAGCCGCGTTCTCTCGGTTTTACTCTCAACTTCGATCGCTCCAATTGGTTTCTGCGGGCGAAACGTATTCCTTCGTTCCTCACGGTGATTCCGGTCCACTCCGACCGACGGACGCCGCTTTAAAATGTTCCTCTTTGTAAAGCGAGGTAAAAGTCGATACGGGTCTAGCTTTTTCATAGCCGGAAGAACTAATATTTATCGTTTCGGCGAATTAGTTGCGTTTCTTTTTCGTAATCGTTCTCGGTGAAATCCGACTTTTTTCTTTCCTTCAGAAATTAACCCGAGTAAATAGAAGAAAGGCTTTGCTGCTTTTTCATTTTATTCAAAATTTACTTTACGTCGTTATACCGAGCGTACGATGCCTGTTGAATCTTCGTCCTTCGAAATACAATTCCGCGAAATATCTCTAAATTTGAAAGAAACCTCTCTACCGTTACGAAAGACAAACGCCATCGTTACAACGTCGAGGTGAAACGATAAAGTTCCATTGTACAGCACGGAAGCGTTTAAGCCTCTTGCTTCTTTCTGGCTTTTCCTCCCCCTTTTTCATCCGATTGCTCGAACCCTCTTTTACCTTCCACCATCCACGGATCCCCTCTCTCGCGCTTGTTGTCGCGAGCTTTTATTAGGCTCTCACCCCCGCTGCGGGATAAGGGTGACTTTTTTATTTCCCCACGACTTGACATCCGTCGATCTCCGCTAGGCATCTACCCACTTGTTGCTCCCGTATTCCGATGTTCCTTGCCGCCACGCCGAACGCCCTTCTCTTCCTGTCCTTTCTTTTGTCCTACCAGCCACCGTCGACTTCGATTTACCCGGCGAAATTTCCTTCCTCCTCCTTCTCGCGTCTGCACTTGTGTCACACGCGAGATTCATACCAGTCTTTCGCGCTTTATCTTTCATCCTCCATCGAAGAGACGCGTATTTTTCTCTCATTTTTCATCTAGGATTTACGCCAAGAGATTTTCGTCCAGTCGAAATATTTCGATAGCTATCTTCTTCTTTCGTCGAAAAACGAATCACGGACTTCGTGTGATCGACGACGGTGGTATTTTTCCTTCGCCTCTTTTTCTTTCTATTTCTTCGTGCGCGTGCGTCTTTCTCTCTCTCTCTCTCTCTTTCTCTCGGATGCCTACGTCAAACGTCGGGAACGAAGGTATTATTTTCGCGTAATTCTTGCCGAATAAAAAACGTAGTAATTCATATTGTCGTTACACGTGCGCACGTATCTCGTGCTTGATTGCCAATAACACACCCATGTGGTTGTATTGTTGCTTCAGTGACTCTCAAAAGTATCGATAACGAAGAAAGAGCGCGAGCATTGGATGCATCTGATGCATCGATGCCACAAAGTCTTAAAATATTTGAGAAATCCGTTTTGATCATTAGAGCACCGACGTATCGTAAACCGCGAGGCTACGAACGACTTTGACGAATTCTAACATCGAGAGCCAGTCCGTATAAGGATGAACGATCGAGATGAGAAGCACTGTATCAAAACCGCAAACCACGGCCCAATATAATGAGATTTAAATTACTGCGAGGCTGTGACATAGCGTCCTTTTTACGAACCGTTGCCTTCGCGATTCTCTTTTTCTCTCTCCTCTCCCTCTTACTCTTTTCCCGCTGCCAATTAAGGATGGAAATTCGATTCGAGTTCTCGTCTCAAAATAATCGATTACCAACGACTACAACGAGCCACTACGAGTGCCACTATATAGAAAAATAAAGCGAATAGAGTGAGAGAGTACGGAGCGTTAATGAGAACCAATCAATTTTCAAAGTTATTCTATTTCGAGCAATGAATTACGAACCGATACATTTATATACAATTCCTATGTAAATCTCCAATTTTTTCGTATACAATGGCGATCGAACTGACGATACGATCCTCTCGCGAAACGAATACCGAGATATCCTAAATAAAGCAAGAGAATTCATCGGTGAAATCGGAGAAAAATCTGGAAAATATTTCGCTTCTCCTACTAATAAATCTATAAATCGTTATATCGAACCCGAAGCCGAGCTACGAACGACGAGGCTCGAAAGGCCGCGAGGTTCGTAGAGAATCGCGGCGCAAAACGTCGGCAGTGGGGTGCATTAAAAGTCGATTTGTCGAGGTGCCGCGGGTGTGGTCGTATCCCACGTCGCGAAACGTCCTTTTTCCCGCTCCCGCTTTTTGTCAATCAATTAAGGAACGTTCGCCGCAATTTAGAACGCATTAAGACGGGCCGCGACAGCATTCCGCGCATTTCTCCGCGGTTAGATCGACTCGGGCGAACGCCAACTATCGCGACTACGTAACTACCTAACTCTTGCGCAACAGGTAATATTACGGTGTTCCGTGCACTGGGCATAAAGGCGATAACGCGGCTAACGGACGCAAGGGTGATCCGCTCTACCTAGCCGGACATCTAGGATATCTCTTCCGCGGTACGGGATACGCGAGAAAATTCTTCCAACGAATTTCGACGAAAATAACGTTTCGCGTTGCGCGACGTCGCTGTTTGCCGTTTCCTTTCCAGCGAGAAGCTAAACGCTGCCGTATCTGCTCGTCGGTCAAAGTCGTTTCGATGATCATCCAGAGAGTTATTCCATTCGTCGTTTCCGCGTAAAACCGATGCGCTAACGCGTTTCAAAAATTAGCCTCCAATCGCGCTAAATCGTCGACTACGAAAGTTCGAAAATAACGTGCAAACTATAAAGCCCGAAAAAGTTCCGTTTTACGATGAATCGTGCTAAGCGTTTTCGTGTTTATGTAGAATTTCTACGCCATATTTGAGAATAAACGTTGAATTAAATCGAACCTGTGTTTTTCATACAAAAAATAAACAACATTTTTCCTATGATTTACATACCAATGCTTTTGTTTTACATTCTTCAAACCGATACTCGATGCATTTCATGGATGTATAATATGATATCTATAAAAAAGAATTCCTACAATTTTTATTACGAAAGTAGGCAATTTATTCATCCTCTTTTTAACGATAATTATGCATTAAGTTTTCTAACGAACTTTTTTCAAACAAGTTTTTCGTCTTCCATGGCCACACAATGACCTCTGTCGAGGCCACTGTGTTTGTCGACGAAACAAGGCACCGCTTTCGAAACGATTTATCCAAAGTACGTCTGGGAAAACCTTATTACGTAAATTTAAGTACGTCGGCGTTGTGATTTTGAGAGTTCTCGCCCTCGGCTCTTACTAAAACCAAATTTATGCCACGAAGGTATTTCATTAAAATTCGAAGCGCGTCTTCCTGTCCGAACACGCGACTGGTTAAGTTAAATCGTTAAATAATCAGAACCTGTATTTTCACGAACGATATTTTACGATCGCTTGACCAAGGGAAGATTTGCGAAAATACGTTAAACCCGATCTTTTGTATAATACTTATACAAGATTGATAGGATAGGACGACGAAGAAAGATCTTACGTTCTCATAATATAATAATAAATCGATTCGTGATGGCAGGGAATTTAAGATTAAGTTTAGTTACGCCTATTAAAACGTATAATTAATTGCAAGGTACTACCGATTATCTCAAAAGAAGAAAACCTTTCGTTCTTCGACGATTGCAGGATCATAATTCGATGGAAGAAACGTAAAAATTCATCGATTCAATCCGACGATCTCCATCTCGATTTCATCTCCAAACGAAAAGCCGAGGAAGGTATTCCATAGCTCGTAGATCGAATCTTAGAGCGCCGCTGTTAATGTTTCTAGCGTCTATACTATCTATATCGTGTGATCTACCGTCACGAATCGAAGCCGAATTGATTTCGATGGATATCGAAAGCTTCGTCCACTTCCTTATTTCGAACGGACCGAACGTTTTAACGTTCGAGAAGTCACGTTCGAATCGTACAAAGACATTTAACCCTAAAACATTTATACGTTTTACATTATTATTGGATTATATACGATCACGACGTAGATTATTCGCGTCTTAATCGTTGCACGCGTTAATAAAATTTCGCGAAGGACGGTAAATATTGTTAAATTCGACGATTTACCAAATCGACTCTCCGACAAACGTTGAAATCGGGACAACGATGAAAAAGCAATGAAACCGAGGACGTAAACGAATATCGCTCGTGCACACCGTAGCATTTTTACACGCGAACGCGACATCGATCTTATTCTCCTTTCGCGGTCGTTTTTTCCTCACTTTACACGACGTTTCGTTTCGCGATTCAGCGTGATAATGCGGTGGCAGAAACAGCGCGAGCAAAACAAGCGCGAAGGAACGAAGCGACCCTGCCAGCCATTATTGTCTCTCACGGTGCCTGATGTCAGAAAACGTGCGCGACAAAGTACGTGTCACGCCACTCCCGCTTCGTTTAAGTTAATTGCCGGTACTCGCCTATCCCCTTCTGCATCTCGTCATCGTCCAAACCACCGATTTCATCACTGTCTTTCGGTCTGCTTCTTTTTCTTCCTGCCCTTCTCCTTTCGCCGCTCCGTCCTTTACGTCGCTTCTTATTCTTCCGCTGTCCCCTATCCAGCTTCGTCATCTCGCCTCCGACGAGACCTTGCGATTCTTAGGACAAAGCTGGCATTGACATCGCGTCACGTCCAGACAGTTTCGTCGAAAGCCGATCTAACGAAAATCTTAACGATCCCGCGGACTCGCACATTTCGGTAAAAAAATCGCACTTCTTTAATTACCGTTAACGTTGCCATTTCGCGAATCGTCGATATGCGCACGTGTGAAAACAAAAAACGCATTGGAAAGAATGGAAAGTAAGTAAAATACGGATTACTGGAATCGTTCGGAGCACGACGTTCGTCCAGCGAAGCTAGAGTAAACGTCGGAATCGCGTTTACGTAAGTTCTCGATCCGTAACGTCGAATAGTCCATCCAATTAGAAGATAAAGCGAGCAGAGTACGTCCTCGTCCTCGCTTCCTTCGAAATACCTTGGAGAAAACGTCGACGTTGCCGAACATCGAGCCACGAAATTAGCATGGAACGTCGTTTATCGCGTTATTCGCGGGGTATCGAACGAGTACCGTAACTCCGTGCTCGATGCCGACCTCTCGGCGTCCCGAGCAAAGCTCGCCTCCGAGGAAAAGACGATCGGAATCATTTATCCGGGGGAGAGGTAAGAAGAGGTCACGTCGAATCGATCCTCCACGACGAGATCTTCGGCGAGATCTTCGCGTGGATGGCACGAGGCAACTGTGGGATTCGTCGAGCACAATGAACGCGCGTGAGTGTCGTGAGGCGCGACGAAGAACGGTCTCGACTTTCCGCTTTGGCTTCGTTCCCCCGAGGTTAATCCTGTTACGCTTTTGCGAATCGTTGACGTGCGCACGGTGTCATCGGGTCGACGACACTCACAATGACTCAATGACGCGCTCCAAATCGACCGCTAAGCCGCGCGGGACGAGGGAAGGCTAAGAAGGAGGAAGAGACGAAGAGACCCTCGTTCGACCGCATGAAAACTGTCACCGCGTTTCTTTCGGCGCGGACTGTCCCGCGCTTCTGCCTGACAATGCTCCTTCTACCTGATCGAAAATACCGACTCGGATCCTTTCGTAGTCCTTTCCTGTCCCTTACTTCTGTCGCGACAGTGCCAAGTGCACGGTCCTTTCAACCGTCGAGGTAAACGTGGGCGCCTGACAAGTGCCTCGACTCTTTCTCAGCTCCAAAGAGGAAGACGTCTCTTTGTTTCTCTCTTTCTCGAGTGGAAAGACGGGATCGCATTAACGCGTTCAGCGCAATGCGAGTTATTAGATTGGTGCATATGAAATGTCTGATTTAACCGAAAAGTAATCAAAATGGCGAAAGACATTTATTAAAGAAATCAATAAAATAATTTCCATCATTTTCTAACACTTTTTGCCAGCGTAAAGGCAGTTGTTCGATTGCCTTTTTAAAAAATCTCTAAAATAAAATAAAAAAATTGTTTAATGATCGAAGAAATGTTGATTACTACCTAATATATTCACTTGAAATCCGACAAACATTTCTAGAGTCGTTTAAACGTAGATCGTCGAATTAAGAAGCGAGTAAATCTTGATGAAGTCAAAATAGAACTTTTGACTCCTCCGTCGAATCGCGACTGTCCATAGGAAAGGATCGGAAAGGAGCGAAATCACTATCTCGATCTTTCTCCTGGATCTTCGTAGATCGTAGATTTCTCCGCCACTCGATTCGTTCGAGCGACGTCCAACGGCCTGGAAACTGTCACGGTGCGTTGCGTGTCCAGGTAGAGTGGCACTTACACGGCCAGTTTCCCGCGATGTCGAGGATAGATTCTAAACGGTGACATCGAGGCAGCGACATTTTCCGGTGCACGCGTCTGTCGACACGCGTACTTACGCGCCCGTGAACAACCGACGATTCGCGCTAACGAGACGATTTTTCAGTCGCCATATAATTACTCGTGCGTACGATGTTACGTCGAAACGATGATAAGGAAACGTTTGCAATGCGCGTCGCAACTCTTCTTCGATCTCGATTCGATTCGAGACGACGAAGAAGAAGCGTCGTAAATCTCCGACTCGTTTCGACGAATCTCGCGATAATCTCGAAGACTCGATCGAGTCTCGCGAGCAAAGGGAATAATTCGTTAAGTTTTGCTTGCCGTTGAACCGAAGAATGAACAGAAGCATTAGAAACCGTGTTTATAAAATTCGGAGTGACCAAATGATCTAACAGCAATTCCCAAACGTTATGTTTCAAAATGGCGATGAATTTAACACAAAAATTTAGTACCTTTTGTAACGAATGCAAAAACAAGCCATACCTTTATTTACCGTGCTTTAATAAATTATATTAACTATGTTTTAAATATTATATTCTTTACCTTAAGCCTTGATCGGACAAAACAGATGTCGTTTAACTCTTTGGGGTACGGTGGAATTAAAACTGTTCCACCATTTTGATGCATCGTAATGCGCGGTAGGACATTTCACCTCGAAATATTTAATTAATTAATTATTATAATTATTATATATAATTATAATTAAATAATAATTATAAACAAATTAAATTATTGTTTTGTTTTTACAGTATACGATTCCTTTATTACGTTTAAAAAGCAATAAAACTGTGCCGCAGAGAGTTAAGCGAAATATTTATCACGATCAGTGCGGAAGAATCGATACGCGCGGTCGCGCAATATGAACCTAAAGTCTGCGGTCGGTCCCTAGGAACCGGCGTGGCATTTAGCGCGTTAAACGACTACCGGTCGCGATCAAAGCGAGAAGCAGTGCGTTCGCGGCTCGACGTAGGCGGCGTGATCGCGGTCCTTCGAGCGAACAATGGGGGAAAAAAAATAGCTAGGACGTCGTTCGGTAAGAAGCGTGACGACGACGCGCGCAGCTGAAGGAGAGAAAGAGAAGAGGCGTGCCTTATCGCAGCGGTCGTCGATAATTTATGCGCGATTTGTCACAGACCGGCGAAGAGGAAGGACGACGATGACGCGACTGGAAGATCCTGCGCCTCTCCGCGCACGCGGAGACGCACTCGCGCGCCTCTAAGGGAGGTCACGCCTATCCTCGAAAATGGAAGAGCGTCTTCTAATTAGCGAGCGCTTGGCTAATGCATCCTTTTGTCTCCGGCGGCGCTTTATCTGATCCAACCGCAGGGAGGAGGTTCCGCCACTGGCCGGCTTCGATGCGGAGATAAGAACGTCCGATTAGACGTTCGAAGGGGGGAAAAAGGCTCTGGAGAAGCGTCCGCCCGCGTGGCGCAACGAACGACGAGACGCGCTCCTCTCCTTTCCCTTCTACCGATCTCCACGAGCCGAGAGGGTTGCCGAAATCGCAAGGAGGCCGACTCCGTTGTCCGCGGCACGATCTCCATCGCCAGATTGCTCTCCTTTTTTATTCCGATCGCCTCGCGAACGTTGGAAAGTTGGAAGAGCTACCCTCGATTTCGAGGCGTTTCGAATAATTCGTTCGTGTTTTGTCGTTTCTCAATCGAACCTTAGGAGATGGTCCGCTGGTTTCGTCGTGATTTTAATCGATAGGAATCTCTTTCGAAGAAACGCGCCCGTTTTTGCGACGATTGTGGGAAATAATCGATACTGTCAATGGGATACGCACGAATCAGGAAATTTCAACGCCAGCGTAATACCGTTTAACCTGACGTGAATCGTACGATTTATTGGAATCGTCACGTCGTAATATATTCGATTAGATCCCGACGTCGCGGCGTGACACCAAGAAAAACTCGTTCCTAGCGATTTCAACCGTGAAGATCACGAAAAGCGGCGTCTCGCTCCAACGAACATTTCTATCGGTACGTTCCGAACACGTAGTCGTCGTCGTCCTCGTCGCAGCCTCGATCGCCATCGATTGACATTTAACGCGCGTCTCGTAGACCGTCGCTCGCGTAAGAGAAATTTATTTTCACGCGCAGAGACACGTTTCTACCTGTACGATATCGATCTTGAGCGCATCGAAGACGAGAAGTCGAACGTGCTTCACTGTGAACGACAACGACAACGACAACGACGACGACGAGGTCGCGCGTGAACTTTCTCACGGCCCACGTAGCTTTTCCACGTCCGTTCGATCCTCGACGACAGCCTCGCAACGATTCGCAGAAGAAAGACGAACCTTTCGGTCGGTCGGGCGTCGCGTCGCTTATATCAGCGCCGACGGAAGCGTCGATCCGATCGATCGAAGGTCGGACGGTGTTAATGCACCATAGATCAGCGCGAGGTTGACCTATCATTAACGTCGAGCAATTATCCGCGTTTACGCGGTCGCCATTATCCTATCGCCTATCTGCGACTCGTTTCGACTCCACCGTGCGTATCGACGACGTATTTATACGCTCGTATGTACACACGTAGACACTTCACGCCTACCCGTGCGCGTACACGCTCACGCAGACGTTCGTAAGCGGAACGTACGCTATTTATCAAGAAGTTTATCTCGTTGAATGGAGTCGCGCGTACATCGACGTGACTAATTCCACGGGATTAATTGGATACGCGCGATTTTAACTTCGATCTATTCGTCTACCTGTCGCGTCTCGCCACCGAGCCGACGGAAGTTGAGGTCATCGTTATCCATTGCGACCAGTTCGTTTCTTGATTCGAGAGGAGAGGAGAGTCGTATCGAGACGCATCGCTTTTGCGTCTGAGATTTCCACGTGCGTCCCGGAACGTCGGAAAGGCAAAGACGCTATCTGATAGTCGCGATTGACGGATTGCCTGTTAACAGAGCGGGAACTCGCGTCACGATAAATCTCTCGGTTTTCTCAAACCGATTTTAGCCATCGTGTTAATTAAATACGTGCTTTCGTGCGCTCTGCATCACGCCACAGTATCCTATCGGTGTCCTTTTTTGTTTAAATTCAATTTTGTTTTGTTAAAAAGGCATGCCAAAGGGTAGTGCGGGACTCTAGCACTTTCCGCCTTAACCACTAAAACCTCCTGCTTTATTCTTGCCTCTAGAACGCAAGTATCTTTGACCACCGTGCAGGACGAACTTCTGCATTTCCCATTTTTAATTCTCCTCTATTTTCTGGACACGGAGTCCCAGATTCCAGTCCTACAAGCCCGTAATGATCGATCCCAGCGGAAATTCACCCTGGAACGACGATTATTCGTGGTTTTCGCCCCAGTCCGAAGGTACGAATCTTTCCGAAAAAAATTACGGAAGCGCCGACGTCATCGTGTTAACGTTCATCGTCCTCGTTCTTTCGTAGTAACGCAGGGAAGATAACCGAGCGGACCGTCTTCCAATCGTAATTCCATGAGGAGAAAGGCGCGAGCGCGTGAAATCGAATTTACGCGTACGAAGACGCGACTTCCGCCCCCGCCTGGAAAAAGGAAGGAAAAGGGCTAGAGCGAAGGGAAATCGCGATACACCTCGAGGAAGAGGCAGAGACGTGGGATGCTGGGCCGTAAATTCGTGGAAGGGGCAACGTGGCAGAGGATCGTTCGGTCGTCGGCGCCAGACGCGCCGCGGACGGATGCCAGGAGGGTGGCGAGGGGCGCGTGCCTCTCAAAGTCGGTGCTGTTTCTGGAAGCGCGGGACCTGGACGCGGGAGTAGAGTAAACGGTGCAGAGTCATCTTCGCCACGCTCGGATCGGAGCCGCCTGCTCGTTCGGTATGGATGCCGCATTAGCATGACAAAGAGACGCTAGGACGCCTTCTCCTCGCTTCTGCTTATACACGGTGGGGCTTCCGCCGTGGCCGTAGCCGCTGCCGCCTCTCAATTCAAATGCGATGGGCGTATGCTATGCTAATATTCCGATCCACCGGCGTTAATGCATTATCAAAAGCGGCGAGCTGCGTTCGCCGCGGCGTATCGCGAGGATACGTCGTCGAGACGTACGCCGAAAACGTCGTAAGGGTTGACGTCTCTGTCATCCTAACGCTTCGAGAGTTCGCGACGTACCGCGCTCTTGCCGCCCTTCGTCGAGGATATTTCGTGGAAAAGACGAACGCTTCGACGTGGAAGCGTCGTTGGATTTATTCGATTTATCGTTCTTTCTTCTTTTGTAATCTCGGATTTGGTTTTCCCTTTTTTGTAACGGTACGACGGTCGTTTCCTTCTTCTCTGCTTTTATCGAGGGATTCCTTTTTTTGTAGGTAAAACACGGCCACGACTCGGCGCGTTTTACGTCTTCGTAACGGCGCAGGATTTTACGTAATAAAAGGTATAGCGTGACCAGGATCCCTCGCGACCTTCTTAACCATAATGAGATATAAAATACGAGCTACTTAAGGGGCAATTTTTCGTCTTCGTTGAAAGTCAGACGGAAGAGAGAAGTCTCCTCGATCGGTCGGAAATTAACGCTCGGTCGGTTTCGCGGAATTTTTAAGAGGTCGAAGATCTCAATATCTTGCCGCGAATCCCTTTAATAAGCATCGCCCACGGCCGGTAATTTACGAGGACGTCTATCTAACAGACTTTTATCGCTCGTGCGCTCGCCACGCGAATGTGCACGAACCTTAACCGTTTATTAGGGTTTAAGTACCTCGGCGATTATCACGATTCGGAGGCGCAACAAGTAACCTGCTGGCGCATCTGCTGCTTCCCGAAATCATCCGCGAGTGGCCCGCCGCCATCGGCCTTTTAATTCGCGGCCGTTTTGTTCGTAGGCATTCTGAGAGAATCGATCGCGGCTGCTTCGACCGCGGCCGAACACCACGGAGCGAGCGCGCCCTCCATGGACGCCCGAGAAGCCGGTCTACTAGCTGCGAGCTACGCCGCCACGCTTTTAAATCCATTTTCCTCGATTTCGACCGTCCGAAATTGGGTCGCGCCGATAAAGTTCGATCCGCCAATTTTTAAACGCTCGTAAGCGAAAGTAATCGGAACGATTTGACTGACTTAACGTTCGCGTCAGTGTCTTCCCATTCGCGCTTCTTCCAATCAAATTATTTAATCGTAACTTGATCGGATACTTTAACACTTGAATACCAATATTAAAGATAAATGGTAATTACATCGTAACAGCTTGTGTCGATTTTAATTGCATTTTAATACGAAGGATAGTCGCGGGATAGAATTTTTATGAATAATTATTATCCAATTTTTGATACACAGTGTTTGCACTTTTCCAAATCCGAGAAAAGAAAAATTCGCAGGAGAAGGAAACGAAAGAGTCAAAGAGGAAAACGTTCTTAAAACGCGGCGAAGGCGCGTTCCATCGTCCATCAAAATGCGAACGTTCGTCGGGATGTCGCCTATTGACAAGCGCACCCCTGCTGAACCGCGATACCGAGAGGCCGCGTACCACCTCGCTGTTTCGCATAAAAGGCGAAAAAGCGAAGGGTGCGTCACGCGTACGAACGCGAGATCATTGTCTACCTCGTCCCAGAATTTCCATGAGTAGCGTTATTCACAGGGGCGACTCGTTTTCGTTCCGAGTCCGCGTGGCCGTGTCCCTGTCACTAAATTATTCATTTACTCGTGTCGCGCGAAAGGGAAGCGGACCAGGGCGCAGGAGAAAGCGGAACGGATGAGCGAAGATCGCCGGAGCGAGAGAGAACCGACGAAGAGGGAGGAAAGACGAGGGAGAAAATAGTTTCCGCGAGAGGAGAATCGAAAAGAGAGTAAGGGCGAAAGTGTGAAAGCGAACGAGTATGTGCCGTGTGTGTACGAGAGAGTGAGAGAGAGAGAGAGAGAGAGAAGAGGAAGAAGGAAAGAGCGAGCGACGAGGAAAAGCCGTGGGAGGTGGAAGGAAAAAGAGTAACCGTTTAAAAGGGAGAGAAAGTTAGAGAAGGAGAGAAGATCGAGATAAACAGTGAGTGAGAGAGAGAGAAAGGGAAATACATGCGCCCCCCAACAATGGCAAGCCACGCTCACGCGAGTTCGTACAATGGCACAATGCGGCGCACTGTCAAAGCGGTGTCAACTGTCAACTCGGCGGTCGTTCCGCGGGGGCGACAGACCGAGGAGATACGCGAGAAGCGACGCTTTCGGAAACGGTGGAGTCGTCGGAGGCGCGATCGTAAACGGAGCGTGAACGAAGATGAGATATCGCTGGACCGTTGTAAAGTGGCCGCGACGAGGGAAAAGGTAACTCGACGTCGGTCTATTCGACGATTCGCAAGGGAGCCCTACCCGCGATACCATCGAATTTTCTTCGCGTTTCTCGCAGTCTCTACGACCGAATTTTATTTCCTTTCCTCGAAAGCTCGGGTAGACTCGCGGGTTCTAACAAAGAGGCGGTTTCTAGCTTCGCGCTTCTGTTTCGCGCTTGGTCAACAACGTCGAATTACGTGGGACGAATAACTACGTTCTTAAATATTACAACGAAGTCGAACGATCGGTTTTTCCTTGAATTAATTTTTTTTTTTCGTTAAATATTTATTTTATACTCCATACGTTCCTCGTCAATCTTCTCTTCTTCTCCCTTCTGTTATTTAAGGGACGTTTTTTTTTTAATTCCTTTCGTCTTCCATTTTTTTTTTGATCGATTAACCACGTATCCTAATCCAATTTGTCGGTTATTAAGAAGAAGATCGAAGTCGAGATACGCGTGCTCCGTCAGAAAGGAAAAGTCTCGTTTGAAAACGAAGGTCGAGAAAACATCTTAGAGCGTTCGTCGAGGCATTTTCTTCGACATTTAGTGCCGCTGTTAAAATTCTTGAAAAGTCGTAAACCCTCGAAGTTGGATGATCCATCGACGATGGCGGGATACCTTCTTGCCACCTGGCGAAGCTTCCCCCAAAAACGGGTTTATAGAGGCAAAAACTGTACCGGCGACACGGTTCCGCTTTTCGTCGCTTTTCGAACGTGACAAGGATCCAACTACCCTTTCGTCTTTGTGTCAACGCGAAAGTTCTCTCGTGGCTGAATGTTCTTGTCGGCGCTGCGCTTTGAAGTGGCAATAAAACCAAAAAGTCCGTCCTTCCGTGACGTCGTCGACGTTGCGTCTTCCTCGCAATTCGATTCTCAACGTTGCGCTTGCCCCTAACATCCGAAAGGAAAACGGCTTCGATCGGTTCGAGAGAAGAAGACGAATTTCGATGCAAATGATTTCCCGATTACGAAATAATCCGTTGCGATGAGAAGCATCTTAAAAGTTATAATTCGATAGGCCGCGTTCAACTTGGAGGCGTCGTAAATCCGCGAGAAACCTTTCCAGCCGGATACGCGGATGCGTCCGAAGCGACAATTACAAGATCTCGACGAGCCATAGGTCAAGCACGATGCATGATTCATACTCGATGATCGCCGCTACATACCGCTATAAGAACGATTTGATTTCTATCTACGATGATTCCAGCGCGGTCTCGCGCTCTTCCATAATTTCATACGTAGCTGCGCGGAAACGAGAACCGGGTGAGTTGCCATCACGGGGTGGTTTTCAGCAATCGTCTACTTCCTCCTTCCTTGAGAACTTTTAGGCGAAACTTATCGTTTCCGATTGGTCGTGTTGAATTTCAATGTCCATCGTCACGATCGCAGGTTTCGAAGATCATCGTCTTCGGTGGTACATACGGGTCTAATCTCAGCTTCATTTTTCTTAATAAAATTAGGGAAAAAATGTAATCAATCGGACGATTAATTTTTTTTTGCTTTCGTTTAGAATCTTCTACGTACACCTGAGGAACTCGATGACGTAATTACGATGGTAAATCACGCAAGAAACACTTTGGAGTATTTAGGCGCTTTTGTAATACCATCGGCGATCGATCGTCGTGTACGAGAGCTTTCGTGATTTCTTTTTGAGAAAATCGCTTACCGGCCATTCGTTGTGGACGGTTCTCGAGAGAGGACGCCTAGCCTGTAATTTCTACTCCCTATTATTCCAGAAGTTTCTTCGAAAAATCAATATGGCACGGCACACTCGTCGATATATCCTCATTGACGTTCCTCCCTTTCGGTTATATTTAAGTGCAACTACCGAGCGAAACGAGGCACCACCGATCTCATCGCTCCTACGCGATTATTGGCTTTATTATCGTGGCTCGTGTCGTTACTCCTCGCGGCTCGGTCCGAGTTTCAGGATAACGTGATTTATGCGCCGTATATCGATTCCGTCGTCCGACGATATTTCGCTCTTCCTTTTGCTCGAGCAACTTGGGAGTCTTGCTTTTTTCCTCATTTTATATACTCGCGTGGCAAACTGCCAGCCGACATAACAGCCTCCCACACATCCGTCCACTCGAATAACTCACGGAGAACTTCCGGGCTTGTTAACATTACAGATGGATCGCACTTAAGGATATTCCTGCACTTTGGCAGGCGGAGCGATTTTTAGCGCACGAACGGATCCATTTCCGCCTCCGCGAAAATCTTGACGATCGTGACAATCGTCCTTCGTATCCGAATTTTCCACCATTACCGAGGATTAAATCGAGGTGCTGGAACGATCGCGAAATCGATGTGGTTGCTTTATCCGTCCGTTTCCATTTTTGCGCTCTCGACGGATTGGAATCGTTCGTTTCGCGAATATCGACGAAGATACGCGGCAACGCGTGTATCGGATGCGCATAGGTACGCGCGTAAACTCGCTTAACCTATACTTTTCACGAACTCGGCACCTTCCGTGACACGGGAGAACGCGAGGCCCTTCTACGAAGGATATCCCGCTATCCCATCTCCTAGTGCTCGTAAAGCGACCTCGCTTTTTACGACTTCTCCGTTTCGAATGATTAGCAGTAAGAACGCGGAGTGAAAAATCGAAGGACGATACGTCGCGGCTCAGACCGTCTTGATTGACTCGTCGACGAAAGGAGACACGCGGTGCTTTACGACCGATGGCAATCTCGAAATTCGTGATATGTCATCGATCGCGTGTTTCTTCGACGAAGTGCCGCGCTGTAATTGACGCTTATATTTAGTTAGTTTTCTTCCTTCTTCCTCGCGAGACAAAAACGTGTGAAGGTGTTGTATGGATAAAATGTAACTTCACGAAACGATAATAATTTAATAACTACCAGACAATAATAATAACAGCAACAATGATAATAGCGATAATAACAATAATAAGGAAACAAGGATCAAAGAATTCACGATATATATGGAACTTAGGCTTAAGGACGAATAGATATGGAATTACAAATTATGAATCATGAGTGTACGTGTGCGTGCAAAGAGTGACAGTTTTCGAGAGTTCGTCCTCTCGACGGAGTCGGTTAATGCTCGCCTGTGTTTTCACCTATGCCGAGGACAGACATAAAAAATCTGTTATTATACATCGCGTTTCTTCCGTTGGTTTTTTAAAGAATCTTTCGAATTAATAAGACGTTCGTTCAATATTTCTGTTACTAGAAGAAACCAATCGCGTCTATTTCAACCGTGATTTCTTCTTGGAAATTATCGTACAATCGTAGTCGTTGACCATCATTTTTTATCAAAATGTCGTAAAAAACGACGAATAAGAGTGTCGCCGGAAAAATGCACTTTCGGTGTCTCGTTCGTGTGGTACTTCGTCATTTTAAATCGGTCGTTTCGACGACACCTCGTTTTTATACGATCCGTATTCCATCCGGCGATGGATGGCCGAGTTTTGGAACTTCATTTTTTGTGATCCCGTGAAGGAGACGAGGCGGATAAGCGTTATCTGAGGGCGTTGTTGACCCGCACCTTCGAAGAATCGACCGTTTGGTGGTTCTCGTAGGCGATCCGCGCTCGCAGTGCGTCGTAAACGCGCGATCGAGAGACGCGGTACAACGCGGTCGACATAAAGGATGGGATTCCATCGCGGCAATAAATATACAATTAAGCGTCGTTGATGTCGATACGAAGACCCGAGACGTTTAACGACGTGATAAAATCGGGTGACAAGTGTCACGGTACGAGGACCGTGGCGCGGGATTATAGCGAGTGCCGGTACAATAGGGACAAATCCTTAGCCAAAGGGCGCGTCTCTCGGTCGTAATTTAAGTTGGCCGATGATTCTTCGAAGGTGCTTTATTAAACTCACGAGTGAGAGAGGAAAAGAGTGACGAGGGAAGGTGAAGAGATCGCGGGAAGAAAAAGGTAATGCAGGGAGGCAGAGAGAGAGAGAGAGAGAGAGAGAGAGAGAGAGAGAGAGGAGAAGAGACCAGAAATAAGGAAGGACAGAAAGTAGGAGCAGCATCCTCGGAACGGCAGTAAATTCTTCCCATCCTTCAAATCGTAATTAGAATGAATCCAGCGCGGTAAACTATCCAATAAAAAGAACAACGCGAGAGTCAGCCTATTTAACGATAATTGTAATCAACTTTATGTACTTTCGGAATGACATCTACGATAACGACGCTCTATGAAGACGTAATAAATACATGTTTACGGAGATACTCGTTACGGCGATATTATTCGAAGATGTTCGAATTGTTCGATCGAATTTTCACAGAGCGTAAACTTCTCACACCATGCTATAAAACATTATTAATATTATATAAATTATATATAATTATATACTTGTTAATTGTTAATAATGTGTCTATAATTGATATTATAGATATTATTAAGCCAATAAAATCGAAAGGTTTTAATGAAAATGATGAAAGCGTTTATTGGTTGTATCTTTTCGCAGGATGCTCCCAGCGTAAAACGGACAACGGATATGAATTCTACGCGTTTAAATCTATAATAAGAAAACACCTTCCAAATGCCAACGTTCGACATTTCGATTTTTCGCGATTTTGGCCGAAATCCGAAGGTCAGTTTTTTCGAGCTCTTTCGATAGAAATCGATGCAGAAGCGTGAGATAACCGCTTTCCGCGTATTTTATGCCAATGAAACCGATTAATCCTTTTAGTGTCAGTGGGCCGATCTATCGCTCTGCGGATCGCCTGGCGGGCTTACGTGCTGAGGGGCTTTTTCTCAGCCTCGTTTAAAGGGCCTCGTCTGTTTACGTAATTCTGCCGCACAACATTATATTCCATATTTTTTAAGTTTCGGAAGAATAAATATTAATATTTTGTTCTTTAAAATGCTTTTCATATAAGCGAGCATAGCAAATCGGCCCGTGGCTTTCTTCGCATGTACTTCGTAAAATGCCTGTCACCGAAAGGGTTAAACAAATACTTTTATTAAAATAACGTTACTCGAATCGATTTAAAATTCAAAATTCTAAATGAATTCTGTAGGCCGACCTGAAGGTACCAGGTACCCTTTTTGTTGTCTCATTCGGACTTGAGACTGGCAATGGCGAATTATTAGGCTATTTATCGTCTTTCGAGTCTGTCACCTTCGTACGATTTTTAAGTTTCAACGTTCACTACGACACTCGACTCTTTTATCGAAATATCATTCCTATATATAGTATTAACATTAGTTTTTAATTGTCTATTATATCATTCGTTTTTGTAGTAAAAAAGTCAGCTCGAACGTAAAAATTCGTATGACTTCGTTAGGATCAGAATAAATGACGTGCGATATTTAAGTGTTTCGGTTCGCCTCACTGCGTTCCATTTATTTCGGTTTTCGATTATATTTCGGTAGATGCGTCGAGTTCGTCGCTCGCTTCGTTACCGAAAGTGTCTGCAGTCTGACCAACAAAAATGAGATTACACCCTTCGAATTACGGATTCACCCCCAAACACGTTTTATGGCGTATTATCCGAATCCACTTTGAGTCGCCCCCTCCCCCCTCCCCGTGGCAAGGACATACGATTCCTCGTCGTCGCGGCATCGCTCCCGTCCTTCTTCGCCAACCCCCCAACCGCCGTTGCTGCAAAGCGGCCGACCTTCGCGCCGAACCCCTGCCGTAGAAATGTGCTTTGCGATTTAAATTTTGTCGCGGGACAAATTGCCTGACAGATCGAATTTTCGCCGTTGAACGAGCAAGCCTAGCCGCGATCAAAAAGCCTTCCGCTTTCCGTTCTCCCTTTTTTTCGCTTTGTATACGACTCGTATCTCTCGCAGTGCTCGAACCGATGGATCGTCGGTGATCCACGCAAAACGTTTCGAGATGTCGTGCCAGTTACGTCGCAATGAGCGTACTTCCATCTACGAATTTTTTCCCTTTTTTAATCGCCAAGATATTTCTCTTTACGTTCGAAGTACCATGGCGGCACGTAATTTTAAAGAGTAACTTCGAGTTATTTCGCGGGTAAAAATGCATGTTTAGAGAATTACTTGCTTATTTCGAATTTAATATTCTTAAACTCAATTTACGACTCCTTTCGCTCAACGCTCGCGTTGCTGCGAGTTTGCCAGTTACCGCGAATCGCAAAAACTCGTTTATCGAGACCGTGACGAGAGCGAACGCGCAAAAATCCCCCCTCCCGCACGATATTATCCCGGTATATCCTCGAAGAAGAATCTTGTCATTGAGAGAATTACGACGGGCCAAGAGGGGAGCCTTTCTTCTAGCTCAATGGAAATTTTTCGAGTACGGACGACCGAGTGGCACTCGTTGATTCTTTCGAGATGATGCTTGGCGCTCTTAATTAAGTGGCTACTCCCCTTTCAGCGAAAGGGGCATCTCGCGAATGGCGGAGCTCGCCCGGGAACCTTTCTACCTTCGTAACTTTGCTCCCTTGCGTTTTTCAACGCCAGTCGTTACGTCGAAGAACGGACGATGCTCGCGATTCCGCGAGCAACGACGAGCGACAGTGGCTATCCGGAGAAAGGAAGGGAAAAGACGGTGATTCTCGTGGTTCGTAGGCAGCGAGTTGACGTGGCAACCATTTCAAACTTTCCTTCGACGTAACGGGTAAACGCGCGAAACGCGTCATTAATGTACTTGGCGATTACTACGCGGAACGATCGTAAAGACGCCTCGTCTCGCCTCGCCTCTCGAGACCGATGAAAAACGCGAGCCTGTTCCCCGTATCGCAATAATCTTTTTACAATAATTACGGGAAGATACGGCGGCGTGTCCTGCGAGAACGGATGTCGCCTAATTGCTCGGCTCCTCTTTTACGAGTGTCGCGTTCGCGATTCCAGCGATTTTATCGCTTGTTCGGTCGGCCGTAGACCCGTTTCCCCCTCCGGCGCCGCCGCTTTACCCGAAAAGCGTGAGCTCGAAGCGGCAAGATCGGAGATTCGCTCGCGACGTTGCCATCGAAATAATCGGCTAAATAAAGGAACCGGAGAGAGCGAGATCGATCGATCGAAACTTTCCTTCCTACCGATGGAAAATGAAGGAAACGAAAATCGTGGGCTTCGCATCGAAGCGTTACCGCGGAAAAGCGCCGCGTTTCTGGCTTCGAATGGCTGGAGAACGGCCGCGAAGGGAGGCAGAGGGAACGCCCGTAACGGTTACTCTAGTTACCCTGCGCTGGCCTTTCTTCGCGGCTGCCGTAAAATCCTCTATTGCTCGCGTAACCGCGCGCACCCGATATTTTTATGCCGAGCACTCACGTCGATTGGCCCGC
This sequence comes from Liostenogaster flavolineata, assembly GCA_025433975.1. NCBI lineage: Eukaryota > Metazoa > Arthropoda > Insecta > Hymenoptera > Vespidae > Liostenogaster > Liostenogaster flavolineata. The sequence goes on from JAITYT010000459.1 coordinate 1,051,625, forward strand.
GCGAAAGAAACGATATCGCGAGAAGCGGAACCGCGAGTACGAGAGGGATGCGTTTCCAACGAGAGTCGTCGTATCCTCGAACCTTCTAACGAAGCTTTCCGTTTGATTTTTCATCGTAAAGGTTAAATTATCCGAGAGCAAGCGATTTCGTCTCTACCGAATGGGCCGTTGGACGAGATTCCGCGGGAAAGAGGCGAAAGAAACGGCTGATGTATTTCCTTCGGTTGGAAACGTACTCGAACGATCGATGAGATTTTTTGTCTTTTTCTCTTAGCGTTTCCTCGCGATTTTAAAATTCCATTCGACGATTTTCCTCCATCTCGACGCAGGTGTCCTAATTGCGAGGAAATCGATATCGTTTTGCAAGGCTTTATCGGTATTACGATATGTCCTATCGGCGGCCACCACGCGATCTAGCGACGGGAAAAACGACTTAACGAGTCGCTGTGGCGTCACGGCGGTTCCAAGGGCGACGGATGCAATTTTCAAGCTCGAACGAGGGAGAGGAGAGAGATGGAGGATAAGTTAACGGAGATAGGGAGAGAGAGAGAGAGAGAGAAGAAGCCCGAGGCGAAGCGCCGTTTTCGAGCCACGACGCACACGTGGCCAGCGCTGTATCAATTCTGTCAATTGTCAATTCGTCGCTCCTGGAGGGGTGAATAAAGCGTCCGTTTGAAGTGCGGGATCGGCGTAATCCCATTTGCAGTAGCGTCGGGAGAGACACGCACGCACGTTTTCCATTCTCTTCCTCCCGCTAAAGCGTCTCTTCCTTCCTTCCTTCCGCGTCTCCTTCGCTTCGTATTCCTCCTCCTTTGCGAATTAGGTAGCCAAATTTCCCTTCCAGCCACAGATCGAATTCTCATCCCACTAAAGGCTGCTTATCCACCGCCTGGCCCCCTCTCGCAAGCGGCTTCGTCCGTTCGGCGAACTTTCCGCTTCTTATTCGCTTTCTCTCTTCGTCCTTCCTAAACCATCGACCAAACGCGAAAACAATAGCGACCGAGTACTCTCCTTCTACTCTTCATCCTCCGCGCGAGACTAGGTCGAGCCAACTAGAGACACACGAGCTCTGCTCTCGATCGACCGACGATTTTGCTTCATTCTAATTTCTCGAGCAATTTCGTACGAAATCGTGATCTCGGATCAATCGTTGTTATCTCGAACATTCTCTCGAGTGTTCATAAACGTGCACGAAATTACGCTTTTAATTTCTTCCCGTCGAATCGATTCGAATCGCTTCGTTAAACGGATTTGAATTTTTGATCAAGTTACTCATCGACTTTTCGAAATAGATCGAAGGTCTTCCGTTTACAAGTAACTCTTTGTTAGTGGGACGAGCGTTGGCGTGCCATAAAGTACGGATTAAAGGGAAGATTCTTGACAAAGAAATCCGTAATTCGGCCGACGTCGTCGTCGTCGTCGTGGACGTCGTTCTCATTATTTCCCGAAACGGACTGGCGAGCACGCGCCAGAGAACGCTTGGCCGATGAAAACGCAAACTTTCGAGAGCGCCTCGTGCCCACGAACGAACACGAGCGGCAACGAGTTGAAATTAATCGGCGCCCTTCTTTGCCGTTCTTCTTTCAATGGACTAGTCCTTGCTTCCTCTCGGCCCCTCCGCGTCTTGTTCGTTCGGTCGGCGGATAGCTATTAATCCTCCGCCATCGTGGGGTCCGGGATTATTGAAATTATTATATGGCAGCGAGCGAACTGAAATCGGAGGGCTTACGTTTCGAGATTCCATCGCGCACACAGTCGTGACCGATTCACCGACTCGTTCGCCTCGTGGGTTGACCGTTTCGTGTAGGTGCGTGAATGTGTGCGTGCGTGCCACCGTCGCCGCCACCGAGTAGTATCGGCGTATCACCCAGAAAGCGGGACGAGGATGAAAACGAAGGGCCAAAATAATGAGTCACCGGCTATCCGGGTGCCGGCCACAATGCCTCCTGCCTACCGAAATATCCTCGTAGAAGGTAGGAGGCAAATCGCAGGAAAATTCGTACGAGACGAACGAGAGATAGAGAGAGAAAGAGAGGAAACAATCGGTTAGCGGAACGCGCAAATCCGAAGCTTCGCATTGTACCTACTCGTTTCAGTCCTACGCGATCGACATTGTAACCGAGCCGTATCGAATATTCGTAGCCGGGCTACGAATAAGCGCAAAACGCGCACGTCCTTCCATCTCGAATTTTAACGAACGAAGAGAGAACGAGCCCGTCGACGAATCGAGAAACAATCGGTTTTATCCTCCCACGTCCGCGTCGAAGGCACGACCATGATTAATTTTCCGTCGCGTGCCCCTGTGCTCGCTCCACCGCGTCCTGTCTCTACCTTTACGAACGATCTCGAATTTCCGTCGTTCTCGAGCGGACGCAGACAAACTCGCTTGATCTCGCGATTCCGCTGATATTTGATGTCATTTTTTGTCGCGTCTCGCGCCAACAATCATCCATAAAGAATGGCTATGAGCGACGTTGGCAAATTTTCGTTATAGCGTCATCCTGAGCGATTCTTTTTTCCAAAGCTATGAATGCATAAAATTAGCATATGAAATAAAATAAAAATAATATAAAAAATAATATATAACAATATTATATATATAAATATATGTAAGGAAAACAGACGCTTACGGACAGTGGCGCCTTTCCTTAGCTGTAGGTTAAAATCAAATCTGGCCGTTAGAAAGAAAGAGGATAACGGTGTAAAAGGGTG
>JAITYT010000459.1:1054468-1078141 GCA_025433975.1 Liostenogaster flavolineata
GCAAAAAGGAGAATAAGCATTATATATATTATATATAATATAAATTACGGTTAATGGTTTTCTTGGCCTTTTTTATAAGGTCTGCATTTCTCCTTCGAACAGCCTGGCAATTTTCGCGTGAAATTAGGCAATTCTGCACGGCGCTCGAAGGGTTAAAAATCCTCCTTAAAACCCGTAGAAAATTTAATTTCAAAATCGAGCGGCGAACGCGCGACTCGCGAAAGGAGAGACGAAGGCGAGTAGAGAAATCGGGGCGTAGCTACGGCAAGAGGCGAAGGTAGAGCGCGTAGTCGACGAAATCCGAAACGCGTCGCGCGAGGAGCATTCTTACGTGCTCGTCACTCCGCCCTTCGCAAAGCACACCGAGCCCTTAATCCTTGGGATAGGGTGCGGCCAAAGGGGGCGTGCACTGCCGTACGAAGCTCGGGGGGAAAGGGGGAGAGAGGCTTACCCCTTTCGTCGAAACGGCGATCTTCCTCTCGTCGAACGTACGCGGAGCCGTTATCGAGCTCGAAGCGAGCCAAGGAGGTTCACCCTTCGAGAAAGTCGCGATGCACGTTTAGTTATGCCCTCGCGTGTTTCGGATACGCTTCTCTCTCCCTCTTTCGCTCGCCGTTTCACCCTTCGATCACCCTTTGTATCGGTGAACGTGCCGTTTAACGAGTCACCGAGGTTTCGCGACGGATCGCAGGCTCGTCCATTCTCTTTCAAATTGCCTTCGATAGAAAAGGCGAGGCGTCGTTAAGTCCGTCCTGTCTCGGCGCTCAACGAGATCACGATGGAGAACGTTTCCGTGGACGTCGTCGGCTCGTCCGCTCGTGATCGCGCGCCGCTACCAGCGCGCGGAGGAAGTGATTTTACGCCACGGTTAAGTGCTGTGCAAAAGTGCTAATGTGCGAATTAATATAGCGGTCACTCTGCAGCGTTGGTCGCGCATCGACTATCTTCGCCCGGATATTCCTCCTTACGGGTAAGTACGCGCCTTGAGCGCCTTCGGATCCAAGCTGATCGCGCTTCGTTTCACGGAGGAAACCTCGGTTCGAGGGATCGATACGGGCTCGTATCAAAAACTTCGCAAGGTGCGATATTTCCGAACGATTTGTAGTTCGTTTTTTAACCAAGTTTCCCCAAGGAGGGGTCGTTTGGCAGAGATCTTTTCTAGGGTCGAACTTCCCTCGAATCGGCGCAACGATAAAGCGAAAAAAAAGTTAACGTTTATTCCGAGCGGTAATCGATCATAAAATTCCTTTTCGCACAGACGCCAAAAATCTGATCAACGGAATCGAAAAAGGCAGAACGCGCTACCGGTCGATTTTTCTCCGTAATGGAGACGTCGAGGCCACCGTAAAAGCGTACGGTGCCCAGCGCTGAAGTCTTCGTCCGCGGACGTAATCCCCGAAACGAAACGAAATACGGCGAAACGGGAAAAAATCGAAAGGTAATCACGAGGAGGATATTTATCCGGGGCAACGTACGAACGTTCGTTCGTTCGTTCGTTCGTTCGTTCGTTCGTTGATTCGTCGATGGCTCTTTGACCGAGTCGATTAACTTTCCTTCGCTCCGTTAATTAAAATTTCATACTCTACGCGCGGCGGCTCGTTTCAGGACGCGGCTACTACCATCGCCGTTGCCGCCGGACGTTTTTCCTTCTGGCGTAATCCGTCGACCGACCGACCGAGAGAGAGAGAGAGTGAGAGAGAAAGACACGCGCATAAACTGCACACGAAGAGCGAGAGAGAGTGAGAAAACAGCGGGTCCACCTTTCTCCCGATTAATTGCCGTGACGGTATCCAAAGGCGGGTCTTTTTCCCTAATTAATTCGTATTGCGTACGTATTTGCAAGCCGCGATGCAGTCGCAATGCCGGTTTCGCGATAGCGCGATTTACCTTGCTCTCCGGTCGATCCTCTTTCCTCCGCGATTTCGAGGAGAAAAAGAAGGACGAGAGGCCTCGATACAACGAGAACGAGGAGAAGCAGAGAAGCGTTCGTTCGTTGCTTGCGTGACAAGACGAGCCGAAATCTACGGGCTCGATCCGTTCGTGGCCCATAATTGGCGGCGCTGCGTGGCACCGCGATTCGTTTAATTGCCCACGTCTGTTCGGCCTCGCTCCCACAAATTTCCCTCGTTTCGAGGTTATCGCGAGGAAATTATTTCTGTCACTCGCAGGACGCGCGTGGACCGGCCGATACTCGCAGATACCATCGTCCCCTTCCGTTCGCATGGATTTCCGGGCCGACAACCGTCGCTCGTTGTTGTTTCGATGTTTCGAGCAGTTAGTTCTCGCCGCATCGCCCCGAGCTAGAAGCTTTGACGCTTTCGAGAGCGACGCGCGCTGTCTTTCCTTCGAAGAGATCAACGCGCCTTTAACAGCGTCCATTCCATCGCGAGCTTGCGCGTTTCGACAAAAATACCGACGTGAAAAATCGCCGTGGTCGAAAGAGGTGCCGTTTTCCGTAAATCGAACGTTACGTATTCATAGTTCGCCGAACGTAATTTATTACGCGGAAAATATTTACGTACGGAGATAGGTTTTTACGATGGTCGGCTCTTACGTCCATCCTCGAGGAACGTACCAACGAAAATGGATAAAAGCGAAACGCCTGTCGTTCGATAAAAGGAAAGTCCGAATTTATCCGTAAATTTGTTTAATCGAGGCGAAACGGATCGCTCGATCGCCATCGAATAAAAAGTCCATCGTATTATTTACAACGGACCTCGTTGGTGCCGTTCTCTCGTCCGTGCCAACTCGAACGTCGCTAGCGATTAATTAGTGGTTTTTAATGAAAATATCAGCAGCGTTAATTGCCAACTTCGACGAGAGCGAAACTCTTTTTTACGTCGTTTCGTAAAGTGGTTTCGTTTATTTATTTCGCCTTGATTATTTAGCGATTGCGATCGTTGGCAGTCGCACGACGCGAAAGGAAGATCAAATTCTTCGAGGCGAGAACGCCTTTCATCCTTCCGTGGAACGTCGAGACGTTATCGTCGATCGATGTCCGGCGACGTTCGCGCTCGTCTTTCCCACATTCCCTTGGAATCTCGATCGAGATGGTGGTACTCGGCGCATAGACCGCCTGTTCGCTTAGAAAGCGTTCCTCCCTTCCTCGTCTCTTGGTACTCGGTCGTTCGTCGACCGACGGAATCGCTCAAATCGCCGTGTTTCCCGTGCGTGTTCGGACGATCGGTTTAATCGTCGATGTCTCCAAAGCACGGACCCCGAAATCACGTCCTTCGTGAGACGTTTAATTGCCCGCGTTTCCCTTATACGGCCTCGAAATTGCCTCTCGAGATAGCACTCGGAAATTATTTCTGTCACGCGCTCCTATCGACTGCGAAACCTCGTCGTGGAGAAGATACCATCGTCCTCCCTCTTCGTAAATCGCGCTTAATTTCGCAACGTCTAACGGCCTTCCTTCCTTTCCTTCGTTTTTTCTCCTTTTCGGGATGTTTCCAACCGTCCCGTAACGAACGACGCGCAAGCTTACGTAATGAAATTCCAAAAAAGCAACGCGTAGCGCCGATTCGTCGCTATCGACGTGCGATCGATGGATGCGCATCGTTGATTCGATTCTACGTTTCCCTCGTATCTTTCCAATCGCGTCGTTTCTCGTTGCTCCATCGAAAAAGGTCATCGCGATTGCGTAAGACTCGATGTTAAATCGATTGGCGGGAATCGGTAGAAGAAAAGAATTTTAACAAATTCTGAGGTATCGCGTAGGAACGGTATCGAGCCGTTATTTTTCTCCGTTAGATTTTTTCCGTAAGTTATACGTTCGTTAGTTTCTAACAGAAACGCGTAAACACATGGAAATGACTTTTCTTCGCCGTTTAAATAAATTTAATTGAAAGTTCGAGCAGCGTGAACGCGACGCACGAGAGCGTTAACAAATACATAGCGTATGCGTCGATGTAAACGCGAAGGAGGCTCACGCGAGCACATAAATCGGCCGACGAGCCGCTGTCAACGCGATCGGATTCGCGTAGATCGGCCGAAGTCTCTCCAAGCGATGAAATGGGAACGGCGCCTTAAGAGGCACCTCTACCTACTTATTTCCGTACGGCGACTTTGTCGTGCGAGCGATTCCCTCTATATTCTCACTGTACACGCATCCGAGCGTGTATCGCGTAAAAAGGGTAGCTACTGGCCTTTAAGGTATACGGCCGAACGACCGGAAGCATAGATCGCGAATTATCGTTCCGTCGACGTCGCTCTATCGTGAAAAGAAAAGGCGGTATCGTTGACAAGTTTTCCTTCTCCGTTAAGCGACAACGACTCTCCGGTAATAGAATATAAACGTCCTCGCTTAGGGTGGCACGTCTGCGTGCATCGTAGCAGTTTGAAGGACCGGCTGTACGTACCTTTCGCGTAGTCGCCTTCTAGTCGGGTGAGCACGCGACCGTGTAATAATATTAGTCGGCGGTGAATGCGAAATCTCTCATCGACGCCCGGCTAAATTAAATGCAGCTTCCGTTTTGCGATAATCGCCGATGCTTTCGAGTAATCGTCACCTATCGTTCGATACTCTCGACAGTTGCCTCGAATTATCGAGTTTGGAGTCGCGCGATTCGTTCGAAGTCATCAAGATGGTAAACCAAGAATTTAATCTTTTGGTTAAAGTTATTAAACCTTCCTTCCTTCGCGACTTTTCATTACGGAAGAGAAAATTTAAAAAATTGTCGAAGCGTCGGTAATAAAATCTGTTTAAAAGTCAGAATCGCAAAATGGACACGATAGTGACGCAGGTGAAACGTGCAGATTCGTATCGAAGGTTGTTTTAACGAAGATTTGTAAATATTAAGAATAGCGTAGTCGTCGGTAGGAATCGTACGTCTACTACCGATAGAGCTATTAGCCGGCGCTCGCGTGAGTCCAATTTTGACGGAGGGTCGTTGAGAGCGAAGTTGCCGGTGATGGGTGTTGTTTTCGAAAAGAAGGCACGAAACGACGTAGCATCGATCCTTTCTCTCCTTCGGCCGAGCGCAGGTGCGCTTTCGTTTCCTCGTTGAAGATTAACAGCGACCGAATTGTTGGACCGCTACCGTGCGACGTATCGACAACGTAGGTCCAACGACGCGAGGTCGTTCGACGTTCGTGTTCCGAGGTAACGACTCGGGCGACACGAACGCAGCCATCGATAAAAAATTCTCTCGATCGAATCGAGCACGAGCTTTCTCCTAGCGAAATAAGGAATCCGGCTAGCTGGAAACTTTCCGTAGGGATATTCGATCCGACGTATCGCGTCGGTACCGAAGACCCGGACGTACGAGGAGGGTAGAACTGAAAATGAGATAAAGAAAATTGCGAATAATTCAAATCCAAATTGCCTCGGACATATTCTCCGACAAACGGCGATTCCATCGGCGAGAAGCGAGGGTAGGGAGGAGGTAACGGCAGGAGCCAAGGAAGAGGGATGGCACGAGAGGTAGAGGAGGACGCGGATAGGGTAGATAGATAGATAGGTGGATAGAGATAGAGAGGGAGGAGAGGACGAAGAGTCGAAGAACGAGGGGAGAGAAGAAGCGGTAAGAAGCGCGAGCGCGCGAAACCACTCTACAACTTTTGATATCGATGCATCATCTCGATCCTCGCACCGGGTTGGTTCTCTGATCGATTTCCATTCCGCGGGTTGCATGGCGGCTCGCTATCCGGGTGCTATCTTCAACCACCTCGCCTTCGACGAGTCGTACGTACAGGGTGCTCGGAAAGTACACGGATTTTATAGGAGGAGGAGGAGGAGGAGAAGGGCAAAGCGAGGTTTCGACTCGTCGAGTATCACGATTCTCGAATCGATCGACGAACGTGATTCCCGACACTTAAGGCGCCAGCTACGTTCGTCCTATCCAGCTGAGAATCCAACGTTCGCTCAAAGCGTTGAATTTTAAAGACGCGGACGAGATACTCAGCGAGGGAGATATCGGCCGTGTTCGAGGACGTCTTCGATCTTCTCGCCCGCGGAAATAATCGGCCGAGGGAAACGTCGAAGCGCGTTAAAAATGTTCTTTCGCGGTACTTTCGATTAGAACTTGCGCATTGTATTAGACCTAGCGGAAAGTTCCGTCACGTAATGTCGTACGTGACGGTCTTTTCGGTCGGAAAATACGAGAAGAGAGGGTCAGCGACCATAACAATTATATTATTCGCTAAATATTAATTAATCTATCGAAAAAATATTGATTTCTTTTTATTAAAAAATGACAGGACTTTACCGTTCGATATTACGATACTATACGTTGGTTCGAGCTCGCGTTATCTTGGAAAGAAAATTTCGAAGCGACTGTCGCTGGAGCCCGTAAAAGCGCGTCCGCGACGAATGACGACACGACGAACGACGACGGAGACGCAATTTCGAAAATTCCAGTATCCATAAAGTATCCGAAGGACACCGAGTATAGTCGGCGGTGTACCAGCGCGGCGTAGGGCATCCTCTCTTCTTCCTCGAGGAGCTGTCCCTTCCCCCTTCAGCTCGTTCCCCCTTCGTGCTCTTCCTCCATCCCCCTCCGCGCCTTCCCACCGCTTCGGTGTAAGATATCAGCTAAGAAACGGGGCCCCGTCCAAGACTTTACGACCGCTCTTATAATTATCTCCAATAAATATCTCCGCGGCACGAGAGCGTATATCGAAATACTTCGGTTGGGTCAGAGGTGAACTCCCTACCTCCATCTTTCGATCAACGCGTTTCTTTTGGTCGTCCCGTTCTCACTGATAAATTTATAATGTTAAAGCCGAGCGTGCGCCTGCACGCCGCCGCGGACGACGACGACGACGACGACGACGAGGACGAGGACGCAGCTCGCAATGAGGAATGGTCTTGCTTAATAAGTCTGGTGACCACACGCGAGTGCGAGACTCTTCTACAGCAAGGGAGAGGAGAGACGAACGACGCACGTGGCAGACGAAGAGAGAGAATCGACGAACTAATTTCGCGATTCGAATCTCGATTAGTCCTCGCGACCTCGACTGCGCCCTCCTCCCGCCTCCTCTTAGCCTCTCCGCTCGGGGAGACCCCTTCGCGCGTACTCTCGCGATACGGTACATTTAATTACTTAACTAGCGATCGCTGATTCACCGAGAATCGTATCTTTCGCGCGTACACTCTCGCTCGCGCTCACGATCTCGGCTTTGACGGCAATTACGAGCACGCTCGTTCGATTGGAAGATCGTCGAGGGTGGTGCGTTGGTAGTTCGACGTTTTCGGTGACACCAAGTGCCTAATCTCTCGTCGACGCACGCAATTTTATTCTTATGAAATTTAACAAATTAAGTATATAAAGTTGACAAGAATAAGCATAAGTATAAGTATAAGGAGTCGAATGGAACGTTTTATTAGATGTGGAATCTATTGGTGAACACAACGAACTGTCGAAGTAGGTGGGTCTCCGTCTAAACCACCTTGTTTCGAGTAATTTTAATTTTTAATGTATTAAAAAAACATCCTATTACGCACATTTAGATATCAAAAAGACAGGATATTTTTAGCCCTGCCATGCTTCAAAGGGTTCATGGAAATAAGAAAAAAAGACTAGGACAAAAGGAAAAAATCTTCTTTTCGTGTCTTAAAGCGAAACGTAATTTATGACGAATAAGTGATTAAAACTAGAGAGAGAAGAGAACAATAGGGTCGCAAAGTTCTTGCTGTTAGTATCATCGTCCACTCTCTACAAACGATGCTTAGGACGGTGACCGAGCGATGGACGCGGGCTTTATAGCAGATCTTGATCGATATTACGTTTTGTTACTCGTACCTGCTCGAAGATATAAATCGTTTCCGTTCGATGAAAAGACGACCAGCTCTTCTAAAACCCTTTACGGCGGTACATTCGATCGCAATGGTATCCTCCTTTACGATTAATTGTAATCACGTTCGTTGCATTATCCCGGCATGGGTCGCGATACGCGGCAAAAGATATTGCAAGTGTAGTAAGTATTTATTGCCAGCGATGATTATGGTTATCCCCCGTGAGTAAATGAGCGTTCGTCCGAACAATTTACCATTATCACGGAGATAGAATCGTTGCGTTACCATTACATTCCGTGAGATCGTCCCGCCTCCCTTCTGCGCCCAAGAAGGTTACGCTCTTACGAGAGACATCTGCCCAAAATATCAAGTTTCGTATTTGTAAAAGAAGAACAAGATTTGTCAAATTTGTAAAAGAATTATTATTAACTACAAATTTCATCCTTGATGACCTAATAATAATAGTAATAATAATAGTCCTTTTAAATCAACTTTCATCCGACCGTCGTAAGTACTTCTCAATACGTTCAAACGTCACGTTGAAGCTTTTCTGTTTTACATGGAAAAACGAAAATTCGTCAACCACTTGGTCCATATTGACGTTCTGGACTATAGTCGTCCTTCTCTCTCCTAGAAACACTTATACCTATTGTTATATAAAAACTATGGTTAGATTATTTCGAGGAATATGGAGCTTACGCGACTAACAAAGACGATCTACGATAGGATTTAAAAAGACGTGAAATATTCATAAAAATTAAGCTACTTAAAAACTTGAGAGTGAATAAATAAACGGAACGTTCAAAAATTAAGTTACCCATCGCGTTAAGAAATTAATTAGCCGATGATTAGATAAAGGGAACGAAAGACGACATCGCAAGCGCGTGCGGAGACGCGCGGCTTCTGACGTATTCCGCGCGTCCAATTACGCGGTCTCGTTACCGGCGTGTCCGTGTACGCGTATGCGAGGAAATTCGTTGCGGATACGCGACCCAGCTTATTATGCCTTCCGTTTGAGCCGCTTCTTTAACGGAGCGTGCGAAGCTACGTCCGCGCCTTCGCACGCTGGAACCGATGCGCGTGTCGGCGAACGCATCGCCGAATCGACGATACGCGCGCGTCTTTCCACTCAGCGGCGTGCAGCAAGGACGATTCGAACGGAGGCGAGTCAACCCGGAAATCGAAGGAACGTAACAACGAGGAGCCAGAAACGCCATGCGCGAAAATTGCCGGAACGAAGAGCGACGTACGCGTGTCCAGGGTTTCCGCCATTGAATTTCATACTGTTTTTCTTAATTATACACATTTTAACGATATAAATTCCCGTCTGAAGTTCTAGGGCATTCTATATAATCACGCTTTCAATGCCAAATCAGAGGTTGTAGTCAATTCAATAATCAATAAACCTGTGGCAATTCGATTATATTCCTACTTCGATATTTCGTAGATCTTTATTTTCTAGCGCAACGAACAGAAGTGCATTGATCGGCGTCGCGTCGCTACTGTACGAAACGACATTGGAGTTCAGTTATGGTTTTTTCGAATTTAGTCATAATATAAATCCTAGTCTGAAGTTGTAGGGATTCCATCAAATCCCACTTTGATGGTTGTAGGAGAACAGCGATCAATGTCAGGTTCGAGGTTGTAGTCAATTCGATAATCCTCGGCGTGGCGTTCTTACTTATGGTATTTCCCAATGAGGCCGTCTATTCTAAGAAAAAACTTAATCTAAATGCATCGAACGAAATTATATCATTAATTCTTTAATTGATCGTTAGCTGATTCTTGCTTCCATTAGATGTCCAAACAATCCGATAGAAGCGACGAGTGTTCAGATGCTACTGCGTCAACGATCGGCGAGGAACTAACAATGACGATGTATAGATTGAAGTCAACTGGGTTAGGTGAAAAAATGACAACAAGACGCGTCGTAGTTCAGCGAATCGGCATTGATGTGTTTTGAATAGGTCATCGAGCTAAACGGAATTCCAAGAATTATTTACTACGTCTCGCCGACATAAAGCTAAAAAATGTTTACCAAAACATATATTCGTAGATCGTAGGAAATCAGGGAAAGATTTTTCTATCCCTTAAGAAAAGATCTGCGTTTAACATTTTAGCTATTGTAGGCGACTTAAGTCGCTCATCACGAAACCTTCTTCGGGCTCAACTGAAGTCACTCGTCGTGAAATTCTCTCCTTGTAGAAGTAAGGAAGCTTTAGGTGGATTTACCGCGTTCACGCAGAAGAGAGAAATTCACTGTTTAATGATAAGCTAAGACGAATATCTGTCACGAAGAAGCGTAAATACATACAAACCCTTTCGTGAAAACTATTTGAAAAATTAATTAATCATAAATTTGATTCCATCGAATAAAACGCGTTTTTGTAAAATGTTGATTCCTTCCACGTGCAATAAAGGGTTTAGAAAGAAGTTCATAAATTCCATAAATCAAATTGGAACAGGAGCACGTTTCTATCGTACGTAGGAAGGAATCGTGCGTCGATAAGAAATCACTTTAACGCGTAACGGAATGGAAAAGCGATCGAACGTTAAAGGAGATGAGAGGCTGTTACCGGAACGTTGCTGTACGCAAATAGAAATATGACGTACGTTAAGTACGAATATCTATCGTTTCATCGATGCAAAACACCGGTTACTTCACCCTCGTTAATCTCCATCGGATCGGAACGGTCTTTAAGTACGCTTCACGTGCGTTCCAGCAACAATCAACTATAAATTGTCCCTGATAGTCGAAGCGAACGATATCCCGATATCGTTGCTTTGCATTATTCAAGGAATGTTTTCTCTCTTACGAATTCGACGATTCCTTCGCGGCCTGTCTTTCGCCGTAACTTCGCATCCATACGAATCTAACGACGATGAATTTTCCCGAAAGAATTTGCCGCAGTGAAAATAAAACCATAATTATGGCTGGTCTCGCGAAACCTTGAATTTAAACTTCAGCCTTCGTTCAACTTCATCCAAAACGAATTCCTTCCTTCGTTGAATCTAGACGAAGGCTAAAGGAGCTTCGAATTACTCGAAACGAATCCACCCAATCGCCTCAACATTTATTTACGCCTTAGACTCGCAAACTCATCGAACATTCGTCCGATACACGATGGAAATGAAAATGTGACGATGCCACGCGATGCTCTTCCCTTTGACAATACCAACGGAGTCTAGTCGAGAGACTCTCGAGCCATTGTTATTTTTCATCGGCGAAGAATCGAAAGACGACGCGCCCGTTCGTGCTCTTTGAAAAAGGTTAACGATTTCGCTTTAACGTCGGCTCGAAGCGAGGATCACCTCGACGACCGATCCTTAGCATTTGTCAACGCTCCGCTAGAACGAACGTTCTCGAACGATAATTCCACAGCGATTAGTCGTGGAATTCGCGAAAGGCGTCACGTGGCAGCCGACGCGAAGGTGGCTCGGGTGAACGCGTACGTTCGCCTTGCGAAAACGGTCGTGGAGCGACTGCGATTTTGGTGCAACGGCGCGTGAACGCGTCGACGACGACGACGACGACAACGAGAGGAAGGAAAACGACGCAAGGACCAGGACGAGCGTGAAAATGACGGCGACGCGGACACGGCGAAGGCAACAAAGACGCGGCAGAGGCGGAATCGTGGACGGGGCTCGCTTTCACGGCACGTCCGATTCCTCGTCGTTGAGACATCGCGCGAGAGCCCGACATGCTCGACGAATTCCACCGGACACGGCCGCTCGAAAGCGAGTCCTCCTCACAATGGACGCGTATACCCCCAACTCTCCCTCCCCTACCTCCTTCCGTGCGCCCTATGCTAATAAGCTTCCTATTTCTCAAATGAAAATCGCCCGGCGGATCGCCTCCTTTCATCCACCGTGAATAATTGCCACGTTCTCGCGACCCCGAATCTCCCCCTCCTCCCTCCCCCCGCTCCGGCTGATCCTTCGAAATCGAAGAGACAACTCTGTCCATTTTCGCCATGTCTAGCCTCGTCGATTCGAGACGTCGTCGTCTTCTTAACCAAGCTTGATCTTGTTGACTTTTAAATCATGTTCTTTAGCCACGTTTTCAAACATTCCTGGAACTCTTAACGGAGTTAAAACCGTCGAGTGAACCGTCGTGAAAATTTATAATACTTCGAGGAAGAAACTTGAAAGAAGATAACGAAGAAATCAAACCGAACTGTATCGGCGCCTTGCTCGGACTTTTTCTAGTGATTCTCCCCTCGGGATGAAGGACTAATGTCAAGGCGAAAAATTGCCCGCGGAAGACCACTCGGTCAAAGGAAGAGGATTCCTTTTTCTGCGTAAAAGAAGATACACGAAGAAATGGAATCCGAATCGTTGATGAAATAAGACCGAAGGTGGATGATATTTGGGTTAAAACATCGCGAAGTGTCGCGATCCAGTCGTACATTTCTCGAAGAAAAGAGCTATCCTATCCCGAGAATTTGACGATACCACATAATATTGTATTAAACAGCAGTAGAAATCAGTTTAAAGACGGCTAACCTATCTTAAGAAACTGTCGATACTTTTTTTGTCGTAACATTAAACGTTATCCGCTACTTCGTACAGGACTTCCTCTGTCACCCGCGGCGTTCACGCGAGTGTCTTCATCCCCCTCACCGTAAATTCTCTTCGATTTCAACGACCTTCCCGGCCGGTTGCTCTCGGAGTCGGTGGACTCCCGCCTCCTCGTTCCCTTCGACCGCCCCCGTCGTTGAACCGTGCGAGGATGGGACTGTCCCCGTGTCGAAGCAACTCCCCTCACCCCCTCTCTCTCTCTCACCGTCCCGTGACCGAAGTAGCGGTGACTTTTATTCTCGATAATGATAGAGAGCGCGAGGAAGAGCCCGAAGCCAGGACCGCGCGGTACGTGATCAATTTTCGGGGCCCCGAGTAGTGTTCTCGGTTCCGTGGCCATAGGTACGCGGCGCTCCTAACTACGATTTCGGCCTAATTATATACGTCCCTGCGCTCTTGGTATCCCTCTCTCGAGTTCTTCGCGGCTATCGCGCGCTGGTAGTAACGCGAGTCTCCCAAATGGCTTCGACTCGTTCCTTAGCTCGATGGTGTGCGCCCGATTCGCAGGGCGCACGCGCGAACACTACCGTCCGATTATCGCGACAAAGCTGCTGCTCGGTGCTCACAGCCGTATCGAGCCCTCCTTCCGACTCGTTCCTACCTTTGAGGGCCCGAATAGGTAGGTGCCTGCCTCGACGGACGGAAGACCTCGAGAAACGACGTGGAACGAGAGGATGGTGGCTTGGTGGAGGCGTTGGAGGAGGAGGAGGAGGAGGAGGAGGAGGAGGAGGATGAGCCGGTCGGTCGGTCATCGGGTCTGTCCTGGCCCCGAAGGAGCAGATGGCCACGAGACGAACGTAATTGGCGAGCCATCGAGATTATTGCCGATGGCTCCCCCCTCCCCTTCCTCCGTCTAATCTTCTCTCTTTCTCTCTCTCTCTCTCTCTCTCTCTCCATTCTTCTTGTACACTAGTTTGCGTACCTTCTTTGTTTCTCCTCGATGCCCCCTTTTTTCTCGTCGCATTGAGGCCGTCCGATGGACGGAGCTCGTTCTTCCTCCTTCCTCGATAGCCAGATTCGAAGGAACTGTCCCGACGTATACCGGACCCGAGATCGCTCCGAGTTGTCCCTGAACGGACACCGTGGACGAGATAGATCGCCGATCGCTTCGTCACGCACCTGCTCCCTCGTGGAGCCTCGAAAAAATTGCCGGAAGACTAAGAAGAACGACGTAATTGGATAGACTCGAACTCTTGAAAATAAGACGGTCGCTAGATGCGACGAGATCCGACACGGAAGTCTAGAATCGCAGGCTTTCGATATCCGTGGTACTTATATCTAGGAATGGACAATCAAAGTTACCTTTAATTAATTGCTATGGTTCAATTATAGTCGCTATTTCAACAAGGAGCACAGTTTAGCTACTCTCGAATTTAGACGATCTTTCCTTCACCATTTCAAAAATTTGACCGACTATTGCCAAGCTCCGCTGTTCACACAGAGACTTTAACAGTAGCCTACCGACGCTATCCGTTAGAAATAAACGCGTCGCGTGATACGAAGAGAGATAAATAAATTCTCAATTCTTTATCTCTAATTTTGACTTAAAAGAACCTGTTAAAAACCAAAGTCGGGCTAGAGGAACGATCCAATCGTCATATACACGATCATTATAACCGCGACAGTCGTACGCTTGACCGTTATTCGCCCAACAGTCGTATACTCGAGCGTTGTTTACGCGTATTCGTCGCTCGTGCCGCGTGCCAGGAAGATGATGCCAGATGCTCCTCGACGATCATCGCGATAATCCTTGATAAAAATGGACGTGGCGACATGGTCGTCCGTCGGACGACGCGCTCGTAGCCGCGTAAGCGCGATCGAGGAGACGAGAGAGCGGGAGAAGTCGAAAGAGGACAAGAGGGCGACAGGAGGTCCCTTGGTTTTCGAGCGACGAGGTCACGCGAGTCGAGACTCCATCTCTCCTCTCTTCTTCGTCCCTCTTCTCTTGGTCGTCGAAGGAGAAGGAGGAGGCAGACGCGAGCAGTCGCGCGGGTCACCTGTCCCTCTCTCGGCGAGCGTGTAAAACGACTTTTACGAGGAGCGAGCGTCCGCAGGAGGTCCGCCGTAGCCGGCTGACCTCTCGCCGCAACGAGGTGTCTCGTTCGATTCCGGCTGACACCGATCTAACCCGACTCCGTAAACGTCATATAAATTTTATTCGGTGCTTTTATCGCGCGCGACGATAATTTACGGTGTGCTCGGGCGAACTCGCTCGCTCACGCGCCTCGTCGCGTTAACTAACCGTCTCTCGACGACTTCTTGCGCTAATGCGAGTCTTCTACCGACTCAACTTCGCCCGGTAAGTACTGAAAACGTACTTACTTTCGTTTTTACTCCTCTTTTTTCACGTCTACGCCGTCTCTTGCTGGTCTTACTCCGAGTCGTCTTCGACTTCCACGACTACGTGTATTTCTTTCTCGTTCGCTCTTCCTCCTCCTTTCCTTCTCCTCCTCGCCCTTTTTTTCATGTCCTTTTCCTCCTTATTCTCGGTTTAGCAAGGCGAGGAATCACCGCAACCGGTTGCAGGATAATCCCGAGCGGCTACATAAACGCGGAAATTAGTATTGCCGGGTGACACGGCAAGACAGATGTTCGAGGTACGCAAGGCGTTATTTTCGATCCGCGACGTGGCGACGTGCGTTCCCGATTACCGTTTCCACTTAATCCCGGCGATAGCGCGACCGGTACGAGCTCCTCGCCGAACACGGCAAAAAGTAATTGGGAAATGTTAACGCGGCACGACACGAACTTCTCGCGTGTGCGTGCCGACGCGGGTACCTACGCACGTGCGTACTCTCGTCGAGGCTCCAGCAACGAGCGAGAATCGAACCGTGAAAAATCAATTTCGCCATCGTGAAAAGAACGTGATTTAATTTCGACTACGCGATCCGATCGACGCCCTCCAAGGGAGAACGTCGTGAAATTCGCATTTTCTATGAAAATCGCTTTAAACGCCATCTACGACTCTATTAGGTTGCTGCGTACGAAATGTTGGATTTTCTTTACGCGTGAACGCTTATTTCCCTGTTTTCGGCATGCTTTTGTTCTTGGCATAACCACGTTTATAGTCGTACTGTCTATTGCCAGAGCCAGAGAGACACAAGATTTTCTCGAAAGTGTTCCATTTTGTTACTTATTTTCAATGTCGTAAGAATGTAAATTCAACCGATAATTTTTTTATCTGAGTATAAACTTGTTAATAATGTTGCAAAAGCTGCACGCGATATAAACCAAGCGATCGAGGAGAATACTGTTAACGATCGAAAAGTGCAGCGTTGCTTTGAAAAATTTCGGTCTGGTGATTTTTTCCTACAAAATGAACCGCGTGGAAGATCCAAAATGACTGTGACAAATGATCTTTCGCCAACCGTCTTTAATTTTTTTAAACATTTAGAACAGTTTTTACGGGCTAAACGGTGTGACAGTGAAGACAGTCTGAAAAATATCATATCAGAGTTTATTGATCCTAAGGATCAAAGCATTTATGCATTAAAATCTCGTTGGGAAAAGTGTATCGAAGCAAATGGAACATATTTCGATTAAATAAACAGCATCTGAGAAAAGACATGCAGTTTTATATCTTCGTTTAAAAATCCACCATTTCATACGCATCAACCTATTATAATATTATCAAAAATTATGAAATTAAAACGATAAAACGAGGCGATCGACCGTGCTTGGTTATCCGTGACTAATGACGCGATCGAAGCTGCGATTGCAGGTGCATCGCCGTTATCGTTGTCCATCTCGAACGAGCCAAGTCCGCTTCCCTAGATATTTCCTCGTCGTTCCTATTTTTCCGATCTTTCCGAGATAATCGTTAAAAATCAATCTCGACTCCTCGACAGCTCATTCGTGATCTAGGGGAAAAAGAAGAAAAAAAAATCAGCAGACAGCGCGCTCGAAACTACGGAAAAACGAGCACAACGAAGGAAAGTAGTCTTTAGCAGGACGAAACTCGACTTAGCAGACGTCGCTAGGACGGAAGGACGCACGCGTCCGATTTTACGAGACGAGTCGAAGGCTCGACGCTTTCTTTCTCGAGAAGGACGTTGCTAAGAGTCACGAGACGGCAGGGAGGGCGGGAAGGTGCGAGCCACGGTCACAGTGGTCGCTCGCTCGCTCCCGCGGACCGTCGCGCATTTCCATACAATACCGACTGGCGCGGCATTACCATACGCGTCGAGTACGCGCTCGCGGTTTCACACGCGCCGCACGATACTCCTCTTCTCTTTCCCTTTCGTATTTTCGCAATCGCGCGACCAAGGAATACGACGGAAGGCCTCTCGACTTCCGTCGCGATCGAGAATCCGGCGAACCGGTATCGCCGGCTGGGATCCGCGCGTTTCTTTCCACGGGGCGTAACTACGACCGACGTAGAACGGTAATTGTCGAGGTACGACTGGAGTAATCGCGAACGAGGCCGGAACAAGCGCCGCGATTACGCTCGGAGAGCCACGCGGAGATTCTATTCGGTGTAAATCGTTCGCCACTTCGCTCGCGATCGCTCGGCGTTCATTGGATACGTTGGCCAGATTTTTCTCCGTTTTTTCTTTTTCTTTCCTCTTCCCTCGCTCATCGACAAAGTCGATAGACGTACGTTGGTCGGATTTCGGCGAGTGTGAGATTAAGGTTTGATAAATTATGCGACGAATCGCGAGGTTTATTCGCTCGTATGGTCTACAATTTATGTAAAAGAGGGAACTGGAAAGGAAATTACAAATTTAGACATCTCGAGCCAAGACGGCCGTCTCGAGTCGTCTCCGTCGGTTTAAGCAGATTCGCAGCGAGTTGTAATCCCTTGCAATCCTTCAACTTGGAAGTTGCCGACTCTGTTCCATTGACGAAAGCGAATTTTCGAAGCGATCTCTCGATTCGCAAATTACGAATTCGCAGAGTGTAATTCTTATCTATGCGTGTTCGATTATCTCCAACCCGGTCCGTATCTCTACTTTTAAAATTGAAAGTTTTTCGTATTGAGAAACTGGGAAACGTATCGTTCTTTAAACTTTTAAGAATAGACGCGGCAGAGGTACGAATCGTGAAACGAGGAATTTGTATAATAGAACAGTCCATGTTGTTCGCGAACCTTCGTCGATCGGTTCTACATTTTTTCTTTCTCTCTTTCTCCGTCTGTCGAGAAACTTTCGATAGTCTACGCGTAAGAAACGTGGATAAAATGTCCACTCGTCTACGTGTAAAGCCAAAAATCGCGTCGAAAGGTCGACGTTGCGAACGAATTAATCCAGAAAGAAATGGACGTCCAGACGGACGTCGACCGCTGGTAGGAAACGAGGAAAGATTTACGCGAGGGTCGTTCGCCGCTGGGACTCGTCGACGCGCGCTAAACGTTGACAATGAACCCTTCGACGTAAATTTATTCCTTGAGAAACGATGAGATGCGCAACGACGCGTCCTCGTGCGATCGCTTACGTACCTTATCGCGCATAAATTTACCAAGATTTATCCGAGCTTGTACGGATGCCGAATGAAAGTTATAGAGAGGTTACGATATCCAGGAAGGAATACCTCTGCGTCGAAGCCAGGAAATCCGAGCACGAGACCAACAGCGAATCGAACTCGAAGTTTCGAGGCGAGATAATTCCGATCGGCAGTCTGTGGAACGAAGAGTCGACTGTTATCTCGTTGATCGATCGACGTGTTCAAAATTTTAGGAGCAGGTAGAAATAATATCGAAAGAGATATTTGCCTTCTTAACCTTTTCATTGGCGCACTTTCGAATCGTCAATGCTGACGGCGCGATATTCACGCGTTAGTCGCTGTGTCTGATCGTTCACTGACTACTGGCCAAAACTGAGAGCGGTGGAATCGAACTCCACGATACGAAGACAATTGAGTGAGTAATATCGAAAGAAATGCATAAATTCCACGTTAAAGCAATTGGTAAAACTATAGTGTCTCAGTGAGAAAAACGTAGACGTCGTATATTTGCGACTTTACGCGAATATGGACTGACTTGCGAGGCCGTACATACACGCCTTTAGCAGCGAAAGGGCTAAAAAGCTCGACAACGTCGCGTAGAAAATTGTCGACTTTAAATCTGAAAACAAAACATTCTTTTAAAATTTATTGTAGAGTCAAATATAGTTTGGCTCGAAATCGACAAAAAATTGTCGATTCGACTATAAAAGTTGTAACATTTTGTGACGGTTGTCCAGACAAGTCTCATTCATGTCTGCCATGTTTCAACAAGGTCCACCGCAATATGCCTTTATAATTGTAAATAGATTTGCAGGTAATAATATTAAACATATTCGAAGTACAAAATGCTTTATTTTTCATGCATTTGGACTTTATTAAAATGGTTATGTAGGAGCTTGTAACTCGTCCGGTACAGTAAAGGTTCGACCATGTGTTTGTTAAAATAATTCCTTAAAAATTGAGTTTATCGCTTCGTTGTCCAATGCACGTTAAAATTTATATCTTTTTCCTGCTAAATCTGAAAATCGTTAATCGACGATTAAAACGACGAAAGCTGCCATCGACGGTCTTCCTTCCATTCGATTCACCCTCTTTTCGAGCTAAGGTAACTCAAAGGTCCCGACACTCACGCCTGAAAGTGCACGAGTCGCTCGTCGCGTCTCTTGATCGATGCTCGACTCCGCGACGGTGCCTAGCGCGTATTAAATCCCTTCCTCGCCGTTATTAACCGGCACGGCATCTGCTTAACGTTACGTACACCACCGGGTCGTTGCACGTTAGTCGAACGCGCATAGGTACGACGTATCCGCGAGCGCGAGGCGCAATTAGCGGAACGTGCGTTACGTGCGAGTCGACTTCCTCGAGGATATCGAGGCGAAGCGGTGGACGGTCGCCTCGACGATCGACGTCCGTTTCGTCGAAATCCTCGTAATTAAAGGATCGCTCGGCAAAGTATGGCGCGTAACGAGTCCGCCTTATGAGAATTCCGCTACGATAATATTTACGACGTTGGAACGCCTGGCATCGGGACTTCCCCTCTCTTCTCGACCCCCTGGCGACGAATAGAGGATCGATGAAATCGCGATAACAGGCCCGAGATCGATAATAGAGACGAACGTTCCGCGCGTCTTCGGAGATACTTCGCGTGGAAGGAGTAAGATTTGATCGGCTCTGCGCGAAGGCAACTCTGGAATTTGGCGATTTACTCGTATAAGAGCGTAGGCAGGATCGTGCGCCGAACATCGCGTTCGAGATATTCGATAAGACGGTGTTGGCCGAGCTAAGACCGATTCCACCGTTTTCCAGTGTACGAGGAAATCGTTAAAATGACTGTTAAAAACGTCGCGACGCCTATCCACTAACTTTTACAGTCTTTCTTTACAATATTTTTACATTAAAATTTTCGACTTAAACTCGGCTGATCGTGACGATTATTTTTAAGAAGAACGTAGAGAGAAATTTCATTATGATCATTGCCACGTTTCGCTTTCGGGAAAAACGGAAGGATATTTTGATCTTGTAGTTAACTTTCCTACAGGGAAGATCTCGATTAAGGGCTGGAAGGTTACGATTCGACGTAAATTACTGGCTACGGGTGAGATTTAAATTTGTAAAAAGTGTCGTCGGTTCGCCGAGCTACGTATCGAAGTCCGAAGACTTGGAAGAAAGGTAGAAACCATAGAAGCCGAAGAAGAAGACGATCGTAAGAGCGACACGCATTCACGTAATCGCACGAAACGCGAACTCGCCAACGATCCTTCTACTGGCCTTTGTGCGATCGGAATTCGTTGGATTTGGGTGGAGGATCGCCGCCGAAAAGGCGAGGTCGTCGCATCACGAATCGCGGTCGGCTCGGCGCACGCTCGTAACTCGTACGAAATCGCCTACTCGACAGGACTTTCCTTCGTTTATGGAAGGAAAGTTCTGTGAGGCAACGCGGCGGGCCACCTGTGTCCGACGAGAAGCGGCGCATGGGCGGTGCCATGTCCTCCCCCTCCTCCTCCACCTCCCGCTCCACGAATTAGTTCTCGGTATTTCGTCCTGCCGTTACGGCCGGAGTCCTCGACAGGTGACACGGCCCTAGACCGAGCGACCACCGTGCTCGCGCTCCAGCCACGCAGCCTGAATTTTATTATTTTCGATGCGCCACCGTTCCCTCTCCGTTTCCCTCCCATTTCTTCTTCGTCGTCGTTGCGCGAGCGCGGCACGAGTTACGAGTCGAACGCGCTCGCCCTTCTCCGCCACGGAGCCGAGCTCGATTCGTGCTTCATGGACCGATGGAAAATCGTTGGGAAAACGACGAGAGCGGCCTGTCCCTCTTGTCGAAATGGAAGGAGCTCCGTACGGCAGGAGACGCGTGTGAGATTTTTTTTTTCAATAGATATCAAGGGAACCAGCATTTTCGCCATTATTCTCAGTTGGTTCAGGTCGAGTTGGTCTGTATCCATTGGCGATGGTAGAGGAACATCTTTGCGAGATATGCGAAGAGGTGGTCAAAAATGATGGAAATTATATTTTGTGATTTCGAGTAACAGTTTTTCTTTAAATAAAGTTGAATATTACATTGTCAAATAACAGCTTGCTTCCTAGTTTCCTTAATACGATATATCTGAAATGTTCGAACTTTTAACGCGCCAAGTTGGTCATCGAAATATCGAGAGATCTTCGCACGCAAATGTCGCGATTGCAATGAAAATTTAATTTTTAAAACGATATCCCTCTTTCGACCTTATGCATTCTCGCGCATCACGAAGCGATAGAATCTCTATATACATCGAACACGGCAAAAACATAAAAACACACGAGAGATCACTGTATATAATACGAACCGTCGACGGAGAATCCTCGAGTCGTTCCAAGCGACGCAATATCGCGACTTTAACACCGATCCCCCAATAGAGATAGCAAACGTTACGCGTATCCAACTAACGTCTACGAAAAAAGGAGAAAAACGCTAGACGCTCGTCAAAGGCATAAAAAATGTTTAAAAAAACTGCTTCCAACGTCAAGAGCGTCTGACCTACTTAACGATACACCGAAGGAAAAAGCTGAAGGAAGAAGCACGCTCGTCAATGGGATCTTAAACGTAAAAATACTTAGCCAGGGGGAAGAAGGGCGACCAGCTCGAACGACCGAGCAACGTCGACTCGATATCACCGAGACGATCGACCATAAAACACGATTAAATCTCGATAAGGAATGCCGCGACGTATCGTCGCCCGTGAGGGGGACGAGAAAGGTTGCGAGAGACAGGACGAGCTCGTCTTCGCCACGAGAGAATGGCGTTTTTAGGAATATCGTCGGAGGCGAGCGCGACGGTAGGAAAGGCGCACCGAGCTCGGGGACGGGTGACATTTTGACACGTGAAACGTGCCAACCGAGCGTTTCCCACCCGGACTTTGCATTCGTGCATCTTTATTCGAGGGATCGATCCCGGAGTCGGAGGTGGCAGGCAGCACGGGGGAGTTCTCGTGACGTGTCTTCCGGGAGGAGTCGCGCGATTTCACGGAGACTTCCGTTAATTTTCTTCCAACGGCGCGTTTCCTATTAGCAATCACGAATAACTCGACTACGTGGCCCCGCTCCGACGTACCACCACCTCGGACATATCCAGAGCCCGTCGCGTCGCAACAAAACTCATTAAAGCGTCCGTCCGTTTGTTTCGATACGTTAACACACACGCGGCTCCCCCGCCCTTCCTCCGGCCACCAGTCCACCCTGGCTCGACCAGCCGGCCGTCTCGACTTCGTCCTGGAACTTGTAAACGAATAAACGACGTTGTCGTGCGGCTAGCATCGCCGTTCGTCCGCGATAACGAATATAATTTGTGCGAGCTAGCGCCAGTCCAAGTTGGAGCGAGCGTCGGATTCGACGAGGTCGGAGAGCGTTACACGACGACGCCTAATTGTTTCCCCCGTCTCCTCGGAGGCACCTAGTCGTCGAGACGCACGCGAGACCAGCACGAAAACGAAGCGACAACGAGAACCGATCGAAGTCTCGCTGGTGTCTTTCGCTGGTAGACCAGCGACGCAGGTGTCGAAATCCCGCTACGGGACGATTCTGTCTCTCTTTTCCCTTATTCTTCTTTTTCTCTCTCTCTCTCTCTCTCTCTCTCTCTCTCTCTTTCTCCTTCTCTTTTGGTAACGACGCAAGCGATTTTGACGAAGGAGAGAAGCGACGGTTGCCGCCCGGTGTACCGGAGCCGGAGTTATAACCAAGTTCTCGAGACCAATTATTCCAACGGACCTAATTATCGACTCGGCGCTGTCCTTCTCCGCCTCGTGAAGCGTAAAAAACAGCAGCAGCAGCAGCGGGTTGCCGGCGTTGTCTTCTCGGCCTCGAATTCGAAGGCCGAACAGATGTCGTGCTGCCCCTGCCTCGGTATAACCTCCTGGAGAAGATACCGATCGTCTCCGCGCTGCGCGTCGCTCTTCGAAGATTCCAAGGCGACGCGATAGCGACTTCGAGGAGACGAAGCTGTTCGCGCCTTCTTCCGTAAACACGCGACGTTCTCTCGAACGTTTCGTTGGAAATCGAGACTACGGCTGGTTCGAATAGCGTTAGTCAACCCAATCGAATAATCGAATTTACTTGATACTCGTGTTAAGTGAAAAGAGTTTTCTCTCGCGATATAAGTGTGGGATTATTCCGAATGTCGAAGGATCATTGGTTTTACGCGGACTATTCTTTTGCAAAAGACTCAGTTATTATCTAAACGATTAAGAAATGTTCTAAAAGAATTAATAATTTCTTGTTTACATTTATCATCTCACGTAACATCTACGATATACTCGTATAAATAGGTCAAAGTGATAATAAAATATAACGAACAACAAACGTAACGTCTACAACGGTGATCCAAAGAATTTCTAAGTTTCTTGAAAAAAAAATTCTGGATTGTTTATACGAACACAGTCAGATTGGCATACTTTTCGATGTCGAGAGATTATTTGCAAACTGTGTTAAACTGAGAACTTGATTTTTAACAAAAGTTACTCTTAATTCAATGAAGATTATAGTTTGGTAACAGATTTATTTATTATTTAAACCATTGAATGAAAGTTATATTAGATTAATAAATAATTTCTTATCTACATTTTGTTATATTTGAGGATATAGCCTGTGAAAAACAATCTAGTTAGAGGAATGCTATCGTCGTAAGATCCCAATTTAATGATATAATAAATACGACACAAAAACGATATCATTATGTAAGTTAAGAAGTCACTTAATACCGCGTGCTTTGTTTTAAAATAACTCGCACAAAATCAAATTACAGTTTATATATAATTATATGTAGTTCGTGCACACTTACCCGATGTGTCGAAAAGGCAGAAGAGGCGACGATCGGTCGACCAGTCGGTGTTCCAGCGCCTCGAAGTTCCGTCCATGATCGTACTTCGCACTTCGCT
>JAITYT010000459.1:1081342-1101318 GCA_025433975.1 Liostenogaster flavolineata
CAAGTACACAGATGCGCACGAACACGTGCGCGAGGGACGCCTACGGGAGATACTTACAGCCCCGCGTACGAGCGATTAGCGATATTTTATTTCGCATGGGAAACCAGACAGATGAGAACTAGTTGAGTGGGAGCTCTGCTCTCTTTCATTAGGGAGAACCCATACGCAACACCCTCCCTCCGCCTTCCTCCCTCTTCCTCGACGGCCCACTCATCGCCATGTCCGCTCTCTTCCCCCGTTTCACCGTCATCCCGTAACGCTCGGCACTGCCGTCATGATGGCATTACGTCCAATATCCTCTGGCTTGGCCGAGTGATTCAAAATGGACAGATCTGGAAGGATAATGGAACTCGCTAGGTCGAACGCGAGTTCATCGATTTCGCTGGACTCTCCGGAGCGTACCGACCTCTTCCCCCGATCCCGATCCGCCTCCCTCCTATCCTTTTCTCTTTTCGTAATATCGATTCGCTTTAAAAGGATAGAATGGCAAGAATCGCAGCTTCGAGATTCAATCTAGGTATGCGCCGAGCGTACGAATCGAGCGTAATGCGTTTTTCAATCTATTTTTAGGCAAGCGCGGGAAAAGGATATCGAACCCGACGAAAGAATCGACACGAGTGAACGAACCTACGCCATCGAAACTGAGTGATTTCAGGTTTCGTTGTCGTAGTTATCGCCGTTTCATCGGTCGATCGAGCGACCACAACTCGCGTAATCGCGCTACTACCGTCGTTCTCGCGTCTTTACGACAACGCAATTGACGATTACCTCCCGGATTCGTTCCATTGACTCAACCTATACCCCAAAGGCGACTGTCCGCGAGCTAGACGTCTTCGCTCTTCTACCTTGGCTCCTCCTACGCGAGGAATAAAGGAAGCGGTTCTTCGTAATGAAAGAGAAACACGTCGAGTACCACCGAGTCGATGAGAATAGCTCTCGTAGAGACGAAAGCAGCACCGAAGCAACGACGAATGTCGAGTAGACGGAGGGAGCGGGAGAGAGAGAGAGAGAGATGAATCTCTTCCGTCGCGGTAGAGGAACCTCTCCTCGTCGCGGATCCAAGGCAGAGACTTTAATATCGAAAATCAAGGTCCGCCATTTCTCCTCCGCCGGGCGTGGAATCCCCGCGATAGACGCGTGTGCGTGCGTAGACGCTTGCGAGGGCACGAAGCTCGGCAAACCCGTCCTTGTTAGCAGCTGCGTAACATCCCCCGCCTGTTACACAATACGTTCTCGCTCCCTCGAAAAACGATGGGTGGATTAATGACGTCACGGAAAACAGAGAACGCACCTGGCTTCCACGGGGAATCCACCAATCCTCGCGACTCACGACCGCCATTCGACCGGATAGACGACACCGCGACCACGCACACCTCACCTCGAGCTCGAGAATCCTCCTTGGTGTCTTTGTAAGGTCGCTGCCGCTCACATTTCAATCGAATTGCAATTTCGTACCCTTCTCTCTCTCTCTTTCTCGGTTTCTTTTTAACTCCGCAAAAATTCGTTGCACAAAAAACGTTCGACGCGTGATCGATAGGACAAATTTAGGAATATTGTTAATAGTAAAAGTAGCATAGTAAAACGACGAGGTCGGAAGAAAGAAACGACAAAAGTCGGAAGGGTGCGAAGAGGAGTTGAATGACGACGGTAATCGACGCCGCGCGCTCACGTGCGTCGCGGCGGCGCTCTTTAACCGCTCTTTATTGTCTTATTGTCGCGTTTGGCGATCCCTCGCGAAGCCCTTGGCCGCCGTAGGAGTTCTACGACACGTTTATGAATTTATAGCGGGCTTTGTGCCAGCGGCCGGTAATCCAACGGACAGGTACCTACCGTTTATTGGGCCCTTTGTTATTACCCAGCCCCCGAGGTAGGCGGGTGTAAGGAGAACGCTTTCCACTGCGAGCAACCTGAATGGCGGCGTCGGCGTCGGCGGCGTCGGTGATGGTGGTGATGGTGGTGGTGGCACGCGGAGCCCTTTTTCATCGTAATTAAGACGCGAAGCCGTACAACGCGCACGGCCCGAGAGAAAATCTTTAGAAACTTTTCAGCCGAAAAGATGGATGCAGGAAGGGAAAAGGGTTGTGCCCCGGCTGATGATGCATAAATTAGGTACGCTAATGGGCCGAGCTGGTACCGGGAAAATATAGTCTGAGAAAAGACCGGGGAAAATGTTAATGCCCGGAGCGGTTCGAGTCTCGCATTCGGACGTCTTTTAACCGAGAGATCCGGATCGTCTCTCGCAATTACGCTTCCGCTGACCTCCGCCGCTCTTCCTTCCTCCTCTTTTGTCCTCATCGCGATCGGTTAATACGCGGTGTCTATCGTAACGTGGATACGCGAAGTTTCTTTCAATCGCAACTTCGCGCTTTCTATTTTCGAGAGACGAGTCTTCGTCGATTTATGGTACCCGAAAAACATGGCATTTAAAGACACGATCGGTGGAATTGTGTACAAAGAAACGTTTAAAGTCATATTCGACAGAAGAATTTGTACCACTTTCTGGATGAAATAGGACGCGTGGAATCACTGTACTTATTCGGAGAATACTCTTATCGGGTAACGGATTGCGAGAATGAACTCGGTGCTTCGAAGTTTATAGGATAAGACCTTGAAAGCAAAGAAATCGATACCTTCGGTTTTTCGCAATTTTTGAATTGTGGACAGACCACAATCTGTCTATTGGTTGTTTTTAATGTGAATGCTTCTAATCGACGTAGAATCGTGAAAAATACCCGGAACAAATTCTTCGCGATACTAAATATATTTTTTGTCGTTGCTTCGTTAAATCCTATTTAGAGACCTACGATCAGAATTTCTCTTTTCAGCACGGTATAAAGAGCGAAGAATATCGAGTCGCTAGAAAACAGGTAGCACGAACTTAAAACTAACGGAAGAAAATGTTAGTAGACGCAATCAGGAACATTATCTTCCGATTTCTTTGAATACAAAATAACGTTTTCTCTTCTTTCGCGAACGCGGAAATATCGATCTCGATCTCGTGCCGTCTTTGCAGCGGAGGATTTTACGATTTCTCGCGAAGAAAAACGATCTCTTCGGGATAGAATCGCGATCCGATCGGAGAGAACATCGGCAGCGTTGCGTCGAGCGTAATCACGATTATATCGTGATTCAAGTCTGGTAGCCATCGGCCTACGAGGTCACGTACACGCGGCTACGAGGACGAGCGGAGAGCCGATCCCGGCAAAGGAACTGCGAGCGGCAATTCCGTCCTCCTCTCGCCCCTCCCGTGTCGAAGGGGAAACCGATCGTCGACCAAACAACGCTCATCTCCGTCGAAATGCATCGACGACGGTCTCGCCTCAGCCGGCTTTGATCCCATCCACCGTGGCTATTCCCGATCGATGGTGTCAAACGAATCGTCGGCGCCCTCGATAATGATCGCGAGATCCTTCGGAACGCGTTGACGCGCCGCGCGTTATAAACTCGGCGCCGATGAGATCGTCCTACCGAACAACCGATCGAATCGATCGACGTTCGGCACCCGCAAATACGCTCCTTTCGGACACGATTATAACGAACATTTCGTACATTTTACACATGAGTGAGAAAGAGGAATAGCGACTCGCGCCATATTTCAGAAATAAATATATATGCTCGTAAGAGTGACGATGTCGTTGCGGATTTTTTTCACGAGCATTGTTTAGAAATAATTAAATTCTACAGATCTATTTATATGGACGTTTAGACGTAGATGCGTGAAAGGACGTGCGTGCGTGAGCCAGTCGTTGTCAAGACGTCCAAGAATTTTTGTGTCCGTAGCGATCGTATAAAAAATGAGGTTAAATCGAATCGAGTTCCCGCGAGGAAAACTTTCGGTTATCTGCTAAATAAAACGTCCACCTTTGCGACCATGTTTCTCCTTTTGCGCCCTGGGTCCTACCCTAGCATAAGTAGAGGTCCCACGGACCGCCTAAGTCAGTTCCATTTTTTACTTTTAAACAATCTCAAACCGCCTACACACCGTCTCACACCGTCTTAAACCGTCTCACAGACGTCGATTCGGAGTCGAAGCTGGAGACTCGCACGCGAGTGAACGACGATCGCTCGCACGGCGCGAGGAGAAACGTACTTACGTACCTACTCCTATGCGGCGCGTAGCTACGTACGTACTCGTACGTGCGCCCGTCTTTATATCAGGGTCTTTCTGCCCCGTAATTACCGGGGTCGGCCTTCACCGCGGCAATTTGTCAAGGCTGTAATAATCCCGGCGGACCTATGGCATTGTATACATATCGGCGGATGCCTCCCACCGGTGCCCAGATAACATCGACGGCTCGGCCCCGGTCTTCGGGGTACGTACCACCGCCGTCCGGACGAGAACCATCCATTTTGAGTGGCTTCGTACTATCATCGGCTCGATTTTGACGCCCCGCCAACGAATTAAAGCCAATCGCCATTCGGACCCACCTTCGACGAGAAGATCGAGGTGGTATACAAATAACGCGGAGGATGCTCCTTTCTTCCTTCCTTTTCTTCTTCTTTTTTTTTTTATCGTTCTAGCGCTCAGCCGCGTCGAGGGAATATCGCGTCGATGCACGAAGAGAACTCGCGGAACACTTCGATACCTTTAAGCGAGGTCGACGTCTCCTTCGACCTTTCGTGCGTTCTGAACACGCTGTGGACGATTCGGCCTGCGAAAATCGAAGGCGAATTGTTCGTCGTCGCGTACTCCTTCGATCGTCTACGTTTCAGCTCGTGTACAGCGCAAGAAATATTTTTATTACGATTTCGTTTGGATGGCCAAGGGAAGCAAAACGCCGGAAGTCGGACAAAACATTAATCACGTTCCTTGGCGAATTATCAACCGTTAGCCAGTATCGCGGTGTTGGTGCGTGCGGCCGCGTCCACGTCGACCTTGTTATTAGAGATAATACGGAATTATCCGTGCGAGCAATTCAAGCGTTCCTCGTACGCGACGGTCATTTTTCACCCCACCGAGGTACCGATGCCCGTGTAAATTGAGCGATGATAGTCGAGGATCGAAGATTCCACGTTTCACGATGGTGCTCTCGATCGAGCATTCGACCGCGTGTCTCAGAGAACCGATCGAATTTAAATTGCGCGCTTTCATCGATCCAGGATCCAAGGACAAGTCGGAAAGATGCCGTAAAACACGATCTTCATCGCGTGTTCACGTTGGCCCAGTAGAAGGATCGACCTTAACACTAAACGTACCAAGCGAGGTCAAATGACACTTTTCAAAATTTGCTTTAATTGTTTGTTGCAAATGTATGTATCAGAGGTATCGAAAAGTAATCAAAACGGCGAAAAACATTTATTTATCAAAGAAATCTTAAATACCAATCGACAATATAAGTTCCATCATTTTCGAACACTTTCTGCCGGCGTAAAAAGTCTTTAAAATAAAATAAAAACAAATGTTTTTTAAAATGAAGTAATTTTCTAATATGTTTGACTATTTTATTATTTCATGTTGTAAACGATTTCCTTCAATAAATTAACATCTTTTTTAAATCAACGTCTGTTTCGTAAGGGAACGATTGACCGCTCACGGTATGATTAGATATACGAAAATGGCGGTCCGTTTAGTGTTAAATCATTCCGATTACCACGATGATTTCATGTCCACTGCGGCAACACCGACGAGGCACGCTCTCGAACGAACGAAGAAAGAAAGAAAGAAAGAAAAAGAAAGAAACGAATTCACCTCGTCGCGCGCTTTCGCATCGAGGAACGATCGAGCTCGGATCAAGTACACGCTTCCATCGAGACCTTGTACCTCTCGGAACGAGGTCGACGACGCGGGGAAAAGAACGTTCTAACAGCAAATACGAAGGATCGCGTCTTCGAGCGTACCGCGTGGGTCCGTCCCTTTTATTTATTTTTTTTTCTCTTCTTTCTTTCTTGACCCCTCCCTCGTCCTCCCGCCTCACCGGTCCTACGCGGGGGACTCTTTGGATGCCGGTTAATGGTGCATGGCAGTTGCAGGGCCAGGGACGTCAGGTCGATAGAACGTAGCGCGAGCATCCACCTATCTTGATGAGATCTTGTTTTCCATGCGATCCCCCGCGGTGAGCCGCGATTTGTTCTCGTGTAGCGTCCCAGTTCCATCGTCGGGAAATCACGGACGCACGGTCGTTCGCAGATCGAACGAGAAAGAGGACGGCAGGAAGAGATCGAGCCGCGATACGAGTAGGTGCGAACGTTCGAACGACGGTTTGTCGTCGAACTCGGCGATTACGGCGGCTGTTGGTACGCGGCTCCGTCTTCTCGTAGCTCGAGTATCGTTGGGCTACCACTCGGCATGATTTCGCGGTCGATTCCGTCGTTGAATTTCCTTTGGACGACGGCGCATGCGTCGTTTCGTACGAACACGAGCCGCGAATCACGGCGGTGGTTATCGCGGCGATCTTCTCATCCTCGCGAAAAAATCTCGACCGAATCACGGTGCGAGCGGAGGAAGGCGCGTACACGCCTCGTTATCCGAGCATCTGAAACGGCGTTCGTCGATGTTTCTGTCTGGTGGACTCTTGGCGGCGCGCCTACGAGCGCGAAACAATGGCCGCGTCGAACGCGCACGAAACGCGCCAATCGCTTCGCCAGACTTCGAGCGAGTAATTAACCCTTTGCGGACGGGACAGTTCGAAGTCAACCGTACCGTGGGGTCGAGCTGCCGCCGCGGTAGTCCGCATTCTCCAAGACGTCAAATTCTAGGTATAAGTACATGTACAGATTCTCCGCAGAATAAATAACATATTTATTTGTTCGATAACATTATTCGTTCAATTACATGTTCAATAACGTATAACATGTTTCGAGATATTTAATGAATTACGATTGAATACTTTTTTTGCTTTTCATTCAAAGAATGTGTTACCATCGTTATCATTATCGTCGTCGGCTGATTTATGATAACTGATAAACTCAATTCCTTTTAAATTTATGACTTAGACCACTTTCATAATTAACGCTAAATGAATTCCATATAATGTTGAAATAACGATCACTATCTGATAGTTCATTTTAGACAATATCGTAAAAATTATAATACTTTGAATTAATTTAGTTTAAAATAATGTGGTGTGAAGTAACTGATAAACTCATTTTCTTAACATTCTTAAATTTTTTTACACCACTTTCATAATTATGGGCACATATATGAGTCTCTCGGCTCTATCGATTGTTTTCGCCAAACGCATATGCGAGTTCCTCGGCCAAATCGATGGTTTACGCAGAGTATGCGTACACATATATGCGGCGGTAGTTCGCAAAGGGTTAAATCTTGCTCGAGCGCGTTATCTTACCTCGAGGACGACGCGATCCTCGCGCCTTCGTCGGGGTCGCGTCTCGCTTTTACGAGCGCGAGACGAAGCCCTCTTCCGTAAAACGATCGATCCTACGAGAGATAAAAGCCACGAGAGGGTTCGGCTTGCCGGAAGAGACTCCGGAGAGTCGACGTGGTACTTCGAAAAAAGAAAGAGAAGAAAGAAGGGCGAGGGAGTGGAAAGCGCCGAGACGGAGACCGCCGGAGGAGAAGGGGACAGTTTACCGCGTCCTAATTGGGATGACAGAGACGTCAATGGCGGCTACCCTCAAAGAGGCCGTAAACGTTGCTAACGGGTGTAAACTACGGATTTTAGTGTCACCGAGGGTTTCCTAGTCCCCATAATACACGGTGTTTATGGGGTTGTGTAACCGCCCTCGTAAAGTGCGCATTAATAAATGATGCGATTATGGCCGCGGCATGCGGTCGGTCCTACCTGTCCATTTTGCAATATCAATTTTATATTTCACCGTGCCGTAGAGCTTCGTCGACGCGTCGACGGCTCTTGGGACGAATGAAGTCCCAAATCGTCCCGATCGTCGATTATTCTTTGTCGTGATAATTCGAGACACGGTCGGAAGTAAACACGTCTTCGATTTTCGATCGAATAAAGATCGTCGAATCTCGACGACGACTAAACGTCCCGCTTAAACGGTTTTTTATTGGCTCGTATTCCTAAATGATAATCGGCGACGGCGAAAATATCGGAGAGATCGGCGCGCATTTGCTTTCTTGTAATTAGAAATTTATGCACTACTTCGCAGGCGTGTTATTCAAATGTGACACCACACTTCGGCTCAGGCTGGACCGCATATCACGCCGTAATAATATGCGATATTAATGCCCGCGACGATGTCGCCCATTAATTATCGCTCTAATGGGGAGTCGAGGACACGACAATGTATTATACGGTAAAAATGCAACGCTCCGATCCTTTCTCGGTTCCGTACGCGTTCGCGGAACACGACTCTTTTCAGGGAATGAATAACGCCATCCGGAGTGGAAACACGTGCCGATTTAAAGGACGAGCGATCGTGTTACTTCGACTCTCCGACTAAGGCGACGAATTTTCTCCGTTCCGTCGCTTTCGCGGATCGTGCGTACGTTCTCTTCAATGCCGGTTCGACGATCGTCGTATCGCGATAATATCCGATGAATATCGTTGCGACGCACGACCGATTTTATCATTTTTCTACCTTACCACTTTTCGTCGATAAATCACGATTGCAAATGTACGATGCCTGCAATCAAGCATCATTATTTATGACATTGATTTTCATCCATGAAATAATCAATTCATCCCGTAATTACAATTACAACGCGCCGATCGCACGATATCACCGTTAACGTTTTAACGCCTCGGCATACGGCGTTGACCGCATACCGACTATGCGTCGATAGTTGCACCAAAATGAAACGTTAAATCGCTTTCCACTCGTCTTCGACGTCCCACGACGATCGATTTCTTTGAAAGAAAAGGACGAAAAATGAGAAAAATGCGAGCTGACTTCACGCGAGATTCGATCGAAGCATCCCACGCGAGTCGTCTGGCTCTCAGCTGCGCTTCTTTCGATAAAGCTCGATTTTGAGATAGCGCGCTCGGTACCAGGCAACGTAAGCGCGTTCGCGTCTTTAATGGCGGCGCACCGCGTGACACCGAGCGGCTCCAGGGGTGTCGCGTGGGCGGTGAGGGAGGGAGACAACCACCTCGCCTCAGCGCCGTCGTCCTCGTGGGTTGCGACCCTCGCGAGCGAGCTCCACTTTCTTCACACCCCAACCGAGAACGGATAACCATCGCTCGGACGCATGCGTGACGCGTAAACGTTTGTAACTGGTCGCGATCGGCTCGTGCGGGCTTTCATTAAGCTCACGACTATAGTGCGTTTCGTCGGTGCGATTTATGACTCTTAGAATACATTGATCGGTTTATTCGATGGATCGTATGTGGATCAAACAAAGGATGTGCCCAAAGCGATACCACTGATGTACGCTGAATTTAAAGCGTAAAGGCTGGACGATTTTTTTTTATTTTTTTAAAATCGTTTCAGTGCGTAGATGTGCTTAGTTTCTCAGAACCTAAAAATCTCTTTTTGACCTATAATTGTCTTTTTTATCTAGATATTTTTAAAACACGTGCAAATAACAGGATAAAACTTTCTATGACTTGATAACATTGTACTGAACGGTTTTCCTGTGAAGCGTCCTGTTAAACTTGTTAGAATACATTGATCGATTTCTTTTTAAAATTTTCGACCATTTGTTTTTTTAAAAATTATCATTATCAGTTCTACCGTTCAGAAAGTCATTTCGTTTTTTTTTAAATGAAAAAACGTTGTTTTTTTATGTTTTTATGTGGTTTTTGGGAAAACTGTCGAGGAAAAAACGAAATTACTTTTCGAACAACCGTAGCAACTAGATTGCATAACGCTGAAAAGCGGTTTGGAAAGTACAGAGCGAAAGACGCTCCATCGATGAACGAAGTCGACGCAGCTCTTAGGAGATTCAGCTCGACCTTTTCCATCGTCGAAACGGAGGAAGGGAGGCACCGTTTTCCGACGATTGCGCGTCCAACGTTTCCGACGCCTTCCCGTACTTTCGATCGATGCTCGCGGGCGCGTTCTCACGTTCGCGGGGAGAGGCGCGAACGATGGAGTTCCGTACGGAGAGCCTTCATCCGGTTCCGTAGACGCGTGCCACTCGGGACTGCGCGTTCGTGCACGAAATTTCGCGGTGTCTCCTCGACGGAGGGACGAACGACGGAGCGAGGGAGGCAGGGAGGGAGGGAGGGAGGGCGTCTACGCACGCAAGGACGAGCGCACGGCAGCGGCGTGGAACGAGGACGAGAAACGAGCGGAGGAGAGTCGAGTCGAAGGATGGAAGGAAGGAGATCGGTATCTTCGGGTTGCGTGCCCGCGTTGCCAGCGGAGAGATGGAACGTCGACAGCTTGACAAATTACTCTCTGATTCGCGTTTTCGCTAAAATCAATCACCTCGCCGTTACCGTGTCACCTTTGCACTCGGTGCAGCCTCGGTAATTGCCAGATTCTCGAACACGACCGCACGCTCTTTGTGCATTAGCCCGTATGCATATCCCTGGTCCTGATTGAAAACTCGAGTCGAGAGTGGGAGCGACGATGGATCGACGCGGCCGCGAGGAAAAAGAAGCGAGAAATCGTCGAGTCTGGTAAAGAACGAGAAGAATTGTCGTACGCGCTCGCGTTTTTTCTCCGCTAATTCGGCTCGTATCACGCGATCTTTCGAGAGCCGCTAAAAACGCGAGTTCGTTTCACCGCGGGAGCCGAAGAGACGAAGAAGTCAGACTTCCCAGTTCGATCTGGCGAAATAATAGATTACTCGATAATTAATCGACGAGCTAATCGATCGATCACCCTCCGGCAAATCGTTAAAGTAATCGATTAATCAGAGGAAGAGAATAATCGGCAAGGCGCTTTCCGAGCTTTCACGCGGCCATGATTTATCCGTGCGACTCGGTGGGAAAGTCGCATGCGTGTCGCGTGTCCACGTGGATAAGGACTCCTCCAGCCTCGACCCAATATCGTCCGTGACGCGGCTTTCGACGGGTTCGTCGAACCGATCTCCGTCTCTCGAAATTCAACGAGAGGTGCAAGAAACGCCTTGGGCGGATCGACGTTTCCCTTCGTCCGGCGGATAAACATACGAAACGGTCGAAGCTCGTCGCGTTCACGAAATCGATCGGTACAATTAATTACACGGTTCGAAGGTAGTCCGCTCGCGCTCGGCACCGCCGTCGAATGGAAGACAGGAGGAGGAAAAGGAAAAGGAAAAAGAGAAGAAGAAGAAGAAAACGATGAAGGCGAAGGCGACGACGACGACGACGAAGTGGTATTTGACTCCTGCTTCTTGCTGACGCATCGCGTTGTATATCCAGCAGCCTCTCGTTCAACCGCGTATCCTCGACGCGGTGAGAAACAGGGGCCGAGGAGAAATCAGGACCGAGAGTCTAATAAAAAGATATAGGAACGCGATAATGCAGTCTCCGGAAGGTCCTTCGCGGGCACAATGGGGTGTATCATGGCTGGATGACACGGCCGTTTCTGTCAATGGATACCCGCGGCCGTCTTATTGTACCTTTAAGTCTCTATCTCTCTTTCTCCCTCCTCCCTCTCCGCGTCCCCGTTACGAGCACATCCTTCCGCGGAGCGTTTTACGCTCCCAACCGGCCGCCAAGCGATTACCTTTCGGCTTCGCGGAGTCACGACGCGCTACGAGTGGCGTTTCGGTCGAATCTCGGTCGTGCCTCGCATCGATCCTGCCAATTCCCTAGATTCCACGGTTCGTCCTGAATAAATTGACGGTCGATATCGAAATATTTTCGATTAAGCGCTAACCCGCTTGTACCTTTCGCTACTACGGATGGCTATAGTCAATTGCCACAAAAATGGAGCCGTGTGTATTCGTCTTTCGGAAAGTTTTATTGTTAGAAGCTTTTTTAAATATTCTTTGTATAAATATTATTGAATGTTGTTATTAAAAAGTTATTGCTCGATGTTACGTTACGATTATAATTACTATTTTTATTTTTGAGACAAGATTGACAAAAGGCTTGACTCCGAATGTCGAAAAGCGATCGATCGAACGTAGCCAACGGTCAAAGAAGTTCGATTAACCCCTTGGTTGGGCTAAGCAGCTTTAGCCGCGGACCGCTGTCGCTATCAAGGTGGGGAGAACGGCTATAACCGCGCGTACTAAGAAAAGAATCACCAACTAAGAAAAGAAAACATACTAAGAGAAGAAACTATTTTCTGCTGCAGCGAGCGCGATGCACTCTTGTGTGTTGTTCCGTGTTTTAAAATATATCACATGCAGCTAAATTATTGATATATGTGTAAACAATAGCGATCAATGTATAAATAAATCTCTCCCTATACATTTTAAAAAATCTGAATGAGATTTCATAAAAGAACACGAAAATTTTTCAAAAATAGAAGGTATGGAAACGCGAACAATTTTAAAATAAATCCCCAACATTATTTTGTTATATTTTTCTATAATTTATTATTCAGCTAACATTGATGTAATCATCTAAAATTTCGAATTGATATCCAAAAAATAGTTTAAAAAAGATAAAAAAGGGTAAACAATTTTTTTTTAATTTTAACAAAATAAGTTCGCCGTTGTGTCTCTAGAAGCATAAGAAAACATCAAAATAACTTTTTAAATCATTAAAATCGATGGATCGGCTTCCCACCAGCTGAAAGATAAGGAAAAATAGGTCCCCAAACTAAGGGGTTAATATCAATCATTCGTACGGACGCGATCGTCTTCCAAGTTCGCGACGTTTCCTCGTTTTCGTCGTCTCGAGGTGGTTGGAAGGGGAGACTTTCGCGTCGTAACGATGACACGCATCGTCCGGAGGCGCAAAGGACGAGAGGAGAGAGGGAGAGGGTAGAAGGGCGCCGCGTCGTGATTCGATCTTTCGTAGGGTACCGCGAGCAACCCCGTAGAGACCGGTGACAGCCGCACAAAGGGCGACCGAGGGCCTTTTGCGGGCGCTACACTGTTTTCCAAAATTCGTAGCAGCGGGCACCCGATTGTCCTAAGCGCCTCGAGGGGGCTCCTTTCAAAGGAACGCGGATCCTTCGATCATCGACGGCGTTGCGCTCGCCTACGACCTTCCGCCGATTTTCTCCGTTCGACCGACTCGACGCGATACTTCGCTAATTCTTTTGTCGTTTCCGTTGCTTCGTTACTCGCGCGAAGGCACCTCAAAGGGACTCTCCCTTTTTCTCTCCTTCTCTATCGCGCTCTCGTCTACCGATTTTTCTCCATCTCTTCCATCTCGAGATACGAATCTTTCGATGTAACGCAATATTTTTTAAGTCGAAAATTCTTTCCTTTTTTTCTCTTACACGGAATGTAAAAAATTCTAAACGCATCAGCGAAGAGATTACTGGAGAAGGTCGATAAAATCGCGCGATCCTCTTTGAGAGAAGGGCGTTATCGCATCTTTCGTAAATGGACGATTCCTTGCGTGGCGCGGAGTCGCCCACGCGCGTTCCACGGCTAATTACGAGGCGTTACGCATAGCATCGGAGGGGAAGGACGACGGACGACGATGGCACAGCACGCGCAAGGACCGCGTTTCTTCCCATGGCGGTTCGATTCCCCGACAAATTGAACCGATAAGACGGATACTGCTGGATGGCACGCGATGGCGCAGCCGCGATAAATTTCTACGAGCGAATAATAACTTTATCTCGACTCGCGGATGGCCGCCCTGCTACCTTCAATGGACCGATCAATTCGCCTAACGTCTTTTTAATCCAATTAATTAACGCCCGACCGGACGAACGGGGACGCCTCCCGCGGCTAATGCGAAATACTTGTAGTTGACCGGCAGTGACGTCACCAGCACGTCATCCAGGATCTCTAGCGTTCCGGCACCGACGCCCCTCGCTTCCGCCGATATAATAGATATTAATCGCGCCGAGCGATTCGATGATTTCATCGGTAGGCGATATCGAGCGCGTTCGTCCTTTCGAATCTTTCGAATCTACCCAAGATACGCCATTTTATACCTCCACGAGTCTCAAGGTCTCCAGTCTTTCCGTGGCTATCAGCGACCGTTTACGGTCCTTGTCGATCAAGGGACGTGCGCTCAGAAATAACTCTACTCACTGGTTAGACTCGCACAACATTCATTACAAACAACACTTTTTGTTTAACCTATGAACTAACCCAATTATCCCATCACCGCTATAACACAGGGTGACCAATGGGAATGCGTTGAAATTTACGCCGTACAACCTCAAGCTGATAAATAGTATTAAAAACTGCAGTCGCAGCATTCCTACGTCTATGTTAGATAATGTATTTCAAAGTTTTTACAAACGATTGCAGTTCTGTGAAAACGTATACCACTGATTCATATGCGCAAGCAAAAATTTTCTTTTTTTTTTATATCATGGACATGTTATAAAATGGACAAGTTTTGCTCTACGAAACAGCGTTTAATTCGTTTTATTTGGCCTATCTACTTTTAACGTATTCCCATTGGTCAACCTGCATAAACCTCTATAACTGATAACTAATCCGTCTCGTACGCACGTCTTGCCTGTTCGCAAGTCTACGTCACTCTAACGCTCGTTGCCTTACCCTAATACATCACAGAACGTATTACGAAGCAAGAACGACAACGAAAGGAGGAAGAAGATTAGAAAAGACAAAGTCCTTTCCACGACGTCGATCGACCAAAGAGAAACGAAATTCGTCCCGACGAGTCCGAGAGGAACGCAAACGTTGGTCTATTCGACATCTTCGAGGGGAAGGTGCATACCTGCGCCTCGAGTCCCGAGTCAACTCGATTTACCCTTTCCGTGGTACGAGGGATTGGCTTCTGTTTTTGCTACGTCGCACTGGAACACCGTCGAATACGTTTAGCTCCAGGACTAATCCAGGTCGTCCACGATGATGACTCGTCGTCGACGACGACTACGGGAAGGAGGTAGGAGATCAGAGATCCGGAAAAATCGACGGAGACACCGACGTTTTGCCTTCCAGCCAATTTGAGGTGGACAGACGACAAAGACTGACCCGGACGAAGTTAAACCTATTATTATGGTATCTCGTCCCCCGTAGTGAAAATGTCAAACGGCCGAGCATCTCGCATCGTCGATTCCGTGTGCCAGCGCGCGGCGGCGGCCAGATCAAAGGTGAGAAGCTCGAGATTCCGCTCGCGAGCGTCACGCGACAGAACGCGTTCTTCGTTCCAAGGAGCTCCACGTCGACCCTTCGTTTCGTCCTGCGCCGTCTCCCTCCCTTTTTCTCTCCTTACCTGCTAGGAGAAGTTCGAGATATCAGCAGCGATGCCTTTCGAGATTCCCTCGGCAATTTTCTTACGATCGGAGAAAGACCGAACGGCGGCATCGCGATCAAAGCACGACGTAACGCGCGTATTCCGCCCTGATATTATTATCGATCGAACGAAGACGATCGCGCGCCGAAGTAATTCGTCGACGAACGAAGCCGCCTCGCGTTAGGTTCGCTTTGCGCGAGAAACCTTAATTAGATCGTCCTTTCGATGAGAAGTGGTCGTGCAAAGTGCGACGTTGACGAGGCTTTTCCTTCGACGCGATGCTCGTCGGTGCTCGTAGTATGTTTTCGACGGAGTGTGAGCCGCTTGCATCATTCGAAAAAGTGGAAAATTGGTCTATATCGCCGTAGTTTTTTAAAGATAGAAATATTTTGAAATGATAAAAAACAAAAGCCAAAATGGCATACACGAAGAATTTATAATTTGATTTGGTTCGATAAAGTTATACATAAAAATAATTCGAATAATTCAATTTAATAATCTTAAATCGTATGACAGTAATTGAAATGGTCAACACGTATAGCCATATGGCAGTTATCACACTGGTAAAATGATTTTTTTCTTTTTCTTTGTAACGATCGAACTACACAACGTTTACGAGCTCTTCGCGATAAAGTCGTTTCAATGGGTATTAGAAGATTCTATTTGTGAAGGTGTAAATGTAGATAGCACGTTAAAATATGACCTCTTCGTAAATAAATTTGTATCTAAATCTTGAGTTGCAACCTCTCCCGACCGAAAGAGTCGTCGAGCGCAAAGGGTTAATTTTTCTGAGTACCAGAGAATGTTTCCAGTCTGCTCGTCCATGATCGTGCTTGCTAAATAAACGAAGCGAACTGAAATTATCGTAATTTATCCTCGACTTTACCGTCGAAACGCAAACATCAGAAAAATAAACAAATATTATTCGTTTCGCATTAATTCCTCGGAAATGAAATATCTCCTTTTAAAATACGACAAACAATCGAAGGGTCGAATTTTGTATCCTCGTGGATTTATCCCAACAAGTAAAAAAAAAAGAAAACGTTTCCCCGTCCGAGTAAATTCGTTTCACTGCTTAAGCGAGGAAGGCTCGGTCAGGGTAGGTCTCAGTTCGGAAGGAAAGCACAGAGGTCAGCACTTTCGAGTAGAACAGGGACAAGAGCTCTTCGTAATCGGCCGTAATGAGGAAGGAGAGATGGAAGAAAGGGAGAGGCTGAAAATGAGAAAGAGAGAAGGATACGGAGGAGACGTTGGACGAGAGAAAGACGGAAGGAAACTCGTAGGAGCGAGAACGACGAGAGAAGAGGAGCGGGAGATAGGCGAAGCCAGGACCTCGGCATTGACGGCGTTCACGCGGCGACGAAATCGATAAATTCCGAAGGAGACTGGAAGGAAGCCCTGGAACGAGCATCGATCGTAGACTCATCCCATTTGGATCACAAAAGTAGCTCGAATTGGGCCTCTCCCCGCCTCGACTCGAACGATTATTTTGCGGGTCTTTCTCCGGCGTGGTCCCGTCCCTTCCAACCACCGCTCCAGCTCGTTCCCCGCCACGAAGCAGAATATATATCCCGCAGCGCGACGTCCACCGACGCGGCAAGACAAATGGCCTCGTGACAGCGGCTACATTACGTTTCAAAACTGGCCTAATCGTCGGCTTTTCGAGAGGAGAAAGAGGGCCGAGGCGGAGCGCCGCCGCCATCCTTCTCCTCCTCCTTCGCTCGGCGTTCGTTCGTCGCCTTCCTCCCAGCCGACGATGCGCTTCGATATACCTGCGTACTGCACCGGTGCATCGACACGGCCTGCATTGTCTTTTCCGCTTTCGAAGACTCGACTCATCGTCGATCGATTTTCGGCTGGAAATCCGAGAGCGAGAAGACGCGCGATGCCCCTCGGAATCGTTCGGTCGTCCATGCGGTGCGAAATAAGAAATTCGGTTCCCTCGGCTTGCTTCGACCAACGCTTTCATCGCCGCGACAAATTCGCGTGATTTCCTCGGAGCGCCACGAAAGTATTTTCATTGTACGCAAGGGCGTTGCGAGGAAATAATAATAATAAGTATGGCTGAACAAGGTGCCGGTTGTCATTCTCTAGCGATGTTCATTCAAGTTTTACAATTATTAAAATTTGAGCCTCTGCGATTACCGATTGATCAACCGTTACTGTCGACGTAACGGGATTTTGACGTCGCATTTTATGGGGAATCTTGAGACGTAAAGTTGTTCCGTGCTTCGCTGAAATCGAAGTTAGGATTTTTATAATTGTTATTCCTTTCGCGTTACGATTTCGCATTTAATCGATACGAAGAATGCCTTGTTTAAAGTGCGAAACCAACGGTTCGTCATTTACGTTATTTTTCTCATCGTCTTTCTTCTCTAACATCGCGGTGTGCAATAATGATTTTATGCTTTTTCTACGTTTCGATACGTTTCGGAGACGATAGGACAGACGCCGTCGCAAACGGATTTTCTCATCTTTATCGGTCGAGAATCGGAAACGATATCTCTCGAGCCCACTGCGGAAATCGCCACTGTTCGTCGGTCGATAACCGCGAACGACGAAGGCGTGAAAAAATCGACTTTGATCCGTCGCCGCCCGTGGGGAGCCGTGGCCATTTTGCGGATTCGATTTATCGTCGATTCGTCATGAAAGAGAAACGCTTCCTTTATAGGGAAATGTCCGCGGAAGCGATACTCGGTCAATATTTACGAAAGCC
This sequence comes from Liostenogaster flavolineata, assembly GCA_025433975.1. Lineage (NCBI taxonomy): Eukaryota > Metazoa > Arthropoda > Insecta > Hymenoptera > Vespidae > Liostenogaster > Liostenogaster flavolineata. The sequence goes on from JAITYT010000459.1 coordinate 1,099,202, forward strand.
ATGGACGCTAGTCGGACGATTGCTCGATTTTTCGGTGTAGTGCTCGAAATGCCTGTCTATGATACAATATTTCACATTTGTTCACTTGTTGCGGTCGAGAGACTTCAAGTGTTGATCTCTTCGCTACGGTGCGAATCTCTAAATTCTGTCGTGCGATACAATTAAATTTTCTGCAAGGAGTACGTACGCAGGTACTTCTCGCTTAACGCGTTCCGTGCCACGCGCACCACCTATGGTACACGTTAAACTTGACCTTCGGGCCACGTGTACCATACCGATGCGTACAGATACGTTATACGTGTACCAAATGACCTAAATGACAAGTCGAGCAAAAACGGCAAAAACGATTTAACGGAACTTGTTAAACGACTATTCTTTCTAAGCACATACGCGCGTTTCGTGGAAACGAACGATTATTCCCTACGGGCCTGAGCGAATATACGTCCTTTGTAGCGCCTCTCGAAGATTTCTCTTCGATTCTTCACGCCCTCCTTCGAACAACGCGATTCTAAACCCGACAATTAACGACAACCGCGACGTAATACGCGTCAAATCGAAGGAAAGAATGGGAATAACGATATATTGTATTTATTTGCCGACAAAAGCGCCGACAAAAGTCGAAGCAATCGAAAAGCCATTTTGCTCAGCCGTCGTTCTTCGATCGGTCAAATATACCTCCCCGGGGTAGGCAGAGAAGAAAGGTTTCGAATAGGTATCGTTGGCGTAACTAAATGCTACCGAATGCCAACTCGCGCCCATGCGCGACCACGACATATCGAGAACATTTCGAGCGACGATGGGTCAGATCCTCCCAACTATAGTAGCGAACCTACGACAATCTGCGTGGCAAGATTATTTTTATTTCCGCAACTCGTGGCAAACTCCAAAGAAAAGAAAAAACTCACCTTGATGATTGCGTGTACTTTAAAAGCGTGATATAAAAATATTTCCACGAAAAAATGATTAAAAGTCGATTCTACCGACTACCTTACGAATTGACATCCACGTACGGTTACATAACGACTCGATTCGTTCCTTATTCTTCCTTATTTTAAGTGGTGCTAACAACTTAATTGCAATTACGCGCATAAGAAATTTCGAAACGAAGATAAAGACGAAGATAAACGCGACCGAAGTGCTGTGGCATCGAAAGACGCAGAAGAACCGACTGCACGCTCCTTCGTTTCACCCTCGAAACGGACAAGTAGCGTTCCACGCTTCGTCTCGTTCCTTCGAGTTCGAGGAAGTTTCATCCTCGTGAAATTTTATCCGTGGAAGGAAGAAGGGTTTCGAGAGGGAAGGTACGTCGAAGCGGCGGTATCGTTGCCCGTAACTAAACACCGCGAAATGGAAAGGCGCGGTGATTCTTAACGATTCGAAAATTGTAAGAATGGAAGGTCGAGTCGAAACGTATAATCGATCGATTTCGCCCTAAATCGTTGCCTCCACTTTCAATTACGTACTTAGACGGTTAGACGCTTAGACTTCGAAGCCATTGCGAATTCAAAGCGGTTCTGTCACGACGTCGTGGCGCGTTTAGCGAGCATTCGCACGCGTTCCAAGACTATCGCGCGCCCCTGTAGACAATACGACGCACCTGCTGCTGCTCATTCACGCCCCTTCTGTCACGGGGTAGGCGAGAGACGATGAGAGATGGAAATCTCGCGAGAAAAGCACCCGCTAATTGTCAAAACTATCGTTTCTTGCCGAACGGTATAGGCAGGCGTTCGCACGGCATGGGGCAAGGTCCTCGTGCCGCTTTTGGGACACGCTTCGTTCTGAACCCGAGGCGAAGATTTCCGCCTCGACGGAATCTTGCCCGTGGAAAATACAAGAACTTGTACAAGGTGACCAATGGGAATGTGTCGAAAGTTACAAAATATCGCAGAGCTGATAAATTGTATTAAAAAAGGCAGTCGCAGTTCTGCGTCAATTCCAATAGACAACACTTTGAAAACATATACCACTGATTCATGTGAGCAAGTAAAAATTTTCTTTTTTTTATATTGTGTATTTCAATCGTTAAATTATTATACTTCTCTTTCGTGTATATATAGTAATAAAATTGACAAGTTTTCTCTACAAAATGGCGTTTAATTCGTTTTATTTGGCCCATT
>JAITYT010000459.1:1107388-1137675 GCA_025433975.1 Liostenogaster flavolineata
ACCATATAGTATACAGTAGTCACTGTCCGAGGCGGAGTCCGAGCCTGAACGGAACTGCAAGTAAACCAAGTAGAGAACGAACGAACGCGCGTCGAAATTAACCGAAAGACCTTACGTGGGGAAGTCGATTATTCGCGACAATTTCTTCGTTTTCGAGAGAAAGGGTGACGATTAAAAAGGAATTGGTCTAAGAAGAAACGAATGTCAAATTCTTCGCGAAAAACGTTTTTCTTTGATCTTACGAAAAGTTCGTTAGCCATGGCTTGGCGATCTCGACGAGATAAAAGTTTATTTCTAGAATTAGAAGGCCGGCACCCTACCCCTGCTGTCGGCTCTCGTAACGACGGATATCTTCCTGTCTCGTTAAATTAATTTATCATACTATCCGTAGCCAACATCGGCGCGGATACCGTCACGACACATTCGGTCGCGCAACGAGCGTAGGGAAGGCTCCGCGGCACGATGGAAAAACCGATACGGAGGAAACATTAACAAACACACGTTCGATTAACGTTTTCGTCGTATGCGAAAGCGAGCCAACGATACGATCGAGACCGTGTCGGCACGGTAGAAGGCCCATAAACTTTCGTGTCTCGAGATAGGAATCGTCAGGTGCGAAAAGCGTGACGGCTATAGAGGGAAAGCGCCTCGGTAGACCTTATGGCTTGGCGATATCAAAGGCACTGCCTCGGCGACTCCTAGGAAGGTACAACGACCAGATTCGACCGTGCTTCGTCCCCGTGACGTCACGAGAACGCAAGGAAATAGGGTGGATCGGCTAAACGATCGTTCTCGCGTGGTTATCGGTAGCTACGTGGGTAGATACCGAAGCGTACGCTTGGCGAGAAAAGACGACGACGAGGTCGGCGTTAGCGGTGGAACCACCACTACCTCCATCACCAGCAGCACGAGCAGCAGCAGCAGCAGGTTGATGGATGCCGAGTCTCATGAGAAAATCGACGGAGTGGGGATGCCTTGCGACTCGTCGACGTCGTCGTCGTCGTCGTCGTCGTCGTCGTCGCGGTCGAACGTCCCCGTTACTAGCGGAAACAGTGGTGGTAGTGAGGTACGTCGAGGTGGTAGAGGAGTACCACCGACGCGAGTGGTAGTGACATCGGAGCGGTGGTAGTAAGAGCGATGGTGGGGAGACGGTGGGTCCGGTCGAGGCCGGTGGGGGTAAGTAAGTACCTTTGATGCCACGGCGACTCTAGGTTGCCTCGACGATACGTCGGAGGAGACAGAGATCGAGACCACGATAGAGGGAGTGAGAGAGAGAGAGAGAGAGAGAGGTAGATACGGAACCGGTCGTAGGAACGACGGAGAAAGTTAGATCGTAGGAGAGAGACGGTGACCGTCGGTGGGACGGACAAGGACGACGGAGAAAGACGCGGGAAGACGAGGATGACGGGGGTGAGGGGGGTTGGAGAGACGAGGGCGTTGGTGGGAGACGTTTGTCCACGTTCACCCGCGCGCACTACCGACGGCTAGAGGAGTAGAGTCGCGTCGCGTAGCGTCGTATTCACTACGAGCAAAGGATATACTCTTTCTAAACCATCTCTTTTCCGCTTGCGTGCTGTTTCAGCGCTGGCGCGACTGTCAAGCCTCCACCACCAGCATCAGCATCAGCAGCAGCAGCAGCAACAGCAGCAGCAACGGATAGCCGGTAGTGGTGGGGATGTCGTCTCCGGCCCCCATGCCGTTGGTAGGGACGACAAAAGCGCCGTAGGGAGGGTAAAATATCCGACGTCGACGACGCCGGCGGCAACGACGACGACCACGACCACGACGACGACGACAACGACGACGACGACGACGGCGACGACTGCGACGGCACCCACCGACGGTGGGGGTGGCAGAGAAGGTGGAGGAGGAGAAGGAGGAGAAGGAGGTGGTGGTGACGGGAGCAGTGGTGGCGGTAATAGTAGCAGTGCAAGTGGTGGTGGTGGTGGTGGTGGTGGTGGTAACAGCGGTACTAGTAATAGTAGTAGTAGTAATATCAGCGGCAGTGGTGGTGGCAGCGACAGTGGTGGTGGTAGTAGCAGCGGTGGTGGTGGAGGAACGACTGGTGGGGATCGTAAGGTTGGTGGTGGCGGAGGAGGTGGCGGCGGAGGCGAAGTCGCGGAGAAGGAGGAGAGGCCACCGGCTTCAGAGACTGTCGAGCCGACGGCCGCGTTTGACGTCGCATCCCTCGTACTCTACGGCTCGCGCGCACTCCCGATACGCCTTAAGATCTTGCTCGATCAATTGTTCAACCAGTTGCCCCACGCGCAAGTGACACGTCTACTAGCCGCCTTTGGCTGGACCCACGAGGATTACGCGCGAGGATACATACTGCAGGTGAGTTCGACCGAATTCCGTTGGTCTCTTCTTTCCCTTCTCCTCGTCCGTGTTACCCTAGGTCCCCACCCCTTTCCCCGCGAAGGACGCCGACGGACGAGACGTCGGCACGTTCGGGAAAGCGTCTCGTTGCCGCGTACGACGCGTTACGGCACGCGTCGCGCCATCACGTTTCCTCGAGATTGTCGAGGAGAGAATAGTCTTTGGAAGATCGATAGCGATGCTCGACGATCAACGAAGGACAACGGTGCTGGTTAGAAACGTAGGAAAGATCGTAATCGCTCGACTTCGATCCGTCGTCGACGAACGTCATCGCGAGCGTCGCGACCATTGCGATCGCCTCCTTCCTACGACGTCCACCAGTTCCTCGGACATCTCTGAGAGGAGGAAGAGCAGGAGGAGGTGGAGGACGAGTAAAAGTGCCACGTCGTTGGATGAAGAAAAAGTGGGTAGAAAAAAGAAAGATGTAATTATCGGGGACGAGGCGAAGGCGTCCAAAGTCGATGGAGATGGTCGGAGGCGACGGCGACGACGGCATCGTTTAAAGTGCAAATTCTCTAAGGAGAAAAAAAGTGTCGATAAGTAAAGTGCAACGCGTTACGAGTGAGAAAACGGTGCTAATACGCGAACGCGAACCTAAAGTGATGTACGTTGCGCGCGCCGATATGTAAATCGGACTGGGAATCCCGTCGGGCGGCTCTGTCGCGACACGACGTCCCACGCGCACCTTCGATCGATGGATCTTCGACGATTCCCAACGCGTGGAATCCTCCTCTCGTTACGAGGGCCGATCGATCGCGATTTCCGCAAAGGAACGACGAGGAAGGTGCACGAGGATATCCGCGTTGGTCGAAACGCGCCGCCGACCATCGAAATGTCAAAGGAACGTCAAATGGAAAGGACGTCGACTCGAGCGAGGTTCCTTGCGATCGAAACGCAAGCATCGCGTTATTCCACGCGTAAGGATCCTTCGACGGTGACGGTGATGGTTGTAGTGATGGTGGTGGTGGTGGTGCTGCTGTTGCTGCTGCTGGTGGTAATGGTGGTCGCGCGCAACGGAAAGTACGAGCGCGCGTAAAAGTTCGAAAATACGTGCGGCGGACACCACCGAGGTCGGACATTAATCTTGCGAGGCGCGTTAGAAAATGGGAAGTATCCGTGTAAACTGAATTGCGCCGATGTTGGCGTGAAATTAAAACGTACGGAAAACCGGTTTCTAAGGCGACGACGACGACGACGACGACGACGACTACGACGACGACTACGACTGCGACCAATGGCGACTACAACAACGACGACGACGACGACGACGTAACGCACGAGAAAGACAGACGCGTTGGAGCTACGCGACATGTCTTTCTGTCTCTCTTTCTCTCCCCCTTCCTTTCGCGTGCTCGCTCTCCGTCTCTCTTCCTCGGCGTGGGTACAACGAGACGGCGGAATTTAATCGCAATGAATTTTTATACGCGAACGGTGCCTGGAAAGCTATCGAGATTGTCTCGGTTTTACACGTGTTCGATCGTTGGTGCGAGTTGTAACCTTGTCTTCGACGTGGCAACGCCGATCAGCGTGGAAAGGGAACCGTCTGAAACGTTTCGAGTACGCGACCATGGTAAAATTTCTGGGAGGACGTCCGTTAACGCGATTACTTGTCTTCGAGGACGCGCCTCGTCCAAGCGACCGCGCCATCGTGCCGATTCGAGGGACGAACGCATCGACGCTTTCGTTTTTACGCGATGTTCCGGCTTCGTCGCTCGCCGTAATCATCGTCGGCTCTTGATCGCGATTTTCTCCTTTTGTCGGGAGAAGAAGTACGAAATAACGGATTCACTCGACGCTTCGAGAGGATCTCGCGTTTCCAATCTCTTCGATTCTTTTCTTTTAATCGTCGTTTTAGTCTCAATCGAACCTCGAGTCGGTCGCGTACTCGGTCGGTTTTACGTCCTAATGGCAAATCGAGCGTTTGTGAATTTGTTCGATCAGCGATCGTCCGAATTCGCGAACTGTCATTCGAGACAGCTCGAACTCTCTTCGCAAATAATCGTGGTCTTAATAACAAATAATTTCAATCCGAAACGATCCGACAAACTCAACCGTGTAATCAAATTAAAACGATAAATCGCGTCTAGGATGTAGGTAAATTTGCCTCGACTTCTCGAAATTCCGGAATCACTTTTAAAAAGCGTTCTTTCAAAGCGTCGGCCCTCCCGATTCTCACGGAAACGGACAACAAAGGCCGAGTGGCATCGACGGGAGGCGTCGCGAAAAGGCGAAAACGCGGCAACACTAAGAACCTTTCCACGTAGCACCGTGGAAGAAGAAATCACCGTCGTAAAAGGTGGCTCGATTCCTCGAAGTTACGCGCTCTCGAATACGGTCGTGGCCATCGTGCGATTTTATCGTCGCTCTCGTCTCCGCCGCGAGAGTCTGAGCGAGGAGGAGGAGGAGGAGAAAGACGCGAAAAACGGTAAATCAAGTGGCGACGTATCGACGAAGCGAGCGCTGGAATTCAGGGGCAGAAGCTACGGAAGCGGAGGAGCGCTTTGATGCGCGAGACGTCGACGGAAGGAACCGTGAGTCCGCCTTCTGCGTCGCAGCATCGCTCGCGAGATTTACGAGCGAGTCGCGCGTCACAAATCGCTCCGACGATGACGAGACGAGACGAGACGAGACGAGGAGGGCGGCATCGACGCGCTCTCGAGAGAAGCCGCGAGACGCTCCTGACGGATCCTGCGTCCTCCTGCCTATTTACTTTCCTCTGGCCATCCAGCGCGCTCCCGTCAGCCGTGAAAGGGCCGGCGAGCGTGACGAATTTATCCGCGGTGTGCCGTCGATGAGAGTGGAAGCGAGAGCCTCCGCGCCAACGGAAAACGAAAGTGACGAGCTCGTTCGTTCCTTCGGATCCTCTCGAGGCGAACAAAGGACCCGAGACGATCGGAGTTCGATCGGGAACGCGTTGACTCTTCGCGGTGAAAAAAAAAGAGGAAAAATCGCTAGACGACCGATTCGATTTCTTTTTGAGTACAAAAGATGCTTTTGACGAACGTAAATAACGCGGAGATCTCCGAGATTTCTCCGTTTTCCGCCGAAAAGACGGAGGAAAAATTGTTCCTCGAGTGACAGAGTCGAAGTCAGTCGTTAACCGAGAGACTGGACGACTTCGGGGAGTTCGATGCCTCCCGAGTTTTTCCGAGTGGCTTCCGATACGTCGCGAAAGAAGTTTCAGCTGCTAAGAGACTCCTGGACGATCGCTTTTGTCCTTTGAATGTTCGAATGTCGAGTGCCACGCGAATTTATAGAGAAAAAATTACAGGGAATCGTCACTGTCGGTCACCGGTCACTGACACGGTCGTGTTAAGAATTCGTTGTTCGTTCGTAATCTTGAAGAAAGTGCGATTCGACGTCAGCTGGCGATTAATTTAGGTTAGACGTCCCGATCGCGATGAATTGGAGTTGGACGGTCTCGATTCCAAGAAAAGTTTCGTTTAATCTCCGTGATAATCTTCGAAACGCTTTCTGCTCCTTTCTCATCGAAATTCTTCGCAAGCAGCGCGCGAAGTAACGAATCGCTCGCGAATTTTAGCTCGTTTCCTGGAGCGACAGCTCGTCGCGATTCGACGCAACGTAGAAAAGCGCTGGAGACGTTCGAGCCGACAAAAAGAACGTCTCCATAGAAAACAAAGCAGATAAACGTTTCTTGTAGCTCGTTCGTCGATCGTGATCGCGTACGAGTCACGGACGCGACGATCGCGTCGACGACGGTCGTCTCGCATCGGTGCGTCGATCGATAACGCCTGAGCCGTGCGATAATCGCGCCGATCGACGAATTCGCGTCTTTGTCGCGGCGCTCAGGCGTCGTTACGCCGTGACAAAGGAGAAACCGTGCGTCGATGGACGATAAGACGGCCCAATGAAAACGGGAGCGTTTTCAAAAAACGATTGCCTCTTTCTACGCGTTGCTAGTCGAGGTGATGCCGATTTCTTAACTAGTTTCTAACACGCGTTCGTTCACGTATTCACCTTCCAATCGATACGATCCACGGTACGAATTTAATCCTTTCGATACTACGGCTGACTACAGCCACCAGCCACAAAATCAGTCACCGGTCACAAAAATAGAATCAACAGTTGGATGTGTATCTGTGTTTCGAAAATTTTCACACGCAATATTATTATTAAAAAGTCGTTGCTCGATATTACCTTACGATTACAATTACTATTATTATTTTTGAGACTATTGTTATTTCCGTGGCGAGGTTTGCCGTAGGGAAAGGGTTAAATAGTCGTCGATTCGATCGGAAAATCGCGCTTCCGAATTTTGCTTCTGATTTTGGCGATTCTGCGAAACTCGACGTGACCAAAACGCCTAGAAACGACCGAAGTACGACGATCCTTCTTTCGCTATCGATCCTAAACAAAATTGTTCGAAGGCTCTCAAGATCGGAAAATTCGAGCTCTTTCGAACTGGAGTAAATCGATTGTCTCCTACGCTATCGAAGGATTCTCCGGCGAAAATCTCGGGCGATCGCGGATCGTACAAGGCGCGACCTTGAACGGCGCGGGTGGCCGATTTCGTTCTCGAGTATAAATCGTCCGCGGTGGACGAGAGACATCGACGCGTACCGTCGGCGAACGCGATAATCGGAATCCGGATAGAGTACTGGCTTGAGAGAGAGAGAAAGGGGGAGAGAGATAAGGGGGGAACCGAAGGAGAATCGAAGAATAATCGAAGGTGAGCGACGGGAAGCGCGGAGATGAACGTTGAAGATGGTAGCCCGGAGAGACGATCGGCCTGTCATTACACCGTCACGATGGTGGTGGTAGCATGTGAGCCAAAGCCGTAAATTATGGCGATCCGGACCGAGTCGTTTCACGATGGACGACGAGGAGGACAACGACGACGACGACGACGACGACGACGACGACGACGACGATGACAATGACATCGACATGGACGAAGACGATCGGAGGAAAGAGCGGATAACGAATCGTTCCGATCGATCGTCGAGCGGAACGGGATCTCAGATGGAAGAGGACGAGAAGAAGGGAAATAAGACTAAGACGAGGACGACGACGACGCGGAATCGTTCGAGCGTGAACGCGAGGGAAATTAAAATTCGTACGCGATAGCGACGTTCCGATGATGAAGAGAAGAAGAAGAAGAAGAAGAAGAAAAAGAAGAAAGGAGGCAAAGGAGGAGGAGGAAGAGTAAAAGAAGAAACATAAGACGACAAGAGGAAAAGGAAGAAGAAGAAGAAGAGGCTCACGCACGAGAAAAATTATAGAGTAGAGCCGTGGTGGATCTACCGTCTTCGTCCGCGAGTTTCGTGAGTCCGAGCGGAGGAAGAGCTTCGGATCCCGGAGAAAAAAGTGACGGCAGGACCGGCCGAATCGAAACGTCCCGGCGTCTATCATTAGGGAGACGATCGTGCCGCGATCTCGTCCGTCGATGTTGTTTACGATCGCGTCCTCCGACTACGTTGCGTTCTGCGAGAGCGAAAAGGTTCGTTCGCGATGCTGACGTACCTCGTGCTCCCCGACTATCACGGATACCTGTTAAAACGTAGCTCGCGGCTACGACGAATCACCGGCCGATAATGTCACCTCTAAACGCGGCGAAACGAGAGGCCGATCGAAGCCGCCTCGTTCGAATTACGCGCGCGATCTCCAACTCGACGTGGACTCTTCGTCTCCGCGTTCTCGCCTGTCGTCAGATCGAACGGATCGATCTCGTTGGAGAGGCAGATTCCTCGCGTGTAGCCGTCCAAGCCGTTCGTAATTCCTGTCTCGCGATTTCCACGCTTCTTATAGCGCGCACGCGCCGTCCGCCGAGAGAAGATCGCGTGAAAATGTTCCAATCGCTTCCTCCTCGACGGAGGAAGATCGAACGTCGAACTTCCTCGAGGAAAAAATCGAGACGATTCGGAGCGTGCTTGCAGCCTGGAACGAATTCATTGCGAGCCGCTGCCGCGTCCATCTTCGATGCCGACAACCTCGGTAAAAGGAAAGCGAGAAGGAACGCCTGGCGTTCGATGGCTTTCGATTTTAATCGCTGCTCGATAGGTCGCGGTAAAAACGTAAATCCGAGGAATCCTCTCTCTCTCGCACGGTTGCTGGAAACGGCGTTGCGCGTGCGTCGAGCGGCGAAACTCTTTGTTCCGCTTTACAAATGGCGCGACGCTTCTCGGACTCGACTCGAGACGAGCGACGATCTTATGATTTCTCTCGTAGGCGCGTCCACGCTAACGAGAACGCGCGAGAAAGAGTCGATCGTTGGACGATGGTGCGACGGAGTCGAGACGACGACGACGAGGAAGGAAGAGGGAGGAAGAGCGAGAAGAGGAGAGGAGATGGATAGAGGCGATTTTACGGCGCGACTCGAAGCAAGACCGAAGGAAAAGGACTGCTGCTAGCCTGCAATCCAATTTACCGGCGGATATCCACGCGAGATCTTCACGATTTCTACACACGAAATAAGACAGAGCCCGCGGACCGTGAAATCATATGCGGTGTCCAGTCACGGATGGCATTGCCTTCGATCGGCGCTCCTTTCGCGCACGGCAAAAGCGTCGCGTCGCTCTACTCGTCGCGCCGTGCTTTTCGATGCTCGCGTGCCCGAAAGATGGCAGCACCCGCTGGAACGGTCGCGTTCGCTCGCCTCGCTGCATAACGAGGGGTAGGGGAAGAGAGGGAAAAGCTGCACTCGAGAGTACGTTGCACCTCGCGCGATTTACGCGTTCGTCCTCTTAAAGACCGTCCATCGATCTCGCTCGAGAGCGGCGAAAAGCGAAGACGCAGGTGCGCGACTTTTCTTTTCTCCTCTCGGTTCTTTCGGAGCCGCCAGATTTCTTCGGCATTTTCTCCGAGACGTCGATTTCCGTTACATCGCTTCAACGCGGTAGGATGCGGCTTGTCGTCGCGTGGAAAAATTTAGATTTTCGACAGGGAAAAGAGAAAGAAGGAGATAATTTTTTCCCCCCTTTTTTTTGTGCATTTACGTCGGATTTTTGAATCGCGCTATAGTTGGCAGAGTTCCATGGCAGAGAAGCGTCGGTTCACCTTATTCCGGGCGATCGAGCGCAAACTATTTCCCAGGCGTATCTAAGAGTTCGTAGATTTTCAAGCGTAACTTACGACACTCGACGTCGTCGTCGCTCTAAGAACGATCGAAAACGTCGATCCTTCGTAAAGCGATTTAGCTGTTTAGTAGTTTGGCAGACTTCGCTAGTGAAAATAAAAAGTAAAGTCTAACTCGAAATTCGCCAATCCGACTCGCGATCCGAACTTTCCAATCGAACTCGGCAACGTACTTAGAAACGCCGAATTATGAGTAGAAAATGTCCCGAGTGTTTCGTTTCATCGAAATACTCGTCGATTATTTCGTAGACTCGAACGGACTTCGCCTCGCAACGTCTTGATGCAAACGAAGTCTCGTACCGTACGGATAGACGCGGCTCTAGGCGTCTTAAACGATACTATTAACGTATTTAACGAATCGTAAATGAATTAATGCTAAAAATATACGTATACCTGATTTTTACGAATAAACGTCTTTATTATTATTATTATTATTATAAATTGGAGTATAAGAAATGTATTCTCTCGCGCAAAAAGTCGAGCTGTAACCAAGAGAGATTTGATCTCAGAATCTCATTACTAATACACCGCTTTACGCGATACACCGTTAGTAGTCCGAACATACTGTTACGTCGAATCGGGTATTTCTGTTACGCGTCCTTGTTTTGTTCTCCTACTCTCAACGTTTTTATATAGACGACGGGCAAATCCTACGATATTCGAGTAGAATTTCATCAAATTTACTGTAGTACTTTCAACGAAACGCGAAACAGCGAAAATGATATTTTTGCCGAAAATAAATACGTAGACTCCCGTTCGTCCTCGAAATCAACGCTTGTAAGTACCCCTGTAACGCAAGAAAAAACGCGCAAAAGTTTGAAATTGAATCGCGCACGAAGACGATCGAGTGCCGCGTTAACACGGACGAAGTTCAACGGAGGCCGCATTCGCGTGCGCGATTAAAATTCGAGTCCCACGGTACGCGACGTCGTTCTTGCATTCTCAGACCGGGAGCGTTTAGAACCTCTCGTTCCTTTCACGTAACGACGGAGCGTTTAGCTGCTTCGAGGAACGTCTTTTACCACGACGGATCCTCGCCCGATCGGCGCTACGTCACGCACACCATAAACTATCGCGTTACGAGGACGTAAAGAGGCATTCGATTTTATTCCTTCGATTAATCGGTCGCGTATATCAGTGGCGATTTCTTGGGAAGTTTTCAACGCTCGCGCGAGAAGGCGTCGTGGGATTTTCGTACGAATTTTGTCCATGTAATTTGGTTTTCACGAAAAATCTAAATCTTTCTTTCGCTAAATATTCGCGTTTCAACGAGTGTCGTCTTTGTTAGACGAGTCTTCGTTACATTTTCCAGAGAGAATCTTTATAATAATAATTTAATATATAGCATATAATAAATTAAGAATAGACATCGACTAGAGCACGAGTCATTAGATTTTTCCTTTTTAAACTTAAATGAGAAAACGACGACTGAGCGTATGGCTGAAATCGACGCGATAATCCACGTCGTAGATACCAATCTGGAAAGAAGATTATCTTTTGCGTCTGGAAAGAAGAAATCAGCCGCGTGCTCGAGTGCCAATGCGATCGAGGAAAATCTCTGCAAATAAACGCGTATTTTTAAATTCTTCCCGAAGCGCCTTCGAAATTTTCAGGAAAACGTGCGAAGTGAAACTACGATCGCGACTAATCGACTCGAGTTACAAATCGGCCGCCATCCTACCGTGTTCTTAAGAGCTTCTTTTTCTCGAGGCGGCTGCGACGCCGCGAAAGTCGCGTATCCCTCGTTCGAATTTGGAGTGGCGGCACGGTCGTGAATCCGAGAGTGTCGAGGGAGGATCGTGGCGCGCGCTCGCGCTTCCTCGCTTGAAGAAATATACACGGGACGCGAAAAGCGTCGCGGCGCTGGGCGTCCTGCGTTACGTCGAGTCCGTCGGAATGTGTAAATATACAAGGCAGCGAGAGACAAGCTTACGGCCGCTCTATATACGCGGCCACCCTGAATTTATAAGAAGACGTGACTCCGATTCTCGTGACGCGCGTGCGCCTCTTCTACCTATGGACACGCGCTCCAAGACGGCATTTACGGGAGACGTCGCCACCGTGGACGTAAAGAAGAAAGAAAGAAAAGAGAAAAAGACGTGGACGCGCGACACCTGGCCGCCTCGATCTCGATCGCCTGCTTCCTCGCTTCGACCGTTAACATTCCGATACCGTCGCGAGCAAAGGCGGTACTCCGAAAACGCGCTTTCTCGATACGCTACGAGAAACGCGATATTCATTCGTAGAATACGGCAACGCCGTTGCAAAAATTCCATAAAACCGTCCAATGCGCACGCTGTACCCGCCACCGTGAAACAAAGGAAAATCTGCCTCTCGTCCCGAATAAACTGGCAAGATTCCGAAATGGAATAGACTAAAATCGAAATTAAAAGTCATAGCCTTGCGAAAGGGTTGCGTATCGTTCCCATACGAGGAGACGCGCTTCTCGAGACTTTCGTAACTCGCCTATCCTATCCTCTCCTCACCTCTCAGATCTCCTCGCCAAGAGCCACGGACGAAGGAAAATAAATGCAGCGACTAATGGAGCGACACGGTGCTCGAGCGCGGGCAAAAGCGCTATTTTCCCTCGTCCGCGATCGCGTGGGTGTCTCTCAACGGACGGTTCGTTCTACGTTGCAGGACTCGCAGAACGGCCCGGTGCTGGACCGATGGAGTATTTGCTCGGCTGAGGAGGAGCCGCTGGTTCTGCAGCAGTTCCTCAGATTCGCCGAGACGCGTCCGTTCGTGCAGCAACTGCTGCTGGCCGCCGGCACGCCTGGTACGGATGCTATGTCACCGAGCAGACGACCTTCGCCACCGACGATGCCACTAGCGCACTTGCCACCGCCACTCCACCTACTCCATTGCGGCCTGCCGCCACCGGGTACGAGACTGCCGCCACCGCCTCCTCCTCCACCGCCGCCGCCCCTCCAACCACCCCCGCACCCGACCTCGGTCTCGCACCCCTCCATGTCACCCACCACGGCGAAGCACTACGTCACCTCGGTCGCGGGTATCCCAACCAGCAGCGCGGCCGAACCGCCCAGAGGACTGGACGCTCATCTCGCCGTGTCGCCGCTCAATCGACTGCAGAGCATGCAGCCCTTCGACTTCCGAAAGTTGGGCACTCTGGGATTACCGGCCTTCCCGCCCATGCCGCACGTACCACCCAGCGCCGAGCAGCTGTTGCAGAGCCGGAAATCCAGCAGGAACCCTCACAGCCCCAGAAGTCCGCCTCATCATCGCTCCTCGTCTTCCTCTTCCTCCTCCGCCGCCGCCAACCAGCCCCTAAGGCATCACGTGCCCGTAGCGCCGGTGTCCTCGTCCGCGCTGAACTTCGGCCATCCCCTGTCGGTGGCCGTGTCGTCCGGCGCCCTACCACCCACGTTTCCAGGCCACTTCCCGCCACCGCCCTTGGGCAAGGCCCTGGCCGGCTCCGTGCCGGGGCTGACCGCGCCCTCGGACGTTCACAGCACCGGCGAGAAGAGCAGCGAGTTCGGCTCCGAGGAGGACGAGGACGACGAAGAGAATTCCGACAGCGCTCTGAATCTCAGCAGGCGAGACGCCGCGTCTAAGCACGCAGCAGCCGTCGCCGCGGCTGCCGCGGCCGCGGAACATCATCGACGACCACCGCCCTTACCTCTTCAGGCCGCACCGCTCGGCAGGCCACCGGGTATACCCGGTAGGAAGCCTCACTCGCCTGGCAAGAGACCCGGTGGCCAGTGGGGCTCGTCCGCCAATATGCCGCCCAACTTGGGCACGCCCTTCATCAATCCCACCACCGGCAAGAAGCGCGTCCAGTGCAACGTCTGCCTGAAGACCTTTTGCGACAAGGGTGCGCTCAAGATACACTTCAGCGCCGTGCACCTCAGGGAGATGCATCAGTGCACCGTGAAGGGCTGCAGCATGATGTTCAGCTCCAGGCGGTCTCGCAATCGACACAGCGCCAATCCCAATCCCAAACTTCACTCGCCTCATCTACGCAGAAAGATCTCGCCTCACGACGGACGATCGTCCATGGCGCACGCGCTCGTACTGCCCACTCCGGTCGGTCTACCGGTCCCACCGACCGGACTCAATCACCTACCCTTCGGATCCTTCCCGCTGCTGACCCCGCCGCCGGATCTGCGCTCGCCCGCGTCCCTCTGCGCCCTGGACTTCAAACATCTCGATCTCTCCTCCAGCCAGAACTCCGTCAGGCCGTACGAGGAGGCGCTTCAACAGAGGATGGCGTCCAACGCGGGCCTCCCGCCGCTCCTACCGCCCCCACCGACCTCCACCACCTCGCCCATCGTCACCACCACCTCGTCCTCCCCCTCCTCCTCCTCCTCCTCTTCCTCCTCGATATCGACGACGGGCGCGTCCATGCGCGACGCGTCGCTGTCCCTCGGCGCCGTGGCGCTGCCCAACAACAACGGCACCGCGCCGATGATGACCACCGCCACCACCACCACCACCACTCCCACCCCCCTGCCCTTTCCACCGCCACCCGGCTCCAGATCATCCTTCATCGGCGGGACGGCCATTAGGGCCACCTCGCCCTCCACCTTGGTCATCCCGGAGGGCGACGAGGAGGACGACGACGACGACGACGGCGGGATCGTCGTCGTCGCCGAGGACGACATGGGTGACCTCCCGATGCGCGCCATCGACGACGACGACGACGAGCAACCGGCCGACTTTAGCCTCGCCAAACGACCCAAGCTGTACTTCGGCGAGGCGCCCGACGAGGAACTCGTCAGCAATCTCGACAGCAACGAGGACGACTCCGTCGGCACGCTCGACCAGCACTCCTTCCTCGTCGGCAGGCGCTCTTCCCTCAACTCCAGCTCGCTTCACAGCAGAGGCGTCAGGAAGCGCAAGTCTCAACATCCGACGAGGTGCGCCGTCCTGGCGGACGCCAATTCCTCCTCCACCGACGGCGACTCCTCCAACGACGAGGAGAGACCACAGCGACGTTCCGCGTCCGACAGTCATCCCCTTTCGAGCGTCGACGACTTTCAGAATCAGCCGGAGGACATGTCCATGTCGCGACTCGAGGCGGAGCAGCGCAAAGTCTCGCCCGCCTCGCCGAGGAACCTCGTCGACCGAGGAGAGTCCGACAGGGATCGAACAACGACCTCTCTCGAGCTACCTCAGAACGAACCGCGCGATCTGACCTCGAGGACGCGCCTCGTCGACTCGCCCAAGCGGCGATTCAGTCCCGAGCCGATGAGTTTGGACGAGAGCACGACGGCCACCGACACCGCGAGCACCACGATAGCGAACGCGTTCACGACGGTCGCCACCGACGCCACGAGTACCGCGACGAACGTCGAAGTCGCCAGATCCGTCGACGGGGCGACGACCACCGTGTCGACGACGAGAACCATCACGCCCATGTCCGCGTCATCCGCGACGACGACGCTCATCGAAGCAGGGGATTCGAACGAGAGCCCTCGAGAACGCGACAAGGACGAGTTCGAGAAGGAGGCGACGTCGACGGCGTCGGTCGCGCCATCTACCACGACCTCGTCGTCGACGACGGCGACCGCGGCGACGACCATCACCACGACGACGACGACAACGATAACGACAGCGACAGCGACGACGACGACGACACCTACCACGTCGACGCCAACGACGGCCGATTCGACGACGTCGTCGTCGTTGTCGTCGTCGTCGACGACCACCACCACCACCACCACCACCACTACCACCACCATCGCCACGACGATGAACGCGTCGATCGAAAAGGATTGCGATGGCGCGCGCGAACGGAAACCCGACGCGACGGAGAACGACGAGGACGACGAGGACGAGGAGGACGAACCGATGGAGGAGGCCGAGGAGGAGGCGGGGGAGGACGACGAGGACGGCGACGAGGACGACGACGAGGACGACGACGACGACGACGAGGACGAGGAGGTGGATCTGGCGCCGCGCAATCAGGAAGGTGAGCGTCCCGATGTTCCCTCCCGTGCCCCGAGCTCGGTCGACAGCCGTCCGACGACAGGCGACGACCTCTCCCACGACTCCTCGACCAACACCTCGCGTCAACTCGAGTCCTTGTCGCAGGGTCGCACGATGCCGTACACCAGCGTGGCGCAGCGGGTGGCTTCGAGGTCTGGCCGAGACTCTACCAGCCCCGTCAGCCTCACGACGCACCCGGAGATCACCATGGACAGTTCCTCACTTGGCTCTCGTTCATCCAACGCTTCACCCTCCACAGCGGCCATGGATACGGACAGTAGTAGCCCTGTCGGGCCTGGCCGTCTCGGGAGCGACTCCGAGCCGCCGCTGGACCGCGACAATCCTCGTCGGTGCTCCGCCTGCGGGAAGATCTATCAGAACCACTTCGGCGTGAAGACGCACTATCGCAACGTTCATCTGAAGCTGATGCATCGTTGCGCCGTCGACGGATGCAACGCCGCCTTCCCGTCGAAGCGGTCGCGCGATCGTCACTCCGCCAATCTCAATCTTCATCGTAAGCTACTCTCCGCGTCGTCCAGCCCGCCTCCTCTCACCTTCTCCTCCTCCTCATCCTCCTTCTCCTTAGCGCCGCAGTCGCGTTCCGCCCCGTCCAGCGCCGATTCGACTCGCGACGACTTCCTCTCCAGGCTCTATGCCGACGTGGCCACCGCCGGCGGTGGAGTTTGCGGCGGAGGCTGCATCGGTGTCCCTCCTTATCCCGCGTTCACGAGCGTCCATCCACCATCGACGATCGATCTAGCCTCTAGAATAGCGGCCCCGCACCCGTTCTTGCTGCCACCGCGACTCCCCGGGGTCGGCACGTTACCCGGCCTCTTCGCCGCTCACCTGGCAGGTCTGAACGACCTGGCGCAGCGTCTCTTGGACGGCGGAACGGCGTCGCGACGTCGCGAGGACCCGAGGAAGGACGAGGCCAGATGCACCGTGCCGGGATGCGAGCGCGTCTTCGGCTCGGCCGCGGTCAGGGACGTTCACTCGAGAGATCCTCGGGCGCATCGGGAACCCACGATCCTCTCCAGCGCCGGCTCGTGACCGATCTCTTTCCGCGGACGCCTTCTCCGCGACTATTATTCCTTACTGTGATGCCAAAATCTCACGCGACTGTTACGGTTCGTCCTATCGACACCGCGACGTCTCTACGTGCAATAGCTCTCTCTCTCTCTCTCTCTCTTTTCTTTTTTCTGTCCGCCGGAGTTCTTCCGGATTTTTCTTTCCTCTCCTCGCAATGGCAGAGCGCCTTCCTCTCCTCGTCGAGCCATCGAGCCTCCAATCTAGTCAACTCGGCTGTCTCCGTCGCCGCCGATGGCCGAAGAAGCATTCGAGACAGCTCTTCTCGCGCTCTGTTCGCGCGCTTAGAGAGAGAGGAGGGGAAAGGTGCGGTAAAGCGACTTACAACGCCGCCCGATTTCTACCGATTGAACGTGTTTTTTTGTTTTTCTTGTCTTCGTGCTGCCCACTTTTCGAGGAAGTCAGAGAGAGAGAGAGAGAGGGAGAGAGAGGGAGAGGAGGAGAGCGATGGAGACGAGGCAGAGAAGCGAGCGACGAATCGACGGACGGACGGCGCTCGTCTCGCGATCCGCGCGCTAATTTTATCATCGTTGTGATAACGTACGTTAGTGAATACGCCACTATTTAATCAGTAACCTATTAGCACTGTTGTATATATTAATATTAGTACATTTCGATGTAACGACGCGTCTGTCATCGGTCGAGGCTCCGACGTGGCCGACGATCGAGCCGCGGATGGACTCCTTCCCTCGAGGAGGCTGCGGGTGGAGAGGAGGGGGAGGGAAGGAGGATGAAAGAGGCGCCAGGAAACGGAAAAAAACGACGGGCGATCCGGTGGCGGCTCGCGAGACGTGGATCGAGCCTCCGGCGCCGCGGTTCGGCGTCCACCGTTCGGCGTTCGAGCGAGAGACTAGTTAGATTTTATTTATTGTTTCCTAAGGACGCTCGATGTTCTCAGCCGCGGCGCCTAGACATCGCGATCCACGCGCTCTCCGCTTGTACATACGTTTCGTTTTGATATGTCGAGGTACCTATCGGATCTTTGTCTCTTGGCCGAGTCGAGCGCGACTCGACGATCGACGCACACCCACGCGCGCGTAAACACTCTCACACACACAGACGGACGGACAGACACACGGACACACGACGAACCCACTAACTATCACGCGTTAAGGGCGAACGAGAATTTACAATTGTAATTATGTATAAACCGAACGCTATGATGTATATTATAGATCTATTATAAAGAACACTCATAATTATAAAAATAAAAGCCTATGAAAATTACGTTGTCGTAAAGATGTCGACGAGATTATCCCACTGTCCCTGAGACGAACCCGGCGTCGAGACCAGGACGCGGAATTCATCCGGCGAAGGTGCAACGAGAAGGTAAGTAAGGGACGCATCGATGACTTTCGACCGGTTTTCCATTTGCACCAGGAGAATCCGACTTGGAGAGCGTCGAAATGGGTCGATTCGCGGTGCAAGCCGCAAAAATGAAAAGTTCCTCGGTCGCCACACACCGCGCCTCGCCTCGCCTCGCTCCTAGGGTCGACCTATTTTCTACGGCAAAAAAATCCGCCCGAAACGAGGGACGCCCGCCCAGTTTATCGGGATCTCGCGGACGTTCATCGCGCACGCCTACCGATCCTCGAAGGACGACCTGATGGAGAGAAGGAGGGAGGAGAGAGGGAGCAAGGGAAATGGAGACAAAGAGGAACAGTCGCGTGAGGGGGTGAAGAGGGCACGAGGAGACGGACGAGTTAGAAGGGCTCGCGTTAAATCGTTACTAAATTCTTTCGTAAACAGAGAAAAAGGTCCGCTGACATCGGTCCAATCACGGTAATTAGAAGTGTCCAGGAAGGTCCACCGCGTGCAAGTCGAGCGAGGTACTTAATTACACACGTAAGGCGACCTGGTGCCGATCTCTCTTGGCCAACCTGGACGAGAGCCGACCAGGAGAGAAAGAGTGAAAGAGAGAGAGACATCGTGTCCCTCTTCCACCTTCGTCGGAGCCTCCACTACCCCCTCCTCCGCTTCTTCGTCTACTCCTCCTCGTCGTCCACGTCTACCGTCCTACCGTCATCCTTCGTCCTTTCCAGGCTCGCGAGCGCCCCGACGGCCAGCCTTTAATCGCCCGAACAGATTAGATTAGCACCTTCGATTCTCCTTCGTGCTAACGTACGTCTCGGCCCGACTAATAACGGGTGCACTTGAAATCGAATCCAGTCTGCATTTCGAGAGAAAAGAAGAGCGCGCCGCGATGCCGCACCGCGATTAACCTCACGAAACGCGCAACGTGCCCGAGTCTTTAAGGTCGAAGCTATTAGTTTGGTGCATACGAAATGTCGGCTTTTCTTTTCTTTACACGCCAACGTTCGTCTTCCTGTCTTCTCTGTGCTTTTGTTTTTGTCATAACCTCGTTTATGGTCGTACTGTACATCGCCGGAGTCACGTTTCAACAAAGGAGATTTTCTCAAAAGTGTTTCATCTTGTTATATTTGTTTTCAATTTCGTAAGGATTTTTTTTTATATAAGTATAAAATTGGTAATAACGCTGCAAGAGCTGCACGCAATATAAACCAAGCGTTCGGGGAGAATACTGTTAACGATCCAAAAACTGCAGCGTTGGTTTGAACAATTTCGATCTGCTGATCTTTCTCTACGAAATGGACCGTTTGGAAGACCCAAAACGTCCGTGAAAAATGATGCTCTGAAAGCATTGATAAAAACGAATCCAACGGTATCTATTATACTCTAGGGACGCGCCTCGCGCCATGTTTAAGTTGTGAGAATGCCAACGAGAACGTTGAAGTCGTTGTCGATTGGTGAACTGGAGCGTCGCACGAGAAATGCGAATCCCGGTTCGCATTTGTCCGATTTGTTTTTTTAAGCATTTCGAGAAAAACTATAATCCTACGGTACTAGAAGCGGTTTAAAGTTCGTCATTCGATCGGTACGACGTTTGCCACGATCTTTTACGCAGCTTTGACGAAGAGATCGAAATTGCGATATCTTCGCTCTAGGAGCTTTATGGAAACGCAAGTTTCACCTTGAAATGCCAGGTGTGTCCGATGGAGTTCGCCCACCTGGATTTATCCACGTTTTTCACGAACGTCCTCGTGTATAAACGAACGAACGCACACGAGCGAATGTACTGCCTGATATCGTACCGTACGAATAATCGAAAATATCGCTAGAGTTACGCGATAAATGTTTCGTCGTTAAACGAGAGGACGCTTGTCGTCGGCAGTGGGTACCGAATTCGTAGCAGACGTGAGTAACAAAATATTCGTATTATGGAGTAACCCGACTACTTGTGCCGCCAATAAGCGAGCAGTATCGTCTACACGCGTTGTATTTCGCGTAAAGTGAATATATGCGTGAAAATATTATTATTATAATACTTTATATTACGTTAAAAATTTCCATCGAAATGGACGATACCGACGTATTCTAGCCTCTGTAAATACGAAATCGAATACACACCTTAACGGTTTGGCTAGCAAAATATTGAAAAATGCCCCAAGTTCGTCATTAGATGTATATATCCTACGTGAGAAAGTGAAACCATTCTTTTTGCAAGCGGTTACGCGTCACTCCGACACGAGTGACATGGCGATTAACGAGAAATAAATTATTTATTATATTTAATATATAAAAGTTGTTTATTTATTAAAAATAATAAACGAGAAAGATATTCGCAGAGCGATGGGCTAATGGGCACTGTCTTGATTCCTCTTGGAAGAAATTCGTACTCGGGAACATAACGATAGAGAAAAAGCTACGAGAGGGGAGGAAGGTGGCGTCGTTTCTCGATCGGCTACCGGACTGACTTCAGCTCGATAAAAATCGTGGGTCGACGCGGTTCGCGGTTCGCGGCTTTCTCTCGAGGGTCCGGCTGGCTGGCACGCACGTTACGAGTAATCGGTACGTCGTGGACGTAGGATGGGTGTCGGGCGCACCGAGCCACCACCGACGCACGAGATAAATGGATTTGGCGTGCCTTCGACCTTAGCGCGCGGCCCGAGCGAGTACGCGTACTCGCTCGACTAGAACTCCAGTACCACCTCCTCCGGCTACTCTCGAGCGCACGACAGGTGTAGCGTGGGAGATGGAAGGTGGGAAAGAGAGGCAGGTACGGTGTACCGGGAGAGCATGGGCAGGGGGAGGCTGCCGCCACGGCTCGAGAGAAGAGGAGGAGGAGGGCGAGAGGAGAGAGGGGCGACGACGTCGACGTCGACGTCGACGACGACGACGACGACGACGACGACGAGAAAGAAAAGAAAGAAAAGAAAAGGAAAAAATGGTAGACGGAGAGAACGAGAAGGCGGTCTCCGCTCGGCGTTGGCTCGCCCATCGATCCCCCTCGCCCCACTTCCGTACGCCTCGACCACGGTGCCTTACCATGGCTCTCGCGCCTGCTCGGCCCATCACCCACGTTCGGTTGATGCTCGCCGATCTCCACAACCAAAACGAGGACCACGACGACGTGGACTTCGAAACGACGCTTTTAAGAACTTCGCGAAATTGTGATAAATCGCTAATCGAACGGAAGCGAAGAATGGGATGCTACTACGTTCTACGGTTTTCGTTTTTTCGACATTTCTATTTTTATCGGAGGAATAGCATCGAGATTTGTGTAGAAATGATTAGGTTGTTCGGAAAGTAATTTCGTTTTTTTCGAAATATAGAATATTTCGAAAGAATAAAAATGTTATGAGCGTGGAATCATGCTATTGCCAGAAAAATGGCGAAAGGTATTGGACAGGATGGACAGTACATAATTCAATGAAATATCTATTCGCTATACGAGAATCGTCTTTCATTTTCATAAAAAAAAAGAAAAAAAAGCGAAATTACTTTCCGAAGACGTTGGAATATCGAAGATCGGGGGCATAGTACGGCTTACGTGCGCGTACGTTCGAGGACGTTCGAGCGCGTCCTTAACCGAAGGGCGACGCCAACCTAGAAGCTGACTGATCGTCTTGGTACGTGCAGGTACGGGGGCGCAACGAGGTCCGTCCGTGGTTGAAAGGCACGTCGGAGAACGTGGTAGCTCGCTTAATCGTAACGAGCTTCCATGTTGAACCGTGAATATCGGTCCGTGGTAATCTCTACGTCGGAGATCAAAATCGCCACGGTAATTTCGGCGTCGCGCACATGTCGCGTCCCATCCGGCCTTCCTAGCGGTCTTTTATTCCGCCATCGTGTTCTACTAAACGACGGCATCGATCCGAGGAAGGAAGTAAGGAAGGAAGGAAGGACGAAGGAAAGGTAGGAGAATGAAGAGAAAGCGGGGAAGAGGAGGGTTCCTCTCTCGAGGCCAAGCCGTTATCTCCGACGTCGATCCATCCTTACCCGAATCGATCGAGCTCCTTTCGTGCGTCGATCCTGCGACTCCTGCGAAATCGAAGCGCGCGTCGTCCATCGAGGAGTCTCGAGCCAAGGGCAAACTCTTCCACCACCTTCGAAACCTCGTCCTTTTCTCAGGCGATAGATCGACTTTCTTCGTAAATAGAGATTGCAATTCGAAGGGACGCGACGATTCTTACTCCGTTCCGAGAGCGGATACTTATGAAGGGTTTTTTGCACGACTGGACATTGGACAAGAGAGAAAGGAAGGGTCGGAGATCGTCGCTTCGAGTTTCACGTCCATTAGTTGGCAACTAAGTGATTACGGATTTTGTCAACAGACGGTCTTGGCACATTCTTTTGTTTTGTCAACGTGTTCAAAGCACCTAACCTATATTGTTTTCTTGTTGTCTAGACTTTCACCTTTAATTTAGTATAAAATTGAATCGATTAGTAGTTCGGTTTCGATTTTATCTCAATTTAAAAATAGAAGAACAAGGCGCGCTTTTCAGACATATTTTATTGTATTATTTCCGAAAAGGTAAGAGCGCATCGCAAGCACGCAAGAAGTTATGTGCCGTACTGGTTTTATGAACATGGAATTATGACACTGCCTGAAAGATGGCAAAAGGTCGTTGACAAAAACAATATTTTGAAGACGAAAATATTGAACTTTCCTTCTTATTTAAAACCCATAATCACTTAGTTCCTAACCCAATAATATAGATGCGTGATCGCCAGGAGAATGACATTGTAGCCATCCTCCTGGCGCTCCTATCAATCCTGAACAGGAGTAATGCGAGTTAACGAATTTCTCGTTTTCCTTCGGTCGGAGAAGTCGGCTGACATCTCGTCCAATCACGGTGCGTTCACGCAGGGTCGCATCCGTCTCGACAGCCTTCTCGTCTGTCGGCGAGTGTACTCGCTCGACGGCTCAGCGACGCGGTCCAGGCTCCAACTAAATCCGAAGGAATCGATTCTCGTACTCGACCGCAATGCTTTTCCGGTGCGAGGCTAGCTCGCGTCAGCTGGAACGACACTGCACGCGATCGGCTCGGGCCATCTGGTACGGGATTGTCCGTCCCTCGACGCGACAACTTCTCTCGCCGTTTGACCGACGACGCGACGCAATTTTCGATCTCGCGGTCGTAAGCGAAGACACGCGAAGCCACGATCCGTCTTCCACGATGCCGCGTTTGCCGTCCCTTTCTCGATGTCTTCGCTCGTCTCTCTCTCTCTCTCTCTCTCTCATCGTCTGTCCTTCTCCTTCCCATCGAATCGACGGAACCTCCGCGACGTCGCCGGAAATCGCCCGAGAAGGAAACGGTCCTTCCGTCGCTCTCGACGGACGTAATTCGGTACCTCGTAACGACGAGCGACTTTAGTCGTCCGTCACCACGGAACTCTTCGATCGCTCACCGCGGAGCGAACCTCGCGTGTCGAATACGCATCGATTCGGGAATAATTTCGTGAAAATCGATCGTCCGATGAGTTACGAAAATTTACGAACGCGTACATGGATCGATTTAATTGCGATTGAAGATGCAACTATGATGATGGTGGTGGGGTGTAATTTGGCGCTTTGTCGATCACGTCTAAACGATTTATCGTCTACGATTCGAAGAATTCGTACGAGCCTCCAGAAAGCGTTAAATATTTCCTGTTGCTTCCCGAAAGAAACATACATCGGCAAAAATCAACGTTTGGAATTAAAATATAAATATAAATCAAATATAAAATATTTAAATAAAATATAGAAAGTTCTCTCCGTTTACGAAGTAAAGAAACCGATAAATTTTCGATACATTAATTAATATATACTGGACAATTTAATTTCCGTCGTTAATTGACGGAACTCAAGACTTTATTTAACATGTTTCGGATTTCGAAATATACACCGTTTTGATCTATAACCTTTAAATACCCAATATAATATATTGTATATAATATATATATTATCGTTCCGATCGAAGAATTCAATCCAGAAAGTCAACGATTTCGTAAGAAATTCCGTCTTCAGCCGCCATCCACCGTTCCACTTTATAACTTCGCACCCTCTAATTTGCTCCTTGACATTACAATCAAAAACACGCAACAACGCGCGACCGCGTATTAGACGCTATAAACAAAAGCACGCAATAATCGAGCGACCGAGCGTTTCGGTGTTAACGAACATAACGGACGCGTCTACGAGCTCGAAACGCCTCGTCGTCGATGAAGCTTCGCCAACGAAATTATCCCGTATCTCTTCGATCGATCCTCTCCACAGGGTGCTCCGAAACACGAGGACGATTTCACGATCCAACTGAGAGCCGCGGAAAGAACCGTTGTCGTGTCGTCGATCGACGGAATCGCGACAACGCGTGCGACGCGCTCCTTAAACTCGAAAAAAAAGAAGTGGAAAAAGGGGGAAAAATACAGGAGGGAGGGCGAGATATTACCGCACCTCCGACTATCGTTAATTACATCGTTCTCGCCCTAACGGGTCCGGACGTACGTTCGTGCGTCCGTAGGTGCGTACGGCGATACGACGTTATCGACGGTGGCGCGTATACGCGCTCGTTAACGATCCCGTAATAACGATAAACCACGCTAAAGCGTTGCCATTAATGCGCACACTGCCAACTTTCGACCGGTTCCGAAGAGGGACCAGAGCGTTTACGACGATAACTTCGTGCATTCGTTTGTGGTTTTGACAATGTCGCTGCTAACGCGATCTCCTCGATGCACCTGCGATTCTCTATGCAGAGCCGAACGCATCGATGAGCTTGAACCACGTAGATGATCGTTTTTCCGTGGTCTTCTGGGCAGGATAAAAAAGTGGGGGAGAATTATGACAGAATTCCGTTCGTTTTCTTTTCGATCAGAATTTATTTAAGACAGGCACATTTGCGTTAAAATCTCGTTGCTAAAAGTGTATAGAAGCGAATGGGGCATATTTTGATCAAATAAACAGCTTATGAAAAAGAAATACGCAGTTTTATGTATTCGCTTAACCCCTTCCCGTGCCATTTGGCTCGACGAAATCCGGGTCCGAGCTGTAGGGATCAACGAGCAGTAAACAAACGCAAAGCAAAAAAAAAGAAGTTGAAGCGTCGAAATCGGTCACTACTATCAACAGTTTCATTATACGAAAAAAAAATTTCGCGCCCGATTTTGCGCCCGCGAACCTAGCTCGTGATATTCATGTTTGGGCCAAAATCTTCTCTGAAAAAAATAATTATAAATCTCTTAATCCCTGTGAAGGACGCGCTACGACGACGAGAAGCTCGTCTTGGGGGAATTCAGCGTAAAATCGGATTGTAGGGAGTGCGAGATGGCGTTTCTCGTGCTCGTGAAAAGAACGGTAAAGCGATCGCGCTGAATCGAGGTGATCGCGACTGAGACGGCCGCGCCGGTGGCGTAATCGCGTCTGTCAGTTTCGTGCCGGGACGTAAAACTTCTCCCGATCGTCGGAGCCGATAACGAGGCCGCTATCCGTGGTAACAACAAATTGGGCTTCCGTGATCGCATCGGACGCACGGTGCCGAGTGCGCGACGGTAAAATTGCAAACGAGTTCTTTTGCAAAGGAGACGATCTTATCGCTCTTGTATCGTTGCGCTTTCGAACTAGAATTTCTCACCGTTTTCAGGCCTTACTGTGTTTAAGCGAGAGCGTCTATCGAGCCTCTCTTCGACCCATTATTTTAGAAATTGTTCTCCATATCGGAAAATTCTTCCGGATCTTCCGCGGTGAAATCGTGCGTGCGAGTATCCGCGAACCAATCGCCAACGTACTAAAGGTTACACGGTTCGGCCTGCATTTGGCACGAAGAATCAAATTTCGTTTCGTTCACGTCTACTAACGATCACGCTTCGGTCTGATTTGGAAACACTAGACGTTTTAATTAATTGAAAATACGCGCAGAATCGCCCGCCATTTTTCTACATCGAATACTTTCGTGTGAAAATACAACAAATTACACAGCTTTTTCCACTTTCGATTAATGATATCGAGAATTGGATTTTCAATTGAGCACGAAAACGTGATAAGTAAAGCATAGATACGAACGAAACAGTAGCTCCGTTTCGACGAATCGAACGAAACGCGTTCCGATGAATTCAGCTAGGACAATTTAAGTTTCCAATAACTACGAGGGGTGAATCGAGGGTGTCTCGATGGACGTGCGTTCGAAGACAATGCCACGGAGAAACGGGAAAGCGAGAAAGGAGAAGGACGACTCGAGGAAGAAAAGAGAGGCCCGTTTCTTTCGTAGCCCGCGAAATCGGCGGTTTCGACGATCGACGTGGCTCTCTTTCTTTCCGTTCGGTACTAAAACGAGAAGGAAATCTCCTCGTACGCTCTCGGTCGCTCGCACGGCCTCCTTCATTGCCGCACGAAATTAGAAAAATGCCAGTGTATAAAACCGAGGGTAACGAGTTAGTTACAACCTATGGGAGAGCAGCTGGCGGCTTTGGAGCCGCGAACCGCGGGTTATCATGACGGCCAGGACGACGCGGAGCAACCGAGAGGAATGCGGAGAGAAGGAGAACGCGGCCAGCCGGGGTTGAGGCCACGAAAGGACGAGGCATCGGGGAACACCTTGGAGGAGGCAACGACCCGCCACTCAGCCACTCGTAAAAAGGACGGGAATGTCACTGAATGACGGTCCGCTGGACCGGCTCGGTAAGTAATTCTTCGGCAATTACATAATTACTCGTGGTTAGACGTTGCGCGGCTCCTCCTCACCCTTCTCTCGCCACCGCCACCGCTTCCAGTGCGGCTTACGATGTCTCGCCGATCCAGCGGCCAGGTCGTCGCTGCACAGAGAAGCGGAGTCGTTACGATATTTACTACTATATAATGGCTGCCCCTGCGGACGAAGAAACGGACCGCTCCCGGCGGCGTCAGGTTTAAGGGCCAAAGCGTCGTTGTCCTCGGGGTGAGCGCGGCTCGACGCGCTCCTCCTGCGAGTGCGAATGAGAGCGATCGGGAGACGCGAGGCGTTCGGAAGGCCCAAAGTGGCCGCGTTTTCGTCGAAATCGATGCTTCACGGATGGTACGGTGTTGGATCAAAGATCGACGAAGACTAAAATGTTGTAACGATGAAGAAGTTGTTCTTACGTGTGATCCATGGCGATTTGAAACTTCGAATTAATGTATGTTCTGATCGTGGAGTTCGTCACGGTTCGCGCTCTTCTTCGTACGGATGGGAACGATCGAGGATCGCCATAAATGGTTTTAGGTGTCGGACGAAAAATTGAAAATAAGAGCAATCGATCGGTTCATATTTTCCTCTCGACGTGTTTGATTCGTGTTAAAACGTCAACGAAAGCTGATTTAACGGAACGACCGAAGATTAGCCTAAAATGACCCCATTTCGGATTCATTTTCGATCGAAATCAATGGTTTAGGATGTCGCATGAAAAATCGGCAAAGACTCGACAAGTGCACCGATAAATACAAGAAATAAAAGCACTATTTCTCCGTTACTCGATATTTTCCATTCTACACGGTTGATTCGTCTTTAGAACGTGTAAACGATCCGTCGTTCGAGCAGACGTGCGTTCGCATCGCGGTATTATTATAGTTGCGACTCGGTGACCGCTCGTAACGTCAAACTCGTTCCGTAACTCTTCGCCTCGAGGAAATAAATAAGAGGAACAACGTAGCTTTTATCTGGGAGAAATAGCAGCAGCGCACGACGATAGCGCCGATCTGTCCTCGGTAGCCCTGGATGTTCCTGCTATTAATGACGAGGATAAGAGCGTTTCGCTCGTAAACGCTTCGAGATAAGCGGAATGAAGCGTAAAGCGAGATTATTGTTTCAATTAAAGTATTTACCCGCGGTTAGCGCAAGGAAGGCATCCTCTTCTTCGTAGGGTTACGAGCGAGCGCGATAATGTTGCGTCGTATCGTCGTTGCGCGATGTCCACTCGAAATAAAACGAGCAAGCCAAGGGAGAGAAGCGCGCTATCGCTCCTACGGACGAATAAAAGGCGATCTTGGAATTTTCCGACGCGAAGCTTGCCATCGATCGTACCTCGTTATATTAATATCGCCTCGTAATAATAATATCGCGCCGATGCGCGATTCGCGCTTACGTACCGCGAATAATCTCTTCATTATCCTCCATGTATGTAAAATATTCATCGGCGTCGATGCCGTAGAACGGCGCTCGATGGAATACGCTTAGCCACGTATGACACGCCACGGATCATCGTAACGCGCACCGATGTAGGTAAATTACCCCCGTCGCATTATCGATGCCCTTAATTTCGCGCAAATCGTGCGAATTACGCTGCTTCTCCCGTCGAAGTCGTAACGAGGGGCGAAATAGACGGTCTCGCCTCTAATCTTTTTTTATAAACTTCTCTCTTTCGAGTTCACGCTACGAGAGAAAGAATTTCGTTTCTTTTTAAGAATTTTTAAAATAAGAAAAAAATGTGCGCGTAGTCAACGTCGTCGTTCGGATCGATTTCGTACGTGGTGGAGAGCGCGAGATCGCGAGTGCAAAAGAATGGCGAGGTTCAACTTCGCTTCGTAAAATCGTAACGACGACATTCGTACGCGGACGGAAGGCAAATGCGATCCTCCGTGCAAAAAGAATCGGGCAACATCGAGCGTGACCCGTATTTAAGATGGTTTCCCTAGTTCTTCTCGCACCATCTCCTCTCCATCCATCGCTTGACCCTTCTTCCGTCTTCTATTTTTCAGCGTAGCTCGCCGAATCTTCGTCTACTCTCGCTCGATTCCTTTTTCTTCGCCTCCGTTTCGTCTCGTTCCTTTCTCTCCGTCTCGTGCGCGCCAACGTGAGAATTCGGCAACGATAATTTGCACCTCGCGAATCACATTTAACGCGCGTCATCCTGTTTCTTGGCTCGATTCCACGGAGAATTAGGAAGATCTTCCTAAATCCCGTGTTTAATGGTGGAAAGATCGCGATTTCGGTTTCTTGCGTAAAAATTCACGATAGCAAAGATCCTCGTGCAATTACGTTTCCTTTGAAAATTATTTGGACTATATCGCGCTTCCTACAACTTTCACAAACCCTCCGATTGAAAAGTCTCGCACGACTTCAGCCCGAAAGGAATACGTACTTCCGTGAAAACCTCTTAACGCGAGAACGTGCTTTGTATTTACGGTTTCTACGCTTCCTCCTTTATTCAGGTATCTATTAGATCTATCGGAAATTTCCGTCACATAATGTCATCGCAAACTTCGACATTGACTCATTCGACCATCGCGTTTCTATGTACGTGCTCGATATATACGAGAAAAGATGGTTAGCAACCATAAAAATTATATTATTCGGTAAATATTAATTAATCTATCGAAAACGTATTGGCTTCGTTTCATACAAGAACGACAGAACTTTCCGGTAAACTCAATATTTTATCGCGGATGCCTATATGTGAATCGTTGTCACGAAAACGACAAAGAAATCCGCGAGAATCTCCTCGCGATCCGTAATAACTAAGAGCGAATAACGTTGCGAGAAACGTTTTAAGAAAATGCAGGAGAGATTATCAAGTCGTATCGCGAAAAATTCTATCGAAGAATCGTTTAATTCTCAATCGCATTTTGATAAACTCTAGGTTAAACGCTTCCGGTGCCATTTAGCTCGACGAAATCCGGATCGGAGCTGCAGGGATCAACGCGCAGTAATCGAATTAAAAAAAACAGTAAAAAACCGGTCACTACTATCAGCAGTTTCATTATCAGAAAAAACTTTTCCGCGGCCGATTTTCTGTCCGCGAGCCTGACTCGTGATATTCATGTTTGGGCCAAAGTCTTCATCGCGAGTCAGGCTCGTTAGAACGGGAAGGGGTTAAGAACAAAAGTTATATGATTTACTCTCTCGAAAGACCCTCGAACTCTTCGATAGAGTCAAAAAGTTTACGGAGGGTCACATTTAGCTGGTTTAATTATCGGCTGAAACGAAATTGGCGCGCACCTGGTCGAAAGGATAGTTCGTAGGAGCGATATTTTCCGAGGTACGAACCGAAATGCAAAATTACACGTTGGAAGCGCATACGCGTCGCGTGAAATGATCGTGGCACGCAACGAGTCCGAATCGAGCTCGGGATCGCGGTGCCTCTTCGCTCACCCCGGTGGTCGTGTCCGCGCACGCATCCCTCTCGAACGTGCGGCTTGGCGAGCCCCTGGCTCCGCTCGGGCCGATTCGGCCGAGATATCGTCGCGGACCTGTCAAACGCGAAGGAAGGGCGCAACGAGTGCCACGACTATCGGTCATCGGTAATAAATTTAGAAAGGAGAATCCTCGGTACGAGCCATCGTGAAAAGTAGGAGGGTTGGTAGGTAGGTAGGGAGGGAGGGAGGGAGGCGAGCTAAGAAGCGCTAACCCCGATAAAGAGTAAGGGCGATGGCAAAGCAAACAACAATAATAATTATTTGATACGAGTCGCGTTCGAGAGAAGTGAGAAGAACGGAAGAAGAGAGAGAAGCAGAGAGTCTGAGAGAGAGAGAGAGAGAGAGA
>JAITYT010000459.1:1140110-1155417 GCA_025433975.1 Liostenogaster flavolineata
CAATTCATTTTATCTGACCTATTTGTTACGAAGTAATAACTATTTACTTTTAATACATTCCAATTGGTCACCCTGTATATACGAGCACGTACATAGTATACAGTAGTACGAATATAGAGTGTGTATGAGATTAATTAAATCGATCGTGGCTGAGAGACGAGCAGCGTGATCCAAGGGAGACTACGAGCGGTAGAATAAAGAACCGCACCTAGAAGTAGAACTCCGGAGTTACCATGAAACTCGTAGCGACGCCTGTAAGACGCCTTCGATGAATATCGCCCGAAGGAGAGCGTCTCCTAGACAGGTGAAACATTTTCATTGGAAGTGGTGCGTTTGGCGGAAAATTGCACGTCGCCTTGCCTGGAGGACAACACGGTTTCGAGAAACGTTTAACATCGCGCTGCGCAATCCGTTCCTTTCGTCTGCTTCGAGGTGCGTCAAACAACGACGTCGACGCACGAACGTGTTTACGTCGAAGCGATCGTCTTCGTCCTTTTCTCTTTCTTCTTGTCGGTGATGGTTTTTTTGCCCCGATGATATCGCGTTTAGTAGGAATCGCGTAAAATCTTACGTCAACGACGAGAGCGAGCGTGACGAGAGCGGACCATCTGGCAGCTCGTTTTCCCAAATGCCAGGCATCGACGCGAGGAGTCGGAGAATATAATGATACAGTTGGAGCGACGGTAACGGTCGGGATCCTCCCGCAGCTAATTAAAATCCGCCAGTGGAATACATTACGTTAGTCGGGTCCCTTCGTTTCTCTCGGCTTCGTTCGCGAGAGACGGGACCCACGGTGAAAAAAGAACGCCCACCGTAGACTCGATTTGACACTTCATTATTCGCCGAACGCGCCGGGACCCCGTCATTAAAACGAGATTAGCCTCGTAATCGTAAAGTTCGGCTTCGCATTCTGCGCGTTACGAGGACGTTAAGGTCCGCGCTGACATCGATGCGTTCGTAATAAGTCTAGATCTACTGGCGTTTTCCGAGTTTTCCGCGACACTCGATGACAACCGTGATCGAACAGCAGAATAAGCTACAAAGTCGTCGAGAGATAGAAAATCGATAGAGTCTGGAGACAATCCTAAATTCGTCTTCGAACTCTTATTCTTAAATGAACATTGATACGAATTTTAACGATCGCTTTAACGAAATTTAAGGAGGTTATAATTTATTTATAAAATTGACCTTAACGTGGAAACAAAAGCGATGATATTGTTGTCGTTTGGGCAACGCGTCTGAATGCTGCCAACTTTGTTGGTGATGTCACGAATCGAAAATAATATTACGTAAAATTGATAAAAAAAAAAAGAAAAAACATTTGATCGAATGCGGAATCTGTTGACGAATACAATGAACTGTTGAAGTAGGCATTATAGGCAATAAAAATCCCTGTGCTTCGAGTAATTTTAATCGTCACTTCAATTATCAAAAATGTGAAACATTTTTAGCTCTGCCATGCTTCAAAGGGTTAAATCTTGTACGTAGTCTACGCAACAAAAACAAAATAACGAAAAGCATATAGCAGAACGTCACCGAAGAAATTTTTTATCGTTTACAGCACGGAATTACGAGATAGCGTTTAACGATCATCGTTTTGATCGATGCCACCGTGATGAAGGCCTGAAAAGAAGTCGACCGAGCGTCTGTACAGGCGACATGCTCGGTAACGACGAATCCAGGGATGCGTCTCGAGCGAGAAGAGCGAGAGAATTCGTGACGGGCGGGAATCGCATGGTGCATTTTCCAAATACGCGGCAAGCAGACGGGTGATGCCGTAAGAGGGAAACTTGCCCGGAATGGAAACGTTAATGTATATCGGTACACGAATCGGGGTTAAGCCACGTTTTAGGCTTCGCTGAGTTTCGTAGTACGACGATGCAACGTCGCGGTCGTTCAGTCCAATCCGCCGAAAAGGAACGAGGGGTGGCGTTACCGCGTCCCATTCGATTTTCGATGCCGTATATCGACTCGTGCATACGTAAGTGCCTTCGGGCATGCTAAAATGCCACCAACGTCCGGCTTACCGAGGATTAACGTCACGCTTTGCGCCGCCCAATCGCAGGACGGGTGGGAATAAGACTCGCGTACGCGTTGCGTCCTTCGTCCACGCAAGCGAAAGCCTTTTCGTGTGCGACGCGCAAGGGCATGCGAGTCCTCTTATCTCGAGGGTGGTAAGTACCTTAGGCTCGTTTCAATGGACTTTAAAGGAACCGCGCGAGATTTCGTTTCTTTCGGAAAGCTTTCGAAATTCCATTCGAGATCGAGGTTCGATAGATCGCGAAAATTATTATGCAAGACGCTAATGTCTCGATAATACGGAATAACTTTAGCTTCGCGCAGTAGCTTCTTTCTGACGAACAATGAATCTCTTATCAAAAAACTCTGAACGTTCGACACTGAGTCGAGCGTAAGGCTCACGTGCAGTAAATTGCCTACAACTGACTAGAACGAGACCAGAAGTTCCACTGCCCCGTTGAGCGTGTTCAATTCTCAAAAAAGTGGAGAGTTTTAGCTAGGAACCCTAGTTTCATTGGCTTTATTTCTTCCATTGACGTCCTCTGGGAATACGCGTACGAAGACGAAGCTCGAGATCAT
The DNA here is from genome assembly GCA_025433975.1 of Liostenogaster flavolineata. Lineage (NCBI taxonomy): Eukaryota > Metazoa > Arthropoda > Insecta > Hymenoptera > Vespidae > Liostenogaster > Liostenogaster flavolineata. Next base: position 1,142,709 of record JAITYT010000459.1, read on the forward strand.
CCTGGAAAAACTCTACTGCGCACAGCGATTAATAACGAAAAGCACCCCAAAATTACTCGAACGGCCAACCGAGAGCATGAAACATCGAAGATAACGCACGAAACATGTCCCTTCGAATCGACTAGAAGAAAAAAGAAGGAAAATAAACGGCAAGAACACAAGAAGAAGAAGAAGAAGAAGAAGAAGAAGAAGAAGAAAGAGGAGGAGAAGCAGGACGGGGAGAAGCGGAGATTCCTTCGTACTCCTTGGGCAATCCACGATAGTCCGGTTGCATGGAGGGAACGAACGACTCTGCGAATAAGAAAGAGAAGGAAGACGAGTAGAAGGAGAAGGAGAAGGAGTAGAAGGAGGAGGAGGAGGGAGAGGAGGACGAAGCATCGAAGGAAGAAGAGAAGAGTCGCGCGCGTTCTCCGGCGACCTTTTTTACTTTTTGCGAAAATGAGAGTTTACTGCTTCGGTGCCTTCCACGGGCCAAGAGAAGAACGCTCCTTTGTCTCTTTATGGTCTGAAAGTGGCCCGTGGAGGTAGGCTGCGAGTGCTGCTACGGCCTGGAGCCGGGGCTCTGGCAGTGCCGCAGCCATATCGACGCTGCCGCCGCCGTCGTCGCCGCCGCCACCACGGCCGTCTTCTTCTTCGACGCCACGAAGAAGTACGGTCGGATAATAACGAGTTTCGCTGTCGTCCCTTTCGCCCTTCGCGTAGCGCGAGTCGTAAAGTCAGTCGTGGCACGAAGCCCTCCTTCCTCTCCTCTCGCTGCTCTGCTCCGCAGCCACCACCGCCTTCGTCTCTCCTCCCTCTCTCCCTCGTCGCGCACCCTCTGCTCTCCTTCTCCACTGTCTCTTCCTGCTGCTCTCGTCCTTCCATCGCCTTTCCAAGAGAATCCGCAGCCCTTCTCGCGGCCGTTCGCTCGTTTTTCTTCCACGTCGATGTCGACGATGGTGTCAAATCTTTATTGCGCGGACCGTGAGAGGCTCCGTTGCTCCCTCCGCGATCCTATGGCTCGTCCTTCGCTACGATTCTGTCGATACGTTTCGATTTGGTTTGGTACGATTCAGTTAGTGGTACCATACGCTGTGTTTGGCCTTCGTACGGCTGAACGTATGAATTATTCTACCAATCGTATCGAATTTATAACGCGCTGATCGATGGAAGAAATATTCTAAAATTCGGGGATTCGCGCGTCACTGTCGTCCGCCAGCGTGACATTGATCGTACGACGCTGTGCATCGTGGACCAAGCGACGCCATGTTAATTTTTATTACGCGTCGAATTCGTTTAAGATGTCGTAGATTGGAATGATTCGTAATTAAGGCTTCGTAAGAATTCGTAGCATCGAATTAATCTTGTTTGATACGATCGAAATTTTCTTTTGATTCGTTGAGACGATTGGAAATAAAACGAAGTCGTGATTAAACGTAGAACGTGATATAAGGAGCGAAGTATGTCAAATTTTCGAGAACACGCTTAAAACTAACAGAGGGAAATTCGAGCAGACACGATAGGAAAGATTATATTTCGAATATTTTAAGGAACAAAATAATATGTGTCGAACGAGATCGTTAACTACGAGCCTTCGTTAAATGTTCGAAAAAGACGAGGCAGGCGATGAGCTTCGAAACTTCATCGATGATTGGTATTCTCGGCCAGACGATGCTTCCTTATACTTCCCTCGCAATATCTTGCACTTCGAACGAAGATAGTGATTAAACGCGCCTTAAGACTTCACCTCGCCACGTCTTTCACTACGCGGACGCATGAAACTCGCGTAATTACGCGTTTTATTTCACGGATGCTCTCGACGGTCAATAAGAAACTGGCGTGACGTCGTTTCGATAAGCCACCTGGACCAGTCTTAATAAGACAAAACACGTCGTAGTTCCGCCAATCGACGATTCAATTATTATTTAAGAAATAAAGAAAGTTATAAACGAGCTGTAGCTGTCAGAGGGCCACTGAGAATATAATTAGCCCTCGAATCTTAATGAGATGTATTTATTTATCTTTTCCTAGCCAGGCTTAGACTATAGGTAATCGACGCAGTCGCATCTCGAACGAGATAAATCGTCTTTCGCACTTTTTCAAATTCTTTTCCAAATGAAAGGGTTAATAAATAAAAGCTAAGTAATAGGTGCGATTAAATGCAACGACGTTGCCGTGATATGTTGCGTTTTAGTGAACAAAAAAACAAAGATTTTCGACTTTTATCTGTTTGTACGAAAACGACGCTTTCGGATATCGAATCGAAGTGCGATGCGAAAGTGCAGTTGTTTTTAGTGCATCGTCTTCTTGAACCACGAAATTTACGTTAACGCGTACAGTTTTCTTCGAGTACAAAAAGTATGCTTTCCATGTATCCTCGTCGTTTTCTATATAATTTCATTCCCGGTAAGGTACTTCGAATTCGCACGAGCCTTGTTAATTCGAACGACATTGATCTTTGCGAAACGTCCCATGTTACATAACCTTATCATCGATGAATAAATTATTCCAATTACAATTAGGAGCGCACTGTTGTACTTTAACGATATCGCGATCGATTTTTTTGTATTTAATGGGCAGTAATTAATTTTCTCTATGCAGGAACGCGCCGCAATTTGCGCTGCTACGCCATTAGCGGTAAATCCGGGTACAACGAACTCACTCCCGATGGAATTCAACAAGGAAAATTGAAATACCGAGCCGAAGATGGTAATTTCAAGTACCGAAATAAAGAAAAGTTGCACATTTTAACAAGTCGTGACGCGAATCGTTTCATTTATTGATAGAATATTACGAGCAAGTGGGATCTACGAAATCTCACGGAAGATGTCTTCGTGATGCGTCAGAACTTCACGGCTTGAAAATTGACAGCTGGAAGATTCCGAAACCCAACCAACCGGATAATTAAACTTGAAATAATTTCGACGCGCAGAAAGAACGACGTATAAGAGAATGTAAATAATTAATCGCTTCGTAGGAACATCGAGCAATTGTAATGTTTACGCCATGTTTTGACAAAATTACAAATGAACGAATAAACAGGTCTGTGATATGGAATAAATTTAATTTATTCATTCGATTTAACGCAGTAAATGTCACGCTAATACAACAACCACTAACATTTACGACAAATAATTGCGAACTTCAAGGCACGAGACATGTCGTGCTCGAAGAAACGATGAACTTCGTCGAGATCGAAATTCCTCGAAACGGCGAGGCTCCATCGTGGACGAAATAACCGTGGAAGAAGATCCAAGCGAAATAGAATAGCCGTGAATGTCCCGCGTAACTCGCGCGCGCGCGCACGCACGCACGTGGATTGGTTTGCCTATGAACGAGACAATGCGATCTCGCGGTACTGTCAATTATACGCGTGAATACAACGTGCACGTCGTAACGGTACGTTTTCGCGTTATCACGCGGAACGGTGGGAGGAGGGCGAGGGGAAGAGAGCGGAGCGGCGAAGAAGAGGGCGAGAGGGCCGGGGGAAGACGCATTACCAGATTGCCTCGCACCGCTCGTATTCACCGGTCTTTTACATTCATGAAGCTTTTATTCGGTTGATTTGCCTATGCGCTTCGTATTCACGGCTCTCGATTTGATTTGCATTGATTGGAGTGGCAGCCTTTTCGATATCCCACCGACCTGTGTCCAACGCGACGCCGGAGCACGCGCGCACTTCGCAAAACGAGATCGTCTTGTCGAAAGCGTCGCTTATCTCCTTGCGTTAAAGGATCGCAAGGACTCGAGGAAATTTTAATTTTCATCCGTTAATTGGCGCGACGTCGCCGTAAATTAAAAATCGTTCGATGAGTTCAGGGATCGCAAGAACGAGAGGAAATTTAAATTTTCATCCGTTCGTTCGAGCTTCGTCGCGGTAAATTGAAAGTCGTTCGATGCATCGGTATCGGCTGATAGCTGACTATCGACTCTCGGTTGCGACGACGAAGACGGAAAAAGTACGGCGCAACGCGGACGGCGTTACCGCAATTTTGGTCGTAACTAAGACGGCAAGGGCTCGACGGAATACATCGGGCAGATACGTCGATGATTTATGCCTCTCCTTACGGGAACAGCTACTTCGTGAAGTTGTCGAGCGAAAGTTTCGCCGCAAGGATAAGCAAGATGGGCTAACTTGGAGGATAGGTACCGTGGAATGCGATGAGAGTACGGACATGCGATAATAAGTTTCTCGTTTCGTTGCATTGTGTTGGGTTACGGATAATCGAGATTGACGTGGTTGTTACAGTTGACGTATCAAAGCAACCACGTCTAAAAGACACGGTGTCCCTTATTTCTTCCATTGATTGGCATCATCTTCCCCCTCTTCCTCCTCCTCGTCGTAGTTCAACGTTAATAATTAACGTGACGCTAACGCGACGAAATGTTCCTCGTTCGTATTTACCCGAGTCTAGTTAATTCGTCGATGTAAAAAATGCAAGAAAGAACGGTGAATTTTCACGGAAGAATTTCCTCGAGGCAGAGGGAAATTCCAAAGACGAGTCTCGAGTCGGTCGCAGGTGCGTGATTAATCGAGCTACGGGCGACAAATCTCATGGATTTCGTGCGATCGGCGCGCGAGAAAAAAAAAGCATGGTCGAACAATGCAGAGACTACCAAAATATTTGTCGGGGGCAGTAGAACCGCGGGCGGACGTCGCTCGCGCCATTAATAACAATCGTTCTCCCATCAAACGGAGAATAGCGGAGCGTCGCGACGTCGCGGACGCTTGGAGAGACGGTGAGGATCATTCTGGCTCACCGCGCGGTACAATGGGGCAAGATCAACATTTAATCGTCGCGGAATGAGTCTCCATTTTTTTCTTCTTCTTGTCCTCTTCGTGGACGTTGGGCTTTTTCGTAAGCCTTACAATATCGGGGCCACCTGGAAACTTCTCAGATCAAAATTGATTCGTACGCGTATTTCGCGGCGACCCGAACGTCCGTAGAGCGCGGGTCGTGCGCATCATTCATCTCCGCCGGTGTACTATTAGTACTGTTATTTATGGTTAAAAAGAGTAAAGATCGTGGCGCCCATTATGTATCGAGACCGCGTCCCTCAATGATTTATGCACCGGTGCAAATTGCCGCTTGTCCTTTGTAAGACGGGGCAAAACTTCTACGATTAAATCCCCCGGTGGATCGTAATTTAACGAATTGTAAAAGTCTCACCGCGCTGCGCCTCTCTCGTAATCGCGGAACTTTATATAGCGTCCCATTAAATCTCTTCGTGGTTGTTCCTCTAAGCGGGAATCGTACGCGATTTATCTCGAACGGCTAGAGCGAACTCTCCTCCGTTCGATCGTACCTTTCGACCCGTTCAGCGCGAGCCTCCATTTCTGTCCTCGCGAAAAGCAGAGAGACGCGGCGAGCACGATGAAAATACTCCTGTTAGGACGCGATCTCGATACCTCGAGGTAGCCAAGACGAAGTAAACCCTTTTGTTTGGACTGGAGTTAACAGACGTTTTTCTCGTCCGTGGTGTTGTCCAACTTCTTGAACAACTTCAAGGCTGGATATCGTTTCAGTCTTAAGAGCTCGTGTTCCGTTTGCAAAGCCAGAATCTCCGTGTAATTTTCCTGAATCTTTCTGATCAAATTCGATCGCTCCATGATCATTCGCATCTTTCGTTCCGTGGCCTTGCGCTCTCTCTCCTCGCCGGCCACATCTCGACTATGTTCCATCGCGCATCTCGCCACGTTCATTTCCGTGATCGAGCGATCGAGACGAATATTCTCCCGCCAGATCGATTCGTTTCTTCTTCGAAGATCGTCCAATTTTCGAGCCCAGTCGGACAGAGCCTTGTCGTAGTACTTCTGCATAGTCTCGGCCTCCCTCTCGAACTGCTGAGCCGTCTTGTCGTACCTTTCGCCCCTGGCCCTCTTCTTCAGGTAATCCTGAATCTCTTTGGTGACGTTGGTACCACGCACGAAATGCAAATCTTCCTTCAAATACTGTATACGCAACCTCAAAGATCGATGCTTCAATTCCACGTTGCGAATATCCTTATGCAAGTCGACAGCCATCGCCATTACCTTCAGCTTGCGCGAGCCAGCCTCGAGGATCTTCTCGTTCAGCGCGTGAATCACGTTCCGTGAAATGAAAATGGCGTTCTCGGTATCGGTCACGCTACCACGCAAATGAATCTCGACTTGTCCCATTTTCAATATCAATTGAAGTTCGCCATCTTGATCGAAGATTTTACGTTCGTGCCTTAGCTCGGTGAGTTTTTTCGTGAGCTCGAGCTCGGACGATTTGCTCCTGGTTATCTTGTCATTGAAAACGGTGATGATTCGTTCGGCATGATCTATCTCCAGCTGTCGAGCCCTCATTCGTAATTCAAGCTCGATTTTATGGCGTCTAAGACGAATGAGAGACTCCCAATGATAGGTTTCTATGGAAGGTGAAAGCGTGATTGGTCGTACATCCAAAAGATTCAAGGATTTTAAGTATTCCTTGCAAGCTGCCGGAAGATAGACGAATATCTCGTGAGAGACAACGCATTTGGCGAGATCGAGCAGATTGTTGAAATTGACCGTCTTTAAGTTCGTTCTCGGTCTACGCTTAAACTGTCGCTCCAGGAAATCCACGGCTGCTCGACCGATAGACGGAAATTCAGATCGAAATTTTTTGGACATCGCCTTCTCGCGATGTAGCAGGGCCTCGTAGTGCGCGAAAAACTCTTGAGGAACTGTCTCCAGGATTGCCAGATCCTCTTCCAAAGCTTCCGTGTACTTGGATTTCTCGGCAATCGCATCCTTCGTCGAGTAGTCTTTCTCTATGGTCGTTACTCTTTTGAAGTTTTGCACGCAACCACGAACGAGTCGAAGCTCCAGCTGTTTTATCGCGGATTCTATTTTTATTTTGAGCTGAAAAGTCGTAAAGAGGTCGATGTTAAGTACTAGTACGACTATTTGTTGTTTTTGTTTTTATAAACGACAAGAATCGCGGTGGAGCCTATAAAATTGTTTCGATGGACCTTAATCGAATAATGGATGTTACCAACCAGGAACAACTCTTGCAGCTTGCCGTTAAATTTGTCGATGGCTTCTTGCAAGAGGCTGTTTGTCTTGGCATAATCCGCCTCTAGGATTCTTTTATAGCGTTCGCGCTCCTCCATGAGGAAATCCACATCCTTCTCGAATCGTTTCACGATTAAAATATCCTCGACTGAATATTCATCGGGTTTCTTATTTAGCATGCACGAAGGCTTAGGTATATCCTTTTTGATAGCATCCTCCCATCGAATCTCCAGGACCCCATCCATCATTTTCATTAGAGCGCGCTCGCGGAAGTCATCGGCCAACAACAACTGCCTAATTCTCTCTTCCTCCACTTCCTTCTGCCTCAACAGTTCTTTTTGCGACGGAGAGACGTAAGGCTTTGCCACGAGTTCATCGGAGCGTACATCGATGATGGTTTCCGGCTTTTCCTGCATTTAAAATTTATCGAATGTTGAGAATGATCTCTGTTGGAAGCTGCGCGAAGACTGGAATTTTTGTGCAACGTCTACGATTGCACGCGGACGAAAAATACCGCGTGTATATAATTGCACGAAAACGGATACCTTGAGTAAAAAGCGACTTGGGTCGCGAAGATTACAGTACGATCGATTATGGCAATGCTACTCGATAACGCGACGAAATAATCGAAGTTGGTCGTGGTACGAGCAACGCGACTGAGTTCAGAATCATTTTATCGATTACCTTTGGATTCCATTTTGGCTCGGGAGGCACCAATGGCACGGACTTATTGAACATAATCTTCAATTCGGAATCTATATGCCGCATTCTATCGATCCTCTCCCTTATCGCAAGCATATCCCATTCCTTTTGCGCGTACACGTCATTAAAGATTTCATTGAAGTAGAATCGAAGTTTTTTACAGTCGTGCATCAGGAAATTGTTATTTAATAGCACGTGACCAAAACCGTAAGACTCCATCTGCGAGTAGTAATGGGAAGATTCCTCGATGAAACGATGGGTCGTCGTACCTTCGACCAAACGAAACGATGGATATTATTAAGGTTTAATCTGTCCGGATTCGATCAACGGATTCGAATTGATTTTGATCGTACCATTGGTAGCACTCTGCGTCTCCATTTCCGTAGGGTCGATCTCGCGTTCATCCTGCTCCAAGAGCACGTCCATCCTCTGCATCTCGTCGCGAGAAAATCGGATGTCTCGTTCCAACTGCAGCCGTATCTCTGATTCCGTTTGAATCAGCCAGGGCACGAAACTGCCTGTTTGAACGATCGTGCGTTCCGACTCTCTCTCGAATTCGGCCATCGCTAGCGCGTCTTTGGTATAAATTTTGTCGATGGTCATGGCATAATTCGTCACTTCCGTGTCATCGAACATCGAAAATATCGACTTGGAGAGGACCGTTTGCTGGTCCCAAAATGTCGTCTTGATCCATCTGGCCACGCGGTCCTTCAGGACGCATTCCTGCTCCAATTGATTACGCGTCTTCTCGAGCATCTCCTCGGCCTCCTCGAACCTCTGCTCGCGCATGGCCTGGTCGAGGTCAAATACCGATATCGGCAGCCTCTCAATTTCGGCCACGAACTCATTCTTGTCCAGCATTTTCGCGACGCTCTGCTTCAACTTCGCTAAATCCTCCAATATGGCAGCTTTACGTTCGGCGCAAACTCTTGTCTCCTCCTGCAATTTCTTTTCTTCCATCCATTGGACCCACGTCTTGTCGAATCCCGCCGAGGGAATCGAAATTGACGATATACTTAACAAATCTTTCAAGAACGATTGCAGGTTCGCGTATTCAGCTAATATCGCCGGCTTCCGCTTCTCGTATATGGAGTAATTGACTCGATAAAAGTTTTTCACGTCGTCATTGTCGAAAATCGACCTTTCGTTATCCTGTATCGAATAAAAATACATTTCGTTTTCATTTAGGTAAATAAAACTCGCGAAAATTTTCTAAGTTCACGATGTATTAAAATAAAGTTAATCGCTGGAATGAATTTTGAAGTAAATACTAAATTAAAAATCGAAGTACTAATAAAGCATTCGTAATCTCTAAATTACATCATTGAAAGTGAGTTTACTCGTGCGTAGTGACGTAGTAAATAAAATAAGGCCACAAATTTCGTTTATTTACTCTTAAAAAAATATTCGATATTTTCGATACTACATCGATCCCATGACTTTCTATTAAAAGCTTGATTCTGTCGGATTTATCAAACTGCTCATACCAAATGTACCTTATTCGCATTAGGCAGTTTCATCGCTACTAAAGAGCCATCATAACCAAGAACAACCATCGTATCAGCAGCAGTATTGACAATGGCCTTCACGGAACCTAAATCGTATCGATGATGCGTCGGCGATATGGTAACGACGTTACGTATATTTTTGCTTCTTACGATGGCGAAACCATCTACCGCTGTCGTTGTCAACCAACGACGATCCGTGAAAAGACGTGCGCATCTAAATCGATGATTCGTCAATAGTCCATCGGAAAATTCGATGTTCTTCCATCCTTGCAGTTGGAAAACGTGCAACTGGCGCGTCAAGAACGGAGTTCCAACCAAAAGTTGCTGATTCTCGGGTACGAAGTGGAGATCAAGAAAAGGTGTTGGCAGGTCCAGCACGATAGTGCATTCTTGTACCAGTGTTTGATTCAGTGCGACGTCGTAAACCATGAGTTGCTGTCCAGCCGCGTGCGAATTTACCGTTACAGCCAATACGAGCACTTTGAGACCTCCAGACACATCGTACGGTAATACGTCGGCAATTTTCCTGCCAGTTCGCAAATGAGTCATCATCGTGAATGGCTCCTCTTTCAAATTGACACAAAAACAATCACCGGATATTTTTTCGCCCACGACGAGAGATCTGTCGAAGACACCGTTATGTTTTTAGCCGTTTCTCATGCGGAATGATTTAGATTGCTTACTCTATAAAAATACGATCGGAAAAATCTTGTAAGAGTCTAAGTGCTTAAATCAATTTTTGTGATCTCTAAAAGTTGATTTTGGAAATCCTCGCAACGCATTCAGCAGTTCTCACCTTCCGTTGTAAGAGAATTTGATGATATCCAGCGGTTTCTCGTGTACATACATTCGACAGAAGATTCTCGGCGTCATAGGGTCGGTGACGCTCACCAGCACTAGTTCACCTTCGACGCTAGCGAAAGCTACCAAAGGGATATCCGGATGAGAAGCCTGGCACGATATATTGCCGTTCATGTCAAGGTACGTCTTTGCCACCTCTACTCCACTTTCGCACTCCAATATAAGCAAATCCTTTAAACCCTCGTTCGTAACCAGATGATAACACCAAGGATAAACGAAATCGACGAAGCGGTAGACCGTGCCATGTTGATAGTGCTTTTGAATGATAGGCACGTCGTGATCTTCTGGAAAATCGATCTGCATCAAGAAGCCCTCTCGGGTGTAATAGAAGAGCCAATCGTCCCTGAACGGATGTACCACCACGATGTAGGGCTTGTTCAACGATTTAACATACCTAAGTACGTGAGTACGATTTAATACTGATATATTAAGGCGAAAGAAATCGAGTATATAAAAATTCTTTTAAGGAAATTGATTTTAGTTTTATTTTGAGATTCCTCGAATTTTCATCGAAACGTACCACTGTTTGGTCCAATTATCCATTTCCGAGTGTTTCTTAAAGAATCGAATCTCACAGAACGTAGTCTTTAAAAGTATACCGCCTCGAAACCAGGCAATTGTCGGTATTTCGTAATTCACGCATATATTGCATCGTTGCGAAAAGATGATCTGGCGAACGTAGGTACCTTCCCGATCGCTCAAATATATGTGCCCGGTCTTATCTGTGATGGCTAACAAAGGCTCGTCCAACGTGGAGCACCAATCGATTCCGAAAGCAAACTCATCGTTTGGTAATTTTATTTCGTAATCTGCACTAAATTACCGAATTCAATTACGGAGGGCAACGAGAAATATTCTCCGCGCAACCGAGCAACACCAACCTTTTAAAACGCAAATCTTCCCTACGATGTTGACTTCCCAAACGAACAATCCACCGCAGGATATACCCATCTGAGCGACGAGAATCGCTCCGAACTGATTAACTCTGAGAATCTGTCCAACTTCGTCTCGTATCGCGGTATTTACCTCCGTAATTTTGTGGCCGCTTTTCCAGTACCATAGGATCATCTTAAAGTCCGGATAGGAACTTATCGACACGAGATAATCCTCTGACGCGAACGCCGTAGCTAGATAACCTGTTTTGTAATTATTTATACATTCCGATATTTTCTTCATCGAGGGATAAGAGTAGACCAGAATTCTGGGTTCCATTATTTTTTCCGAAAAGGCGAAGATCGGTATGGTCGCGTTCCCCGATACACAACGAGCTCCGTCACCCGTGGTACTATCAGTGCACCAGAAAATCGTTTCTCTCTTCATATTGACCTGATAGAAGATGATAAAACATCCGGCGCACCAGGCCAAAGTGTCCTTGCCGATCCAAGTAATTTCATAGATCTCACTTCCACGTATCCAGCTTGGCCTCCAAGAATCATCCGTCATATTCTTGCAAATTGTATCAATTTATCGAAATAATAACTTGGAATAACCTCGAACCTAAAATCGATGACACTCTATCCATAAGACGCGTAAAACATGGTAACCTCTTTACGGAAACAAACCTAGCGTACGAAGTAAGCCCAACACGCATGAAATGAGCAACTTCGCACAGCTTAAAAAAAATAAGACAAAGAATAGAAAAAAATGGACGCGTGCATCGTACAAAATCGACGTACACGAGGAACGAACGGTGGCGACAACAACGATATCGGATGTTTTCGAGAGTTTATCGAAGAGAAAGGGTGGGAGAGAAGGGAAGAACACGGCGGTCCTTAGCGACGGTGAGTTTGGCAGGCTTAAGACAAAAGGTGATTAGGATATGCGCAGTCGATGGTGGTTTATAAAGACCCCCATAGCGTGGCATGATGAGGTCAAGCAGCGGGGAGTCATCCGTATAGCGAAGCCCGATCAAAAACTTATCCTTGCCACGTGATATACTGCTCGTAGATGCCTGCCAAGCGTCTCTTCTCTCCCTTTCGTTGCTGCTATCCTTCTTTCTCGCGAGTTAACCGTACGCCGTGCACGCACCACCGTATGAACGTGGATGCACGCATACACTACCTTCTTTCTCTCTCTCTCTCTCACTCTGCTCTGCTCTTCGGCAGTCTTTCGGGTCCAGGCTGCCTACCAAGGAGCCTGCGTGCGCCGTCGGTTTGACTGACTACGTCCAGTCACCTTGCCCTTCCCTGACTCTGCCCTTTGCGTATCCGAGAGATGCGTGCTCCGCGTCTTTCGAGGTGCCCGAACCCATGGCCTCGCCATTAAAGTGACGCCCGCTGAGACGCATATTTGCATAACCCACCACGGTACGAACCGACGTTATCGACGCGTACGTCGGCCCAGCCATTTTCGGCGCTTAGCCGATCGATCGTATGGGAAATTCGATACAACGCGTAGATCCTCGACGAGATGGTGCTGCTGCTTTCCTCCTTTTAGCCTCGACGATTGAGACGCCGAACTTGTTCGACGACATCCATCGAATCTCGAGCTGGAGCGACTTCATGGCGATTCCCACGTATTTAACTATACCTCCATTCTTCGTCTACTCCGTTCGTAGAAGAGTTTCGTGCCATGAATTTTTTTTGCGGAAGCGGAGATTTCGTGCGAACGATCTCTCTCTCTCTCTCTCTCTCTCTCT
>JAITYT010000459.1:1176896-1187620 GCA_025433975.1 Liostenogaster flavolineata
AAATAACCTAATAAAATAGAACGAGCTTTATCTCTAGACGTCAGGCCTCAACCATACAATCGATTTTCACTCAATTCGCGTAGGAGGATTTATCCTTCCTTTACTCGCGCTTGTGACAGTTGGAAAACGTTGATCGAACGACTTTACGCGTGTGCTTTCTGGAGATGGCGATATCTTCGTCGCAATTAAACAGACGAGGATTTGTTCCATGATCTTCGAACGCGACCGAATAATGACTCAATTTTAATCACGCTTCACCGAGGAGGAAACAGGAAGGAAGACACCGTGACGAATAGACGTCGATGAACCAAACCGATTTACTCGCTTCGCTTCACGAAACTACGAGGAACCTCCTTACGAGTTTGGAACATCGAAAAGCGCGATTGTCGATCGATGGCGGCGCGCGCTGCCATCAAAACTCGCTTTGTGGAATTCCTTTCCCGTTTGCCGGCGGGTCTTCCTGTCCGCGCCTGTCTTGCCTCCTCCCTCTCTCGCTCTTTCTCTCGACACGTGCGTGAAAAATGAAAGACGGAAAATAACTATCCGTAAGCGTCGCGGAAGGAACGAAGACTCAGTCATCGCGACAGCGTCATTCCGCGGCCCGAATTTCGAAGGCCGATCGAGGCATTTCGCAATTAATTAAGCCGCGTTATCGTCCAATAATCCTGGAATTCCTTTCGCCGCCATGGTCTTCCCGTTTGCGCCTTATCTTTCCCCCCTCTCTCTCTCTTTCTCTCTCGGACGCGAGCGCGGAAAATGAAAGACAGAAAGGACGAAATCCGCGTTACACGCGGCGTCGTGACAGCGTAATTCCGAATTTCGAAGGCCGATCGACGCATTTCGCGATTAATTACGCCGAGTTACCGTCAAATAATCCTGGAATTCCTTTTCGATTCGCCGCCGAACTCCTGTCGGTCTCCTTTTCCTCCTCCTTCTCCTGCTTCTTCTCCTTTCTCACGTCACGGTATGCGCAAACGATCGTCCCCGAGAAAAATGGGAAACGGACGACGCGAGGAAGGTACGACGATTCGAAGGAAGCGTCGAAACACGAGGAATATGGAGGAATCGAGCGGCTTATCGCGACGCGTTTCGGCGACGTCTGCCGCCGTTACCGGCTTCGCGTTATTTACGGCGTGTTGTCACCCGACGGGCCATCTGTAATGGCTGTTTTTAATGCCCCATTAAGATTACGTCGGTTGATCGCGACTCGCACCGAAGATTAAAACCGCCGCGATTGAGAATTGATTTATTTCCGATTATCGCGGCTTCCACGCGTGGACTTTAATGCGTCTATGCGCGGCGAGGCACGTCGTCGCTCCGTTATTTTACAGTGCTCCCTTCCAGCCTCTATGTAGTCAGATTTTACGCGTTAATGTCATCCTAGATCGACGATAACTCTCGTTCACGCGAGGATGCCTCGGGGGGGACGATCGATTATTTCTCTGTAATTCGACGATACTTTTAGATTCTGCGGAGATCGTTTCAGCTTTTCGCACTCGTCGCGATAAATCGTCGCGTGGAAGATCGACGGTGAAACGCATTTCAGTGGAGATTCGAGAAATCGCGGAATCTGGAGAGGATAGATCGTCGACGATCCGGCGCGTCGGACGACGCTTGGAATTTTCAACGCGATTGCGATATCGTCGACGTTCCAGCGATTATTCAGTTTTCCGCGCAAAGCTAATTACGATAACGGCCAGCTCGGACGTACGATGTCGCGGCATCTCTAATGCGTCAATAGATAAACGAGCGGAGTATCTGGAAATACGTAAATCGCGCGAATTCGTTCCGCGAGATCTAGTAGAGAAGTTCCGCGGAATCGATTCGACGTATCGGTGTGTCATCGAAGCGCGATAAAGGAACGATAAAAGCTCTTTACTCCGGATAAAAGCGATAAACTGACCACCTTAATGCGTAATTGAAGAGCGAGTCTCGTTGACGTCACGTCACGAATGGTACGATCATCTGGATTCGCGGTACCTAAAACGACGTTCAAGAGGTGGAAAAATAAAATCGGACGCACTCGTTGTAATCGTATCCGATTATGTATTACAAGCGGACGGGCGAAAGTGATCGTACGATGGAAAAATTTCAAGGGCGATTATCTCGAGCGTTTCCACGAGTAATCTCACTCGAGTTTTCAGTCGCGCGGAGAGGGAATAATTAACGGAGCAACGGGTGTAGCAAAAAAGAGAAGTCGAAACGCCATCGAGTATCCGAAGGAGTAACAAGTCCTCCGCAAATCGAGGAGATCATTTAGCTCGGTAATCTTATCGAATTCCTTGCTGAAATACGTTCAATGGCGCATTAAAATCAATGGTAATAAAATAAATTGCAAAGGCGAATATCGAATCACGACCGATATCGTGAAACGCGATAAATTCGATAAATACGCGCCACTCGAACGATCGGATCCACGTGAAACGTCGAATTTTTAAACGCAAGAGAGTTCCCTCTATTTCTGGATTTTTTTGGATTTCTTTCTTTTAAACAGAAGAAAGGACGTTCACCAATTTCGGACGGACTTGGAGTACGACGCGCGCACGATGGAGACGCGTCGCGATTCGCACGTGTCGATGTACTATCGAGGCCAATGGAAAGAACGTATTCGGATGCGTCGAAGTGCAAGCAAAATCGAACGAACGAATAAAGATACGCAGCGGTCAATCTTCGTAAGATAAACGACCGCGATACGACCGATCGTCGCCGAACCGTGGTCTGTTTTTCATAACGCAGTGAGACGCAGATAACCATTAGCGCCATGCCGACCATCGGTGGGAAATGTCGCATCCGCTTTCGTGGCTATCGTCGCCCCGTCGTTCTTCGTCGTTTTCGTCGTCCTCTCGTCACGAAACAACACAGCGTAGACCGAAAAATAGATCGATTCTTCGCTCGCGAATCGTACCGCGAAAAAATATAAATACGCGTCTGTATCTAAGGTCAGCCTCCCTCGACACCGATAAACGTACTACGTGCGGCCGAACTACCGCCGGTGGCACTGACTTCGCTTTATCGGCCTCGAACCCCCGGTCTCGCGCTCTAGGTCAAAGCCATCGCCACTCTCCAAGATTGCTGCGCCTCTCCTTCGAAATACGCCAATGATCGAACCGATTCCGATCGAGCTCGCCAAAGAGTTTACGCTCGTACCGCCAATGGCCCTTGTGTTCCTTCGAAATCGAGAGAGAAAGAATAGGTTCGATCTCGAATCGATCGATGCATCGAGCGTTTTGCAGCGATCGAAAGGCTCGATACACCTCGATCGATCGTTAACGTTTCGTCTAAAAAATCTTTTATTAATTGACGGACGAAGAAAAAAAATCACACACTCACACACAAACCGATACCAAAAGGAAGAGAAGAAGAATAAAGTCGACGTAAGAGAAGAGTAAAGCGAGTCGAAAGAAACCAAGGACGAGGAAGATGGTCGCGTCCGAGGAAGAATCGCGAATCTTTCCGTGCTCGGTTCTTCTGCTAGCACGTGTTTTTGTCCTCGTTGGCGAGAGCGAGCGTACGCGCGGTTGCGTGGATGCAAAAATGATTGGCTCTGGCCAGGAGAGAAGGAACGGCCGCGAGAGGACAATTATCGAATGGTCGTGCGATCGTAAATAAGCCGGCTAATTGTCGAATTAGCCAGGGCCAGGAAGGCCACGTCGTTGGCTGTTCGCGGCGTCTGTCTGGGCCGGTGTTCTGGGATCGTCGCTCGATCCCTAGGGAGTAGCACGGTGACGGCACCGGGTGGCACAGCCACCGATTATCTCGAGCCGTGTGCCTTGTCGCGCGACTCGACATCGTCTTCGATGCCGATCCATCGCTTGCAGTCTCAAAACGTCCCTCGGTCCGCGAAGGTGCTCATCGACGCTCATAACTTTATCGAGAGAGCATCGACGTTACACCTCCTATCTCCTTCCATCTTCTTCTTTCCTCTTCGTCGCCTCTTCGTCGCCTCTTCGTCGCAACGATGATCGATCGCGAATCGAACGAGTTACTCTCGCGCGTTACTCCTACATCCGAGCGATTCCTTTCCATTCATTGATAGATCTTGGGTCTCCTTTCGATCTTTTTTCGTCGCCGATCCCATCGTCTTTCGTTCGACCTTGTATTCGTGCGAGTCGAGATCCTCGAGGACGATAGGTATGCGGTGATCGATCGGTATGGACGTTGGATCGATACGATCTACAGATCGCGAGGACGCTCGATAATCGACTCGACTCCTTCGTACGGAAGTTTCAACATTTTTCCAAACGGTACCGAGAGCTTAAGATGATCGAAGAAACGTCCACGTACGACGTAAGTAAAAAGGACCTTTCGGTTAACGACGACGAGAGAACGAAGACCGCGGTAATTCGTATTTTGGTGCCGCTTCCAGTCGAAATCAGCGATACGCCAACGAACGTTTCTCTCATTGGCTCGAATTAATTTCTTTGTTTATTGCCAGGCGATAACTCGTGGCAGAATTCAATTTAGCGAGATATGCCTAAAGTTCATTGAATGAATTATTACTGTTTGCGTCATAACGTGTAACGTGCGATTAATCCGAAAAACCAACGACGAATATACTTCGTAAGCGCCAATCGATGCGATCTTTCAGCGTATAACGGCGCTCCTTTGACCGAGTCGTCACGAGTATCTCGATCGATAGTTGGATTTCGATCGTTTTTCTGCGCAGATGGCGGACGAGCTATTATTCTCCGCTCTGGGTTTAACGATGGATTCAAATTTCGAAAGACAGCTCTTTTCACCGGCCACGTCGAGCTTGGTCTACGAGAACGAGACGTCGTGCGGGACACCGTACAGCGACGACTCGGAGATCATCGACGGCCATTCGTCGGCATTGACGACGCCGATCGAGTGCTACACGGACCTCACTTGCTCGCCGAAGGTCTCGTGGAGCGACACTACGACGAACCTATCCACTTCGACGGGTATGCGTTCCTTTGAGAGGGCTGAGGGAACAAGAGGGACGGATGATCTTTCGTGCTTCTCAACGAGAATTTTTTCATTCGCAGGTTACCTCAGCGAGTTGAGCGAGTTGAGCGAATTGAGCTCGGAATTGGAATGGTGCTTGGATAAAAGCTGGAACTCTGGCCTACCGGAGAGGACGCCTCTCTGTACCGCGGGGTGCGAAGGATTCCTGCACTTGCCTCTACCGAGTCCGCAACAAGCGTTTCAACACAACGAACCACTGCTGGTTCTTGGGATCGACCTCAGAGCACTCGAAGATACTATAGCAACGGATAGAATAGGCACGAATGATTGTCACTTGTAACGCGCGATATAGCGGTGTTGCGCGCAGAAAGAAGACGTATATCGCGATAGTATCAATAACGACGACTGTTCTGCGTTACAGATTACAATAACAATCGGTTAGAAGAGAATCTTCTTATTTCACCTGCAGCTACTGCCGCGCTAGCGACTCACGATTACACCAATCGTAACCTGGCCAATGCGGCTGAGGACAGATGCTTCCCTTGCACGTACCAAGGCTGCGTGAAGGTATGTATTTCGTTGGTGAACGTTGGTTAGCTTTTTATCGAGGATTCACTGACGAAGGTGCGCTTGGATTAGGTGTACGCGAAGGCGTCGCATTTGAAGGCTCATCTACGTCGACACACCGGAGAAAAGCCGTTCGCTTGCACATGGTCGGGATGTGGTTGGCGCTTCAGCCGTTCGGATGAATTGGCTAGACATCGGAGATCTCATTCGGGAGTAAAGCCGTACCCCTGCGAGATGTGCTCCAAGCGATTCGCACGAAGCGATCATTTGGCGAAGCATCGAAAGGTGCACAGGAAAAACACGTACCCGCTCTTTCAGAATGGCAGAGGATTCCGAAGTGAAAAAATGAGTGCTTTACCGACGGAAATTTAGCGAATTTTTCCTTATAAGAATAATGCGATGTAACATCGACGTACATTTAATAAAGTATCGATTTTTCAATGCTTCATACTGATACTCACACGTGTACCTTACGTATGTCAGCTTTCTAAGCAAAGCGGAATCTCGAATTACAAGAAATAACCGATCGAAATGTTTCCAGCCCTCGCCATTTGCTCTAGAATCAAACGTACCTGGAGGAAACTCGCGTGTCGTTGAAACATGTATTAAGTCTCATTGTTATGTAGCAGAGTAAAGACAAGGAATAAAAGGAAGTAATTCGACGTAAAATTTCTACGATCCATTCTCGCCAATGTCGATAAAAGCGAAGCGCGATAAAAATGTGTATTTTGATATTGTGGTAAAAACTTACCGAATCTTTCGAAAATGGACGACGAGAATTTATTTGTTTACTTTGTTTCCTCCAGGTACCCCAATATGGTGGGCGGCGATTTTCGTAAAATTGCAATAATTTTGGATGATGTTTCTCCAACGAAATTGGAGTCTGTTCCACTATATTCGTATTATCATCGTTCTCATCCTCTATAAAATAAAATAATAAATTGCAAATTAAACACATAATGTTAACATTTCTAAATAAAGGTATAATTTTTACCTATTATCGTGACGTCTTCTTTTGTTTCGAACGGCCAGGTTTTCTCAGATTTACCTATAGTAATTTTGTTAAGCTTTATCCCTGTTAGATACGAACTCGTTTTATCGATAGTACTATTACATTCTTCATCCAACGTCAATTTCTCATCTTTACTTAAAATCCTTCTACAAACTGGAGCTACTCTCATATCGGCTTTGACTTCGAAAGGCATAAAATATCTTGTTTCTATGTCATTTTCTTCTTCTGTGACTTTACTTTCTGGCTTCTTAGGAACAAAAAAGCTAGCGAAATTGGATGCCGCTTTCTGTTGTTTACGTTCAGCCTCTAATTTTTCTTCTTCCTTTTTCCGTCTTTCTTCTTCCTTCGCTTCTTCTCTTTTCCTGCGTTCTTCTTCTTTGGCTTCCTTGTCTTTTTGTTTTTGTCTGAAATTAAAATTATGATGTAGTTGCGTCGAATGATTTGAAGTACTATTTTCAGCATCTGGGTGTGCACATTATCAAAAAATATCAAAACGTAAACATTAATTCATACTCGACTTCCATCTGTTTCTTAAGATCTTTTAATTTTTTTTCTTTTTTCCTTTGTTCTTTCTCTGCTTTTTCTTTTTCTTCCTTCTTTTTTCGTTTTTCTACTTTTTCTCTTCTACGATTTTCACGTTCCTCTTCCCGTTTTCTCTCTTTCTCCTAAAAGATAAGGTACGAATATCAATTTAATATGTAACTAAAAAAATATGTTACAGCGAGGAATTTACATTACCAATTGTATAATTTTCATCTCTGCTCGTTTTCTAGCACTTTCTTGATTATTTCCTAATTTTTTCACAGACTTAAGGCGAGGTGTATTCTCATTATTTCGACGAAATTTTAATTTAGACGATGCCGAGCTCGTGACATCGGTATCTACTTTTTTATCAACATCCGTCTTCTCGTTATCAGATTTTGTAATATTAATACTAGAATTTAAAGAAGATCCCATCGATTTACTTTCATTTTCTGTATCTTCTGATTTCTCCTGTGCATCATCTTCATATTCCTTACTGATATTTACACAATCCTCGCTGTTTTCTATATCGTGTGTTATTTCTTTATTTTGTATGGCACGAGAATTCTTTGACACAGTTTGACTTCTGTCGTTTTTGTGTTCTTTTGTGAGGAACTTTGTTAAGGAACCTGAACTAATTCGTATTTTACTGGTTTTTTTACTGTCCTTGGAAGACACATTCTTTTTCAGCGAAGTTACGAGACTCTTAACCTCATCGTGATAAATTGTATTTGTCACATGTTTTATTTTTTCATTACCTACACAAACTTCTACTTCTATATCACTGTCAGTCTCATTTGCTTTATCATTCGCATTAGATTCTGTATTATCAAGTTCTATATCTTCTTCTAAATTTTCTTTTACAGTAGTTTTAATAATTTTAGTACTTTTACAGTCGACAGACGGTGATAATTTCCTTTTTTTCGAAGTCGAATTTTTTGGTGTATCTGTCAAGTGTACTCTTTGAAATGGCAATTGTGCTGTAATTAAAATATTATTATCAAAGAAGCTATAAAATTTATTTGCATTGCAATAGTATTTGCTAGTTCTATTTAAACGTATGAAGCTACCATGGTACATATAAGTTAATTATATTAACGACTTAAGTTCATACAAAGAAATCAAAAGAACTATAATTTATCACGTGTCACGTGTCGTTCTATACTTTCAATAATTCGCTATTATAATCAGTACTGGCTTTATAATGATAAAATTAATCAAAGTGAAAACAAGTGATTTAATATTTCTGGATATCATTCACTACTTAAAATCCAAGCTACTGTGACAAAAGAATAGTATACCTTGTTTCAATTTCTTCGGTTTCAATGGTACTATCACTTGGACGATACAATCACTGTCTTCCGTACTGCTATCCATCATTTTCATTTCAACTAACCTATAAAACAGTTTATTAACAATGAATTTTTTAATAAAGCAGATTAATTAGAAGCATTTTCATAATAAAATATTGAACATTTAAACGATTATCTTACCATTAGTCATAAGAAAATACATTGAAACAAGTTAAAACTAAATTTGAAAGAAAAATAAGTTAAGATAAATTTAAGTACAGATGAGTTTGTCAATGCGACCGCATCATAACCTAAATGATCAATCAGTGACAGTATATATATTAGGCATACAAATACATTGTAGTCATATTGGAAGGGAAAAAAATTAAATTAAATATTACAAAATCTTATAAAATTTATACTTTTTTGACAACAAATGACCGAGTTTAAATAGCACCACAAAAGCAGCAACACCGACTTACAATATCACAAAATCCGCGGGAAAATGCAACAGTGATTCATTATCTCGACAACTATGCAGTCTGCATGCATGTGTTGTCACTATTTATTCGAACTTGTGTACTTATCGTCAATGCTCGAAGGATAACAAAACTAAAATGTAACACGAAGTAAAATTATCACATTCAATATTTTTAATTTTGAAAATATATTAATAGGTTAAAAAAAGTAGATTAGATTGCGTTTGAAAATACATAACGTTAGCAGCTTATATCATCTTTTATCAATAAAAGGTACGAATTTGGAATGTACCGATACAACGATTACAGAGCCATCTTATGGTTGACCTAAAAACGTATAAAATATTTGAAAGTCATTACGCTACTTAGATATCCGCAGCGTTAGATGGCAGCACTAGGATTGTTTTTTCAAAAATTTCGAATTATATATATGCTTTTCATATGAGTGTCATAATAGTTTCTTAAGCGATGTTTAGGAAATATTCAGAAAAAAATAATTGCATAACTATTATTTGTATGAAGTGCAATTTGCATGAAATTACCTATTATTTACTGCAAATATTACGTAAAAGTATAATATTAAAATAACTTGCGTACAATTTACTATTATATATACTATTATTACTTACTATTATACATACTATACATACTATATACTTACTCACTATTGATAATAAGAACTAGTTTAACGATAATTAGTTGAAACTACTTAACAAATAAAAATACTTTTCATCGATTTATTCAATATTATTATTGCATCAAAAATATAAATTAACAATAATACAAAATACAAATTTTTCTGCTATTTTACAAATATTTGCATTGTCATACAAAATGTTGATACATATTTACAAAAAATGTTTAATTCTACTATATTTAAACAATGTCAGAATAGATAAATTTTTTAAATACGTATAGCTAAACATACCGGAACACACGATATTTTAATAAAAACTTATTTAAGAAGTTCTTATTTCATTAATCAAAAATGTAATAGAGCAATGTTTTATGTTAAAATCTGCTAAATAGAGCAAAACAAAACAAACAAAATTCGTTTAACGGTCTACATAATAATATATAATTTCCTATTACTTTCTTATAAGTCATCGGTTGATTAATTCGATTATTACACATATGCTACAATATATCTATACATGAAATACAAGAATTGTTTCAAATATTAAAAATTATACTTCAAATGTATAGAAAATGCAGTGGTTTTAGATTATAATACAAATGTATGAGGCTAATAAAATTGGATTTCTAAAATATTTATTCACATATCGTTCCCACGAATTTTGATGTAGAAATATGTACATAATTATTCAAAAACTGAACGCTTGTAACGTTACCATTTTCGTTTTAATAGTATTGTATATTAATGAATAAAGTACAAAAGTATTATCGGATAGTAATTTTAGCGCATGTCACTAAAGCTAACTATTATAACTAAAGATATTAAGTTTAGAAGTTATTATAAAATATTCTTTATATCCGTCTTTCTTCGTGTTTTTTCCTTTGATCGCGATTAACAAAATTTGTCGTAACGCGTGACATAAATGGTACTCTTGCTTCTTGTAATTCGCGTACAGAGTTACTGGCATTTGTAGACATACTACGATGTCGTAACATAGAACTATCCCTGAAAATTGTAAACACATATTTATATACGAACAAGAGAAACGTGATAAACTTTATATATTTTTATGCATTGCGTTCTACTTATTTTACATTGTACATTGCAACTGAAAGCAATTGTCTTATAATAATTTTTCTTATATTGAAGTTATAAGTATGAATTGTTGAAATGTTTAAACGATCTGCACCAAAATGATTAATCTTTCAGGCATAGTTTTTAAAGTATTGAATGATGTAACAATTTAAAACTATCACGTACACCCATACACACACACACACACACACACA
>JAITYT010000459.1:1205558-1220208 GCA_025433975.1 Liostenogaster flavolineata
TCGATGGAGTTCGCGTTCAATTGGTCTCTTCTTCTCGCTCTGTATCGTCGTTCGTTGTCGGTCTCGTTTCACGTTCTGCGTCGTGCTGCCGACACTAGTTACCAGGCGTCTCCGTTACCAGTGCGTCCGCGTCTCCGACTAGCTGTCTGTCTATCTGTCCGTCTGTCTGTCTATTTGACTTCAGTCGCACGGATGGACATAGTTAGAGGGACGTTGTGGCGTCCCACGTGGCACCGCGTAACGAGAAGTCACTTCTGCAGGACCAATCGAGAGAAAATTACTCGGTCGGAACGGAATTCACGTATTCCTTCGCTGTCACCGAAGCAACCGTCGTTACTTTTCACGTTTCGAGCCAATCTCGAGGCGAAACGAGGTATTTCGCAATACCGATAATGTCGCGAGCCCTCGGCATCGGTCGCTTGGAAACGCGTTAAACAAAAGTCGATGCACTTTGAGCGCGATTCCTCATTCTCTCTCTCTCTCTCGATTCAATCTCGGTTGCCACCACGTTTCGAATTAATTCCGTATATACGGGTACCATCGAATTCGCCGACTTGATCTTCGAGTACCTGTATTTGAATTTCGAGGCGAGTCGGGGACTTTGAGATTCCGTGGGATATAAAGTTAATTCCAGGTCCAATCGTATCTCGCGACTCAGACGTCGCACTAACTTCGATCACGAATCGCCTCGATCTATATTTTCTGGAACATCGATTATCGTAGATCGAAGCGATAAAATCGCGTTATCGTCGGATTTTTCTCGTTATTGACGATCGACAGACGGCGATTTGTCGATCGAAAATGCAACGTCGCGATAATATGATTACTCACGGTGCGTTGCTCGTTAAAAGAGAGAGATAACATTTTCGATTCGCTACATAATATTTGTCGTTGACTGGCATCCCCTCTCTCGAGAACGATAAATATTCGGCGCGTGAATCTTTTGGCGTGCACGAATAACGCGATCGGTCAATTTTGTTAATGAGCGCAGGGTAACTCGTTACATGGGCGTAACTACGATGGCTGCGTGTGCTTAACACATCGTAACTAACAGTTAGCTCGAAACGAACGAGGCTGAAAGTATCTTCCTCGTTTGCCGATCGCGTTTAATCGCTCGATTCCCGATCGCAACGAGCGGCACACGATTAGTCGTCAAGAATGTCGAACACGATCGAAGATCTAGCGTGAATAGGCTCTCTTTCACACGTATCGCGATCGATTTTTTATTAGCGCGATTTAGAAGAATTTTTGCTCGCTAGACTCAATCGATCGGTTAATTCGATATAAGAGCCGTTCGCGTTAGTGAAGACGGTGAAAGTTTCGAGGATATTGTACGCGGTTGCATTACGATCGACCATCCGACTCAAGAAATTCAATTTCTCTCACTTACTCGACGAGTAAGCCATACTTTGCTTTACTTATGAAACGGTCGAGTTATTCGCGCACTTCAAATTAATTACGCGATACTAAGAACAAGGTAAACCTTGCTCTCCGTAGACTTTGCGAATTCGAATCCTCGAATAATTGCGTGAAATTTCGTTGCGTTTGGAATAAGCCGTGACGATTACATCGCGGAGCCAGCCTCACTTTTGGTAAAGTTTTAGACATATTACTGCGATTAAAGTAAGGCCGATTCTCTTCGTCTTCACGGTTTTTTTTGCCAGTTAATTTTATATAATACGTGTGAAAATGAACATTGATTGTACCTAATGGACATTTAGAGATTAAAAAGTCGATCTTTTCACGACGATTGAACTTGTACGTATACATTAAACAACAAGTATTGATTTTTGTCTGGTTATCGTATCGAAAGTTTTAATAACGAAATTTTTCGAGTTAGGAATTCCATCTTCTCTTTTTCAAATAATGACGTCAAGAAGTTTCCATCCCGTGAAAAGTTATATTACTTCGAAGTATTAGACTCCATACTGGGAACCGATAGGAATTTTCTTGATTATGCCTTCCAAGAAAATAAATGATTACGTGTTTTTCTTTTACCGTTGTTTTAAGTCAATCTTTTAACTCGCGTAATTATTAAAGCACACCGGCACAAGATCTCTCTCTCTCTCTCTCTCTCTCTCTCTCTCTCTCTCTCTCTCTCTCCGCTCTTTCCGGACTTCCGAGTGTATCAACTTCACAAAGCGTTCGAACATAAAAGTTTCTCGCGATAATTGCGCAGCAATAAACCTATCAGACACCGCGAGAACCAACGAAATCGGTCGATGAGCGGAAACGATATGGAGTAGACTTGGAATGGTTTAATAACAGTCTCGATTAAATAGGTCTTTCTGCTAAAATTCGTTTAAAATTACCATCCGATTTAACTTCAAAATACGAGAAAGAATATAATCGGTCGCGAAACCCTCGAAAGTCGACGAACGAAGACGAGGGAGATAAGGGGCGCATCGGGCGCCTAAAATTTTCAATACGACCGCGCGCACTTACCTTCGCTTTTGATTGCTTCCGAATGGCGCAAGCATCTTCGTCCTTTGGCGTTCCCGAGGTCGACTGAAGAGGGAAACGACTGACGAAAAAGAGAAGAAAAGAAGGAAGAAGTACTTAGAAAATGCGTCTCGTTTATTTCGCAATCTTGATCCGACGAAAAGTTGGAGTTCATCTTAAACGTAACATAACAGTGCGGGTTGCTAGCTCGGTTATCACTTCGAAATCGCGAATCTTACTTCGACTCGTCACCGCACACGCAAAACCTTACCGTTTAAACGCAGACGAGCGAAACGCTGAAACGAAGGGAAAGTAACACTTGTAAAATGCGTCTTCTTTATTTCGTAATCGCTTATTCGACTTATTAAATACTAGCGCGACGTTGGCTCGTATACGACGCGTTATCGCACGCGCATAGCCTCGTCGAAAGAGCGGCTCGCACGAGGGCCGATCGAACGCGTCTTAACGATCGTCGTGCAATCGAGATCGGACGATTCATGCTTTATTTATCTGCCTTAATCGCTACGAGCGCGTTGACGACGTTTGGTCCCGACGAATCATCATCGGATCACCGTCCAAACGATCGAACGCACGACCAACGCCTCTCGATCCTTTCATTCGATCGCGCTTTTAACGGCTGGCGATGCCTCTTAATCTCTCCGAGTAGATCTTAAATTAATTTACATCGTGGAGATGACCTCGCCGAAGTACAATTATTGGATCTTATTCTGCGAAACAACCACTAAAGGTCCTAGATTTCTCTTTACATCGTATTAGTCGAAGATACCAATCGTTCGATGTCGATAAATTAGGAACTCTGCTCGGCACTGCGTTCGGCTGGGTTGTAAATTGCCTCCGATCTGCTCGCGCGTGATCTCCAAGAGCGAGGCGCACTGGAAACAGTCGCGGAGAGATCACGACCTTGCATTCGAGCGGAAGAGTTCTCGAGTCGGAGCGCTCGAGCGCTCGATGGACGATCGAAGCCCCCAGTGGTCGCGAGGAAGGGAAGATTCGAGTCCCTGTGACGACGACACACCTTCTCGGGTCCATCCTGTCGCGGAGTCGCTCGAAATCGCGTTTGTGGCGACTGGAAAATTCTCGATGCACCGAGGAGCGGAAAACGTCGTTCGACGCCTTCGCTTGTCACTCCTGCGCACATCGCTTTAAATTCACCATCTCGAGGCCGAATGCGCCTCTTTCTCGATCTCCTCGAGGTAGATCAGAAGGACGCATCGAAGGGTCTCTTCTCAAAAGAAATCTTCGACTTTTCTAACGACTTCAACGACTCCGGGCAAAAAAATTGCACCGACCGGCTTCGTATCGAGCTGCGAGCTTCCATTTCGTCGGGAGGACGTCGTCGAAAGTCCTCCGATCTTGGTCTTGGAGTTGGTACGCGGGCCATTGTCGAGCCTTCATCTGAGCACGTGCAGCACGACGGACAGCAGGAGGAGCAGCGTGGCACGGATGGAGTCTCGCGACCGTCTCGCACCGCCGTGATGCAGCTCGGCTAAGCTTTCTCCTGAAACAGGCGGGGTCGTACACTCAAACGGCGCGTTTCGTGTACGATCGATTCTGTCGCGTTCGGCTCATTTTTCACGAAGGTGTCGCGCGCTCGTTCGCCGGCTGTCGATCCGAGTGGAGCGCATCCGAAAGGGACGGAATTCGTAGGGCGATTTCGTGGAGGTCAGACGCGGGAGGAACAGGGCCCGTAGGTATTTCCCTTTGAACGAGCTCGGGATTGATTAAAAAAGTAAGGGGGTTCGACGGATCGCGAACGACGCCTCGCGACTCCTCGTTCTTAGGCGTCGTTTCCATTACGTTGGTTATCGTACGATCTCGAAGCGACGCCATACCTACCGATTAATCATGGGCAAAGGCGTGAACGACGGAAAGAACGCGATTACGTTCTCACCGGTGGGATTTTCCTCGCTAAGAGATTGAAATAGCCCGTTACCGTAATCGTTTCTGAAACTCGACCTCGTTCGCAAATTGTGCGACGCTTTCGACGATGATCGCACGAATCGCAAAATAATTACGAGATTGCGAGTTTGCCGCGGCGGTAGGAGGGTGGGAGACGCACGGATCGAAGATTAGCGGCGCGATCGAATTAGTCGGCTCGTGCGAATGCGCTCGTGGTATGCATCCGTAGGATGTTTACGAGCGCGGTGTCGTTAGTGGATAATCAATAAAACGTAATCGAGGATAATTAGCCGTGCTAACGAGCGATCGATGCGCGTTTCTACGGGATACGTGAGATTACAAACGAACGCGCTCTTACACCGCTCGTGTAATCGTGAATCCACGAGGACAGCCATGATCGAATTGTTCGACGTCGTTCGTCGCGATCGACGCCTCTCCGAAGATTCGCACGAGTTTCGTTGGGCTTTGACGAAAGGGCAATATTTTTCCTCGGCGACGTCTCGTCGTAAATCTCCACGCTTAAATCGCATCGAGCGAACATCGATCCTGCCAAGGGGCGAACTTTTATTCTCACCGTTTAGAACGTGTACGTGAACGGTAGCCGGTTGCTCGGGCATGGTGGTGAGCATGCACGTGTAGTTACCGCTATCCGCTGGTCCGACCCTCGCTATGCTGAGTGTCGAATTGGCCCCCTCTTCCATTAGGTCCGTTTTCACGCTGAAACACGCACAACCACTTCGAATTTTCATTCGGAACTTGCTAGTTTCGGTTAACAATTTTACTATTCGTGTGCTGAGTGCCGTGTGTGCGTGCGCGCGTGTGAATGCGAGTGTTTGTTTTGAGCGATTGTACAGGGACGACGTGGTCGTCCGTCGTGTGCAAACGTTTCGCCCAGCTTTATGGTGAAACTTTCTGAAATCGTCTAATCTCTTTTACGCTGTTTGTTGTTTCAACGGTTTCGTTTAACTACCACTTTGATTAAGATAATTATCGGATTTTGCGGAAAAATATTTCTTCCCCAAATCTATAGATTCGAGATATTTATTTTTATTTAAAGATGATTTGTAGAATAGACTTTCCTGCATTCATTAATTTACCATCAATCGTAATATAAATGTAATCATAGGTAACTGTTGGAAAGATTAGCCTAATCGCAATTTCTTAAAGATTTCTCACAAATCGTTGAGCCGTTGAAATCAGCGAGGCTCTAATTGAAGGGAACGATTGCTTCGAGACGATATTTTTTAATAAAACATTGCAAAGAAACCATTGCCGCTGAAATTGTTACCTAAGGAGTATACAGTTTGTTGCGAAATCGTTCGTATACAATCGTGAGGCGCGATCGAACTTTCCCACTCTCGTTGCTCACGATCCTCTTTGAATCGGTAATTCATCGATACGCGTGGAAAAGGAAAGAAATTCTAGGATAGACGTAGCACGGGCTACATAGTGGCTAGAAAGACTTTAATTGAAAAAGTTCCTCCGCTGCACTTTGTCCATCTGTTATAACCGAAGCTTCGTGAACGATCGTTCCTTGATCCGGTAACGGCTACGAACGACGGGAAATGTTTCGAATACTTTCGATCCCTTTCGCTCGTCTTTTCAGCTCGATTTCTTCTTCCTTGTCGGCAGTATTAATGCAACGTCGGTGATCCGTGTGGACGATTCGTCTCGCCGAAGCTTTCGCACCGATACGCCGACGCTCGATTGCTAATTGCAAGGTGACTGGAACGAGTCTACGCGCGCGTGTGCGCGCGAATTTACTTGCGTAAATAACGAGATTACCGTTTTCCCGTGCGAATTTCCTCGTGCCGCGTGCAGTTTTAATGCGATGAAAAACGACACCTCGCTGGAGGCGGAAGGGCGCATCCTATAATTCGTACGTAACGTACCCCAGCTCGGACGACCGACCTAAGAGGCTCCCGATCCTACGATTAATCGTTCTCTTAATAGTGCCATTTCGAAAATGCAGGATACTTTTTAAAACGCGTCCTCTAGCGAACGTATTTTGCACGGGCATCCCGCGAGACCAACTACAATTTGCGGATACCGACGGTAGTATTATGTTATTAACCCTTAACAATCCGAATTAATTTCACCGATTCGTTCCAGCGGCTCCAAAATTAATTTAATCGTATTTTACGATCTTACGCTTCCAGTATTGGCTAAACGTTTCCATTTTCTTTCCTGTTAAACGAAGTACAAGCGTATTTATGGTACCGTGCTCGTAGTGCATTGTATAATTATTTTTTATAGTTTTCGATCGATCGTCGTGACGTCACATTTTTAATTCGATACGCGATTCGAGCGACTGACCAATGGTTCGTTCTTTACTAATTTTACGTAAAATTTTCCATTAAGTTTCGTTGTAATAGAAATTGCTGGTTCCACGTCTCCACCGTTTACAAACTGTGGATAATTACACGTTGATATATTTAAAACGCAGCTGGTAATTCGAACGATGGATAACATCTGACAGTCACTTGAGATATCGCGTTCATGTCGCGCGCGAAACCATGTTGCCGACGTAATGATAAACACACTCACAGAATCGTACGTACGTGAAAGTAAGGCTTGAATGAAAGTCGCGATATCGTGAAACGGATTTCCATTTCTTTCCGTTTGCTCCTTTTTTCGTTCTCGCGCCTTATCGCGTGTAATAGCCGCAAACACAGAGGTGGTGGCCAAGACGGTCGCTTGATGGATCGCTTTTCTACTCCGTTTAATACTAACGTAAGATCATTAATATATTGAGGCAAGAAACAGGTTCCTCACAAGGGACACGGTTTATCAGATCGCGCGTATCGGCTTTATGAATTACGATTGTGCGGCACGATCTACGAAAACGGAATCGCGAGTTCGTGACGAGTTCGGGTCTCTGTTTTAGCGAGCCAACAATGAAAGTGAATGATATACTTCTAACTGGATCGAACAAAGGCTGCCAAGACGCTTGCAGGCGCTGCCGTTCGATTCGTTAACGAGCGACTGGATAAATCTGGAAGTTCGGGCGTGAGGAACGGCTGAGCGTCGAAACGAATAGCAACGCTTCGCTCGACTCTATGCGTCGACCGAGAACGTGCATCGTTGCTAGTAGCGGGGTAATATTTCCTTTCTCTCCGTTGCGCGTAAAATTAAACAATGCGGGAACGTGACTGTGAATTGTATTGTTTAATTTAATAATCCACAATTAAAACGGTTAAAATATATTTCATCGAAATGGAAGTAATGCAAATTATCAATTGTTACGATTTCATACATATTAAAAATATACGCGACATAGCAAAGTGGCCGGAATCCCAAAATCCATAGTCGATAGCTAAAAATGTAAGAGAAATAATATTTATTGTATATATCCATTGATTTAATTTATTCGAGATATTTTATTTTTATTCGCAAAAAACGACGAGTCTTTCTTCCGATCGATATTACGACGCATGGCTGCCAAACAAACATGATCGTACTTGGGAATCGGATAGCCCTAGGGTTCGACCGATGGGATTAAGAGAAGATGCTGGAAGTGGATCGGGGAATAACTTTCTTCTTCTCCTTTTCCAACTTTACGTCCGAACGTAACATTTCCGAAGACGGCGGTCTGCGAATCTCCCCGGAGAGGGGCAACGGAGTCGCGAAATCGAATGCGTTGTTAAAGTTAGGACAGAGCCTGATGAAGTTCTTGTCCTTGAGCGGGATTCGTCAGCCCCAAAGACAAGGGTGATTGTAAACGGACGTTAGACCGTCTGGTCGGAGTCTCAGCCAGTTTTTACGAAGTAATGCTCAAACGTGCGTGTCGCGAGGGTGCTGGCACATGTCAGGAGAAAGGAGAATGGACTTTAACCGATCGAGCCGGCACGTGTCGTTGGCTTGCCCTAAGATTTGCCAGACTCCTTGAAAAAAACAGAAGCACGTTCGTGAAATCTGACGCACGCCAAAAACGATGCAAAATTGAATTTCCAACTAAATCGAATTAATTTGCAATTTCTTTGATACTTCGTCAATAATTAGGTCAAAATTCCTTCAAAAAACGGTTTCTACTATCCTTCCATCGTTTTATCGATCGATTAGCAGTCAGAATACGCGAAAGAAAAAATCTAAAAAAATGGTAAAACCCTTTCAGGTAACTGGACTATCGATCTATCGAAGTATTGGTAAACGAAACACGCGTGGATTAAATGAAAAACCCGAATCTCGTCGCGTACGCAACGCACAGAACGGTGTTAGCATCGAGAGAGTCATCAATACAGATTTGTACAGAGCCAGTTGTAAACTACATGGTGTCTCGAGGCACTTATCGAGAAGATATTCGGTGCAGCGAATGCGTCCTCGTGCTCGACTTTCGAAGGATTAAAAAGATCCATTATAAACGGGACACCGACTTGGCATCTCGCCGAACGCGTTACTCACACGTACGTCCTCGAAGCTTTTCAACTACGCTCGACTATCCCGAATCGAACGATACATCGGCTACACCGTGTTACGTTCGGGAGCGCGTAGCTCTCAAATTTTCGCGACACTCGGTACGTTCGCTCTTTAAAAAACTGCGTACTTTCGAGGATCGGTATGAAGACGTCGATATGAAACGCCTTCGCGTAATTAACTTCGCTAAGAGCGACTTTTTCCTTGTTATAGTCGTCGAGGTGCAAGTTGCAACGTCGTATGACTCCAGCCGGATGTCGATTTTACAGTGTCATAAATCGCGTAGGTACCGCGTTAAATATATAGTACGTCGTTAAATCGCCTCGTATCGAATGTGCCCATAACGTTTCATAGGATCGCGAACTTCCTGCCAAACGGTTCGACGGAACGGTGCGGTATAACTCGAAGGTGGTCGTCCGTGGGCTTGCCGAATCGTTTTACCGAAACGCCGTCTTCCGTTTACGTAGCCACGTCCCACGATAACGAATCAATAGGAACGTGCTTGCCTCGCACAAACGTGATGAACGTTACTAAGAGCTTATCCGCGAAACGGCTTATCGAAGACAAAATCGCTACTTTTTCCTCGAGTTATATCATGCTTCTTCTCGTCTAATTTTATCGCAGTTTGCTCGCATTTGCTTCGATCGTAAGTATCGTTTATTAAATATTGCGATTAACGAAGAAATTTGCAAGTACGTTAAGAATACAGTTTCTTATATAAATGTTGTAAAATGAGCAAAAATAAAAATTTGTAATTCAATTTTTTCTATCGGCATTCGATCACTGTCTTTTCTGATTTTCTACTACGATACAAATAAAATAAGCGTACAAAACGCGAGATATCGTACCGGCTATTAAAAATTGTGGCAATATTGAATAAAAACGTCCGATCGAAAAGTCAGACATTCCTCTTTAAATTAGACCCAAAGCGTGTAACGTACGCGAATGTACTGTCGAAGAAGATCGTGTCGAGCGAGTCGACAATAGTAGAAATCGACAGGAGTCAGACGTAAGCGATTATCACCGATAAAAAGTAGACGTCGTTGCGTCTGGACGTGGCGGTCGCTTCCTGCGGCGAGGTGTTTACGAGTTGCGGTTTGCAGAGCCACGCGTCCCACGTGGCCGAGACGCATAAGGAAGAGGGCCGTAAGCCGTAGGCGATGTTGTCGCGGTCTGTCTATCCGTGTCTCTCGTCTCGGGCTGCGTCCGTCTCTTACGAGCGCGCGTGCGCGAGATACATCCACCCTAGTGGAGCGTGAACACGCGTTACCACGCAGGGAGAGCAACGCCAAACTAATTTCATTTGCCAGGAGCGACGTCTCAGCAGCCTAACTCTACCCTCGAGCGAGTTTGCAAGCGTTTTCGACGCCTCCAACCACCTGTCCTCCTACCATTTTCGCGAGTCTCCTCCAATGCCACCCTTTTCGATCCTTTCTCATCGAGTGTCCTTTGACATCGCGTCACGACCTTCAGCAAACCGCGCATTCCCATCGATGTTGACTCGAGCAAACAGTAACTCCCAATCGTTGATCGAGGGTTACCAGCTTCGAGCGGCGAGTTTTCATCTCGCGCGCACGGCTACGCGTCACCGCGCTTCGCTTTCCTGAAGCGACGCGTCGATATCGCGTCGCAGTAACCGAATTTCTCGCTTGTGGCGACTCGCGTTAGTTTTTAATGGAACGGACCGCGAAACGATCTCGTGATGGACTAGACGTACGTACTACTTGCGCATCGTACAGAGTGTGCTGGAAATTCAGTAGTACGACCAGCTTTACGGGTTGACGGAACGAGCGTGCACCGCTCGGGCTGGCGAAGCTCGCTTAAGTGCGTACATTACGGCCGTATTTGGTGGCATTCGTAAAATATCGAGCTCGACACGCATAACGCAAATATTCCTTTCGTTATTTTGTTACTTTGAGAAATGTAAAATCGTGTTTATTCCTGCTAGCACTTTGCACCAACGAATGTATAAGGATACGACTTTGGAGATAATTATGATCAATTATACAAAGGTACGGTAATTACGAGAGTGACGATAATTTGGAATGTAACAGAAATATTTGTAAAAAGTCATTTTTAGAAGGAAAAGGATTTCTAAATTACACGTATGTATGTGATACAACATTAAAAATTACGCAAATGGTCCCAATAATTTTAAATTAGTGGTACAATTCACGAGTAGAGCTATGCTATCTCACATCGGAATAATAAAAGATCCGACATATTCCAATATCGTCTCTCGGAGCAATTTAAAATAATAGATTTCCTGAAAGATGGATCTCACACTAGGAACTTTGGAATATTCACAAAACGCTATATACGTAGGTATGTATGCACACTGCAGTATGTATCGGATGAATGAAAATTGTATGACGTTGTAATGGATATTGTCTTCGTATTTCGCCGAACGTTAAAACGTTTTTCATGCGCTACGTTCTAATAGCGATATTTCCGCACGGTCAATTATTTTATCTCGGTTCGATTTCCGTAACGGGACTAGGTTCCGAATGCGTGTACAAAATTCAACATATATCGCCAGACAATCGACGAAGGATAAATAATCAAACAGTTTCTGTTACGATGCGATTTTCGCGTTGCGTCTTTCTATTTTTATTCGTCGTGGAACGACGTCGTAACGTTCGACGGGCCCATACAAACTACACTGCTAATATGTACAAAGTAAGCAGAGAGTGAATAGCGTCTACATTATGCAACGTAAGTAAAGTACGTGTGCGTATGCTCGACGTTTTAATTTTTTGATGACACGGAAGATAAGAGTGAATCGGTTTCTGATTTCTAATGGACGACATAAAGCATTTCAAGGAAGTTAATCAGAAAAACTAAGCGAAGTGAGTAGAATTGCGATCGCGACGGTTTAAATAAAAGCTCCTCCATTGCGGATAGTTTAAACGGAATTTCTAAAAGGTGACGAATCGCTTCGATGCCTTGCAACGACTGGTGGCTCGAATAGAATTCGCCGTCGCAGAAAAATCGCATCGTCGATCTTTCGGATTTAAGGAACGCAAAGCGTCGTCTTGATGCGCGGACGTCCCTTCGTATTCGCCTATTTTACGCGTACGCTTCGTACGGTTCAGTCGCTCGATGTGCCCCGGGATTTTATTCACGTCGACGGGCAACGAATGGCGAGAGCTCGACGTTTCTACGGGACTACGGGTAATGAATTCTTACGCTTCGGTATTCCGTTGCTCGTCGAATGTCGACTACGTCGAGCTGAGTTATACGGCGTTCGCAGGGCCGTACTGAAAACATCTACCGTGAAACGTAAGACGAAAGGAAAGAGAAAGACAATAGAATAGTGAAGAGACGGCTTCGAGAATAAGGAAAGAAGGTGTGTGCGTAAGAGAGAAAGAGAAAGGAATCGAGAGGGAGAGAGAAGGCTGAAGACAAGATCGTAGTAACAAATCTTATCGCCAATACTTACTTTCGAATCTTTCGAAAATGTTGGCAAGTTTTGTCCTTAGTAACCGGGGAAATTGTTTCGTCAACGATTTTATTTGTCTTGAGAGTCTACTTCGAGAGTTCGCGAAGTAAAATGCGGAGTAGCACAGGTTTAACGATTTAGCGAAGGACTGTAGAATACTCTTTAAATTTAAGATCTAACGCGTAATTCGTTGAAATTACCTCGCTGAATGGACACACTATGTTTGAATAATAAAAATGATTATAGCAGATATCGCTCGAAATTGTGCCTGTGGCGCGGAAACACTTCGTATTTTGCATATATCCATTAAGCGAGTGTCGTTAACGTGAGTGATTTGACTATAGCTATTGCTGTCGTATCTAATGCGAAGCACGGAACGTAACCGAAGTGTTTTCTCTATGTAAATGTGTCATCGCATATGTCGAAATGTAAATTCACTTTTGTAAATATTAAGTCTACCATTTTTTAGTAGCTTGATAAACGTTGAGAGGTAATGCCAATCTCATATGTCATGATATTAGCATTTCCATCGTGAAAGATATAACAATATCATGGATAGCGTTAATCTACGTTTTAACATATTTCACAGTCAGTGATGGACACTCGGTTAATTTATTTTTACGACGAAAAGAATCCTTCGCTAGAAGATGATTAGAGTTCTTGGTTCTTGGTAAAGTTGAAGCGAATATATGAATAAGCGCATTTTCATAGAAGATGTAGTAGTCGAAACGAATCCGAATTATCAGAAGACAAAATTAAGAGAAGTACTTCTGTGAGCCAATTTTGTTCATTAACCTCCTTTTGATTAGCCTCTGAGAGGTTTTTGGTTGGCTGAAAGGAGGTTATACGTTACATAATTGCATCGGACCATTCCGTCTCTCGTTATTACATTATTTTCATCCTCGAATTTCAAAGATCTCGAGGATACGCGAGATTCTTTGATATCTATGAATCATGAATGAGATCGATAAGAAAGATCTGTTAGTATACCAAGGCGACGATCGAATCGTGCCACTCGCTTTTTCGCCACCGTTGCCGTTTTAAGAAGTTTTTTAAAAGTCAAGAAAGGTGAAAGGCGCGCGAAGAGAGGTCTGGAAGTCTAGGAGGATGAGGAAATATCTCTCAGCCGAGTTTCAGTAATGTACAGCTAGTGTGTTGGACAATGTGGAGTCGTGCATTGTCCCGGGAAAGAAGAATGCCCTTCGTGATCAAACCAAGCCTTTCTTTTACAAAGCGTCATGCGCGTCTTTCAGAACTTGACAGTCGCATTTAGTGTTGATATCAATTGTGTTGAAATCAATACGAAAAATATCGCGGTAGCCTTAAGAAGATATAACTTTAGAAAGGCTTGACGAATAATATCAGATGATGACCGAACAATTAAATTGATATATCCTATAATATAACATTTTAGATGACAATTAGTCGAAGTATTATATCTTTATAACGATAGAGGTAAATGTCATAGCTAGGACGTAGACGTGAGTAGGAAGTATACGAACGATTATAATTTGAAGTGTACGAGTGTTCGCGATATCGCGAGAATGGAGCATGCAGGCGAAAGAGAAAATATAATTTTGAAGGCCTGACTAACCTGATACCACCTCTCGTTGTATCGTAATTCAGGGTTCGATTACCATGAAACCACTGGACGACACTGTATTGCACCTGCATCGCTATGTGACGAACGACGCATGATAGTTCGATGGTACTGTCTGCTTCGTAGTATTTGTCCCTTAGCGGTTCACCTACCGCGTCCACTATTTGGACGGATGGTGCTGAAACATTGTTGTACATTTTGGAGATGCAACGGTGCCGCTGTTTTAATGTTACGAAATACACATTTAGGCGAGAAGCGCGAATGTGTATTGCGTGCGTACATATTTCGCGATTGCAGCATCTGTTGCGCTGTGGAACGAAAATAACGATAAATTAGGCACTTGTATAAAATTTTACATAAAATAGAAGGTGCTAAGTTTGTTTATCGATTAAGCGATATTGGGTTATTCGAAAATATATATACCGTATGAGGAACGGTTATGAAATTTGCAATAAAACGTATTAAACTTCCGTAATTATTAACTCCTATATTTTACACATTTTATGGTAATTGTTGCTGATTATTTAAAGAAATATAAATAATATTGAAATATTAAGAAGTAAATTCTTTAAGAACATGTTTTTCTTGCCATAAGATAACCTCTCTTAAAGTAGTAATGTTTCTTGTAAAAATATGTCTCAATCTTGTGATCATAAGTAATCGATAGATTTATATTTTCCAACAGATCCGCAGATTCTGCAGTTATGTAGAATTAATAATCGATATTCAATCACGTAGGTTAAAATTTGTGGTTTTACGATCGATATTCGTTAAATGCGTTTAATTAATAAAAACCTTTTCTTCAATTACTGGTGTATATATATATATATATA
>JAITYT010000459.1:1220348-1240926 GCA_025433975.1 Liostenogaster flavolineata
ATATACGTACGAACCCGGTTATCCAAACGAACTATCCTAATTAGAAAAGAAAATAAATCAAACATTCCCGCAGTTAAAATGCATATTTTTTCTTTTTTAATCTCGATGGCCCAGATACGGAGTTATATTGAATTATGTACGAATTGAAATGCAAGTATTGTATTTTATGAAGTCGATAAATAGTGACGAAACACGGTTGTTCATGCGTATATGCATCTAACGACCAAAGCCTGATTTAAATCGCCTTTGCCTTTGCCTCATCCTCTGGACCACTTCCAGAATGAGATGGAGCGTATGCGGGTACTCGTATCCGCGTGGACGTAGAAAAGAATGACGAAAAAGAGTGAGCGCTTTGAGTATGTATCGAAATACTCTCGAGTGATACTCAACCTCATGAATACGTGAAAAATTCTACGTGCCAACTTCCCATTTCATTCGCTTTCTTCGATTACGTTACGCCATTTCCCAAGCTTCAATGAACTTAGCACTAGTCGCATCGACGATTTCGTTTAGCACCTCTATTCTTCCTCGTTGTAAATATATATAGATATTTATAATTGTCCTAAAAATTTCAAACGTACAATGAAAAACGTCACTGCATTTCTCTACTTATTCTAAGTTTTTATCACACTTGTCGCAATTAAAATCATAATGCGTATCGTTATTTGTTAAATTGAAAAATATAAATCAACAGCTGAACCCGGAGAGAATTTTAATGGTAGATGGAATAATGAGCTTCCTTTTAGCTTTTTAGCAGCGAAGCGTACGTGGTAGATAATTAATAAATTATTTGACGTAGAGCATAATATGTAAATATATTTCCTACAACAATAACGACCAGTAATTGAAAACCAGCATTGAATACTGCGATTTGCATGAGGATTAATTGTTACTGGATAATCAAGCAAAATTTTTAATACAAGAGATATAAAAATAATTAACGTTATATGTGAATACTTAATTAAGTAACAGTGAAATATATTAGAATATTTAACTATAAAACGAGCTGAATGTCGATAAAATAAAATTAATAAAAATGGAAAATTTATATAAAATATTCTGAATGCATAACCTTGTCGATAAATATTGAAACGTAATGCAAATTTTCCCTTTTCGTAGATACGATCACGCTTGATAAAAACTGTTATGGTTTTTTATATTTTTATCAAGATTTTCTCAGAGCTTGAATTTTTCTCAGTGTGCTGTCCACTTTTCCGTCTACGTTTAAGTACCATCTTGGCCTATCCGTCCATCGTTTTCATTGTACGGAATGGCTTGACAGACATTAATCCCATCCAGCTCTCCTCGCGACGAGCAAAACGAACTTCTTCCGTTTTCTCTTGCACGGTCCTATCGAATAGTCGGCTCACCTCTCTCCGTCCATTCCAACTGCGGCACTTCGCCTTCAATTATCCTTCTAACCGGTCTTCCTACCACAAGGGCTTTGCGAACGAAGGCAATTTGTTCGATCGCTCACGGAATACTCGACTCTACGTTTCTCTTTCTATCTCAGTTCGTTCTCTCATTCTTCGACGAGCTTTTTCTCCTTTTCGTTAATCTAATGGACATGGATGTCAGCGAAAGGAAACTTTGCTCGTGAATCGGGATATTCGACGAGTGCCCGTTCTCTTTCGTTTTGCATCGAATCATCGTTTTAACGAGCTCGGTAAAGCTATCTCGTTGTCTTTTATCTTCGAATTTAAGGACGACAGTCGAAATGCCGCGACCTTATGTTACGCATTAGGTTGGGAATGAATACCTGTTGCGTGACCATTATTACAAAGGACGAGTCGATAACTACGATAATTCTATGTATTTTGATAACCATCAAGTCAAATGTGGTTTCAATTCACTGCTAAGTTTAACAATAACAAATTGCAAAGAAATTTCTACCAAAAGCAAAAAGTTTAAACTTTATTTCGAACGTGCAACGAATTAAGTTGTCTCTAAAAATGGATATTTGGAAAAAAACTCATTAATGCAGAAGATGAACTGTTCTATCTACCGTCCGCTTAAATATCACTGTAACGTTACTCAAATATAAATTGCGCGTGAATTTGATTGTAAATAAAGAAGTTCTTTATCGAGATCAACTTTATTCGTACGAGATATTTAATCTTTGTTAAACGAGACGAATTTTCTCGATAAATTCTGTATCAAAGAGAAAATATTTAATATCATTGACCAACAAGAGAACATTCACCGACTATGGTTCATGACCGATCCGGGTAACTGGTATAACTTACACAATACGTATTTGTGCTCAGTTGAAAATCCATACCGTTTGTAATTAGAAATGATTCTATATACAATTTGATATTATACGTAGTCACTCGATTTTTCTATCAAACAATACCTTGATTACCATCGACCTCATTATCTATGCATATTAATGAGTTATTAGAATATTAATACTAGCACGTGTAATAAACATTATGATATCGAACAAGGTGGCAATATTATATACGAATCGTTTCAGTAGAATGAGATTCTCTTGCATTTGATGATATTTAACGAAGAATATGTTTGAAACGTATGCCTTGATAAATATCGTGATTAAATAAAAACAAGATGGTTCCTAACTTCGGATAAAAATTATATCGATATTAAACGTAATTTGGTCTAATATGAATTTATCGATTATGACGACGTAGGCGATGAACTGAATATTCAGTATTATTTAATTATACCTTAAACGAAAGAGAATGTATCGCGATTCTAAAAAATAAAGTACGTCTTAAATCTAGAAACGTAAATGTAAAAACACGAAAAACGATTTAAAGAAGAGCTTGGTTAAACTATATACGACATAATTAAATCGACAAAATAAACAAAAGATTGTCTTGAAAATTCTTTCATTCTTTTAACCACGAATAATTATTTCAATAGATGCGTATATGCTTTCTGGGCCATCGATATTATTTCTCTAAAATAAAAGAAAATTCTTCACCGCGAATGCATCGCGCGTCAGTGCGCTACTCACCGTTAATATGAAGATTCACGCGAATGAACTTGGGGGGATGAGTGCTGATCTGACACTCGTACTGACCCTCGTCGGAGCTGTTGACGCTCTTGATTTGTAGACGCCAATTGTCCGGATACTGAAACTCGACTGTGTATCTCGAATCGCCGATATACGTCAGCTGACCCACAGTCAGCAGATTCATCTTCTCACCGTTGTCCTGTCTGCGCACCCAGGACACCTGTTCGCATAAAGAATCGTTCGACATTGCGTAAGCAGATGATACGAATCAAGCCGATCGCGATCGATAACAAACGCGTCGAATGAGGTGCCTCGTCGACGTTGATACAGCCGAAAGATATCGACAGCTCGCGTTAATCCCTTCCTATTTCATCAAGGCCATAAAAAGAGACTCGATATAGGGAAGCGCTTTCGCGCGAATGCCTCGAAAAAGGAAAGGCACGTTAAAATTAAATCGAACGCGTAAAAGCGTCGTTATAATCGAGCTACGCCCCGGATAAAGCAGCGCCAAGTAAAAATATCAACAGGTGCATAAACAATCGGTTTTTCGCGTCGTCGTCGTTGTCGTCGCTGAGCCGCGTATATTCGTCGATACTCGTGAGAATTATTTTCCCCTTGCAGGTCGAATTCGTATTGCGTTCGCCTCGAAACTTTTTTTTAAGCGCGATAGACACAGTCGTTCGGTGAAAAAGGAGCTCGGCTGCCGTCGAGCTGGCGACGAGCACCGCGAGCTATCGAGGGAACGAACGGTAGGGCGGTATGCAAAGGCGGTTCGAGGCTAGGTCCGTAGGGCGCGCGCAGTTTATCCGGGTAACTGGAATTGGATAGTGTGTTTCCGAGTAACTCCATTAAATGCACGCGATATCGTACATCTTCTACATGGATATCTACGAGCTATCCAGGTATTATCCGTTCACCCGAGATTCGAAAGTGGCGCACGGTAGACCGCAGAATGTGTACACGTTGTAATCGAGGATGCCTTTCGTTCTGTCTTTCCGTCAGCCTGTGAAATATTTCCCCGTTATACGCGTTATTTCCTTCTGTACATCGACGATTTAACGAACGAACGAAACGCGAATTAATATTAATTCGTTCGATATGGGACGAACACTCTCGTTCAGAGGCGATTTTACGCTCTCTTTCTCTCTCTCTCTCTCTCTCTCTCACTCTTCTTCGCCATAGGCATTTGTCTTTGATTTCGTTGCCGAACTTTTAATTAAACGATATATTTTGTACCATACGACGTCAAACAGAAATAACGCGTTACAAAGTAGGACGAACGTAGTAATTTATCGATATTTCGAGGTTACGCCGCGTACGAGGAGAATATTCGAGACGCGCGCCTTCGTTGCGATCGATAATCGATACGTCGACGTAACGTTGCGCGCTAACGATTACGAAAACCGTTCGACGACGTCGCCGTCGGATAAATTTGATAGAGGTACACGTTCTTGCGTCGATCTCGCCTGTTAATCGCAGCAGCCTGCTGGAAATTGGGGAAGGATGCGCGTAAACGCGCGCGCGTGCACTTCGAACGTTTGTCGAGCATCGGAATTGTTTCACCTCGAACGTCTTGCGTTAATAACGTATCTACCGGCAACGGGCAAACAAGATGATTGCACGTACCGCCGTGTCCCGATTCGTCGCCATTGTAAATAAATATAATCTACGTCCACTGTCCGCGCGGTATGCGTCGAAGATAATCGCGCATAGATAACGCCGTTATGACGATGGTCGTTAACAGTAATAGCAACGCCAACGACATTAATAGCCGATAGCCCGTTCGGGTAGGAGAATGCGCTCGATGCTCAGCGTAGTGCATCGTTGTTTTCGAACGACGAAGTCGGATAACAGTAATTTTAAATGCGTATCGTTTAGAGGAGTTCGTACGCAAATCGAAGGCGATTAGAACGCGCAGACGAAGTTTCATCCGTCGTATAATATCAAAGAGACGTGAGATTTTTCCTAGCAAGTGCGCGGAATTCGAATCGTAACGAAAATTGTACAATTTCTTGTTCGAGGTAGTTCGTAAGTTGGCATGGATACTCGAATAAATAGTAGCAGCTTCTGCGTTTCTTGTTTAATACATTTTGTTAGAATGTATTTATCGTTCGTCGAAAGATTGTATTTTGTATAAAAGTGGTTGTGCTAAATGCAATAATAAAAAATAGAAGCTGTATCTTTACGGAGCTTTATTTTTCAAGGTTAGGAAAACTCAGTGTTTGGGAGCTCGGTGTTTGTACGCATTTAGAGTCTGTATGAAAAAAATGTGTGATAAACTCCACAAAATGACACAGACTTTAAATAATTATGATTAAATAATTCTTAAACGGGACTTTGATGCTTTGATGATACATCGTATACAGTAAGAATGACAATGCAATTTTAATCAAGATTTATGCTAATACGATACCCTTTCTTTTAAATTATATCAAGTCTGCTGGAAAGTTCTATCAAATAATGTTATCTCAAGTTTTAACATCGACTCTTTTGATCATTGAATTTTTACATAAATGGTCGATATATATGTAAAGAGGTGGTTAGTATCGGAGAAAATTGTATCGTCCAATAGATATTAATTAATGTTTCGAAAATGTGTTAATTTCTTTTAATTCAAAAACAGATAGAATTTTCCAGTAGATTTAATATCATACGAAATATTAATATTAGTTTTAATTTATTAGTCAACTCACGTGTCATCGATAGAAGTCAAGAAGAAGCGAGAGATACGGCGAACGGTCAGCAGATTTTCAGGCTGCTGTCCAAGCGTAGAGGCGCTTCCAAACTACGTCGATGATTGATATCCCTGGCCACACGATATTTCCTTGCACTTTGAACGAAGATAATGACAAAACGCGTACCACGATATCACTTCACTTCACTTTTCACTACGCGAAACGCACGTAATTATGTATATTATTTCACAGATGCTTTCGCGTTGACGGTCGATGAGAAACTGACAATGAGGTCGTTTCGATGGAATCGGTTGAAATAAAAACAAGAAAAAACGTACTTCGACGAATTGGCATTATTTACGTTTGGATATAAATCTAGCCATAGGAATAATAACACGAAAAAACGTCGCACTTCGAAAAATTTGACATTGTCGTCATTTTAATCGACAAGCTCCCTTGAGTAAACGATGTGTAAATCACGAAAAAGTTTTTGGGATTTTTAAAGAGTATAAAATTTACGAAAATGGATACAAAACTATTCATGATATAAATTTAAGAACACACTGACATATACACTAATTTGTATATAATAGGTTTTTTCGAGGATGACCATCGAGTATTTTCAA
The DNA here is from genome assembly GCA_025433975.1 of Liostenogaster flavolineata. Lineage (NCBI taxonomy): Eukaryota > Metazoa > Arthropoda > Insecta > Hymenoptera > Vespidae > Liostenogaster > Liostenogaster flavolineata. The sequence goes on from JAITYT010000459.1 coordinate 1,226,633, forward strand.
TCGGAAGAATTTTACGCAATTTCAGTAGCTACTCGTCGTTGAGGTTGAAAACAATCGGAATTTCGTGCATTCGAAACTAATTTCGTGGATGTAAATAGGGCAAGAAACGGGTGCAATCGATCTGACGCGCTTGAACTCGCAGTAATTCGGTGACATTGATTCCAAGTAAATCATTTAAGTATTTAAAATTGTTCGATTCACGGCCGTTCTATCGACGTAGTGGTCTTCGAAAGACATTCGATCTATGCATTTTCTACGTCATGATTTTCCAATGTGTGTTCTCACATCTATCGCGTGATCATAATAACGTGAAATGCGATTATACGACTCCTTGCCTTGTGCCATGTGCTAACGCACAAGGAAATACATAGAAAAGTCGGCTGACATTAATACAGTGCGCGGATAGATTTATTGTAAAATCGGATTATCTGTGACATTACGTTTTGGCGGAAATGATTAATCCGAAGATCGACAATCTGAAATATATTCTCTTAAAAATCTTCTCTTTTGATCATATGAAATTTATGGCGCACTTTTTGGTAAAAGCGTAATGCATTCATATATAAGGAGAGCTATTTTCTTCCCATCGCGTTAGCGATCTTCAAAAATTTACGATTTCCGTAAGATCTTACAGCGTATTACAGTTAATTTTTAGATCCGAAAAATCAATTTAGATGGGAAGTTTTTATTAATAGGTTTTACAGGAAGCTCCTTGAATCGGTGAAGCAACGTAATGAATTAAATGGAGAGACGTACTTTTCTCCACCATTTTCTTACTTTCACAAATTCTCTTTTAAAAGATCTTCAAGATTTCCGGAATATAGCACGTTTCCCGCTTGAATTGTTGAACAGAGCCTAGGTTTCGTTCCGAAAATTATGTCACTTAATAACACTACGAGCAGTCGAAAAAGAGAATCGAATGCAACGCTCATAATTCTCAGCACGTTATTAACTCTCAGCATTAGTATGCGATTAATTATCATCGTGGGAACTACATCATTTTACTTCGATTTATATTCATAGATACGAGATAAATTTGACGCATTTTTATGCGTCAAAATTAAATCGGATACCTGTGGAATCTAAATTAATACCATATTATTTCTTTACTTAATCGTGAAGCAAAGCATGAAACAGCTCTGAGAAACAGTAGAAAGCTTCATCAAGAATTCGTCAACGATCATTTCGTTTGTTCTGCTTTGCTCAACGCTGAAGTGCACGCTGTCTCATTTAAATACGTTAAGTAGGTTCACGAAGTTCATCAAAGGTCGTTTCTCTACTGATTCACAAGATCAGAATGCTCTGTTATTTTTACATAGGATTTCAGTCAGTCCTCTAAATATCGCAGTAAATGTAAGGAAGCAAAATAATTAAATTTTATTTCCAATGTGCAAAATATATCTGAGAAGTTCGACTTAAGATTATCGAACGATCGAATATCGATAAAGTCGTGGGAGCCGGAAATGACTGAAACGAACGAATGAATTGTACTCACCGTTTTATCCTGCAGCAACGATATTCTACAGTCGAGTATGACACTGGCGCCAGCCTGTACCGTGATGTTCTTCGTGGGATTCTCTTCCTCGAAATGAGGTCCCCAACGATGGTCGTGATGATGCTGGTGCTTGTTGAGAGCACTGTGAGCATCGAAGATGTAGTTGAGCATCGGAGCATCCGTCGGTACCGATCGTTTTGCCGTAGTCGTCGCTCTTGTAGAAACTCGTTCAGTCGATAAAGGTAATTCTGCAAAAATCAATATCATAACGAGTTATAAAAAGTAGATAGTAATTTTTGTATCGAAGAATTTAACGTTCACTGGTTGATTATATTGTTTTATACGAAGCTACACGTTCGTTTTTGTTAACGATATATTTCAATTATTGGGATTATTTATTACCAGTTTGAAAAAGTCATCGATCTTGAATATTTTACGTGTTTATAATTTTGAAGATTTACAATTATGGTTATATCGTCTTTGACGAATAAAATAAGAAATATCAATTGCGGTTTGTCTCAGTGCACACGAACGAATAATTAATACGAAGATTTTACCGGAATCGAACTTATTGAACGAATATCTAGAAAAATCGACGAGAACAAGATCGAGCTGAGATTCGAGAGAAGAAAGTTTCGAGAATGGTAGCAAGTTCGACGTTAACTCATTGGATGAGTCGTGAAAAGATTCATCGCGAATCGAAGGGAATGCTCTTGTGTTGCGCGGTTGCAAAGACGCATTGAAAATAGCAGCCAGAAAGCACATTTACCGTTCGCCTCCAACTTTGACTTTGAAATATTCGTACGATACTAGATCCTTTCCTGAAACGAGACTGATCGCACATGATCGAAGGACGTATCGAAAAACCATAAATGTACATTATGCGCATCGTTACGAGGCTGAAAAGGAAATACGCTACGCGTCACTTAAATCCAACTTTGGGAAAGGCCTTCGCGCAAGCTATGTTTGAAATCCGTTACCAGTCTGCTTCTTTCGTATGTACATAGATATTGAAATATAGCGTCGCATATATTTGATGGCTTTTCCATGTTTGTTCGCATTTGTCTTACTTTCAGGAGGTCTCTTATCGCGGTAAGAAATAACTGATACGAATAGAGTAATTCCTTTCCAATCTCTTTGTATATTTTCTTTTTACGAAAACAGAAACTGTCGTAATGCAGCCAGAATAAAGTGTCGTAATCGATGGATTTTTAAAAGTTTAAATTGATATCTACTTTATATTATTCGTATCGAACGATACGAAAATATCAATTCAAACGAAAGATTCAATTCAATTTTGAAAGGTCTTTTAGCGATTGTTCGCTACATCGTTGGCTCTAACATAAATGATTTTATTTGTCATATCGCGATTCGACGAAGCTCTACATTTCTTTTTTAAATATATCAAACGTGACGTACTTTATGTAATGAACTTTACGAATAATGAAAGATAAAATCACACGACTCCCATTTCATATCCAATTCGCTCGCTTCAAATAAATTCATTGCGTTTTCGATCGTTTCTCGTAATTTTATAAATTTATATTTTATTTATATCGCAATAAATACACGTGTAAGTATCTTATTATATACAATATTGTAATTATGCTTATCTGGACAATCGATCTGGATCGTTAATTCAAAATAATATCTCTAGAGGTGGAAATTACGAGTACAAAGTACAAGTACAGTCCTTTTAATGAGCACTATGCCAAACAATAATTAACCATTATCTTGAAGAACCGTGTTAATCGACATTTCGATTTAACTGAACGTTGGTTAGTTGCCAATATCGTTAGTTACACCTCTTTAGCTACTTTACCTTGAAAGCGATCCAAGTTACAAAATATATCATCAAACGTGGCAAACGTTTTATCACGTTTAAACCAAACCCAGAGAAGTTAGAAATGGGCACATAAATCAAACAAATTAGAGCAGATAGATCAGAGCAATACCATCCTCAGTTTCATTCATAGTGAGGATGATATATCAAAATCCGTGATTCCATAGACAAAATATAGTCTCAAAATCAAATTATTCACGAAACAAAATATTTAAATCGACATTAACTAAATTATATTATTAGAGTGAAAAATAAACGTGCTATAACATTCGTATTTAAACGTCGCGTACATTTTATTCGCCGTTAAAATCTTGCCGTTTTTCTAAGATCTGACGGTATGATCAGTCTGGACAGCTTAACGACAAAGTATCGCAGGATGCGAGAGCCGACGAGGGACAATAATCGCCTGTAACAGTGAAAAGATGAACCGAAGGCTCGAAAGGAAGATTCTGGTAATTCGCGTCGAAGGATCACGTCCTCGTGACACAAATCGTCGAACGAAGGACTCAGAGACACACCACGAAAAGTGACTTTCGTGCTGGTTTAGGAGTCGAGCGGAAGTTTCGCGATTTTTGCACGGGCTACTGATCGCCGGCTGAGATTTGCACTGGCAAGAGGCGATGGCATGAGAATAATCCGACGGAGATGTTCCGCGTCAAAGAGGATCAGTATGCCGCAGCGGAGCGAGAAATTTTCTTTTCCGTGCACGACGTCCTCGACCATCGCGACCTTCGTCACCATCTTCGTCGTCCTCGTCGTCGTCGTCGTCGGCGTTGTCATTTTCTTCTTCTCCTTTCTCTTCGTTTTCCGTCGTCCGCCCTCACGTTCGCGACCCAAGGTACCTCCTACTCTCTCCCTCATCCTCCTCTCGACGTTCTAAATTCTTTTTCCTTTTACCGCTCTTCGCCGCTCATCCTTCGAGTTCTTTCTCTCGCGCGTTTTTCTCCACCTTCCGTCTCCATCTTTTCTCTCCGCGTTTCCACGAAAATTTCGCTCCGCTCGAGAGAAGGGATACCGATCAAGAATTCCGCTGAAACTATCGCAAGCGTGTTCGGGATACGAGAAGAGTGAGGAAGAAGAAGAGTGACTTCGGCTCGACGTGGATATGAAAATCATTGCACGTTGAGTAAGCACTCGATAATAGTCGAATCAGTGAGACGTTCGGAGTAGCTTTTCCGTTGGTTTTCGAGTACTTGGTTCTATGGGGCCCTAAATGACTTCTTGGAGTTCGTGTCCCGTTTAAGGTACGACGACTCGGATTTGTCATCCCTTCTGCGTTAATCTTCTCAAGATGAATCGATCTTCGTCGAATTATATCGATGAAAAAAACGTATTTGCACGATTTGATCGGTGGATCGTCGAAATGTTAATCCGTAGAAATGTTTCCGTTCGTTCGCGTCACGAGCGGATCAACCAGGAGTGGAAAACGTTGTCAGCGTTCGCTCGTTTCCACCGACTTTTTTCGTAAATCTTTTATGCCCGACGTATGGGCGAATCGATGTTCCTATTACACGGCTTTCGGCATTCTCGCAAGCGCGCCATGGAAAATTTGGTCGCTTACCATTAAGCGGTTGACGCGCCTCGACGATCGCTGAGATTTTTGACGTGAAATCGTCGAGGAAAACGGCGTCTCTCGTTTAACGGAAATAATTCGTTTCTTCGATCGCTTATAATTTTTTTTTTGCACTTAAGAGTTTTCACCTTTAAGAGGGATCTCCATTGCAACGTTGCCTTTCTCGTCTGCTCTCATTTTCTTGTTCTTTCTTTTACTTCGTTTCTGCTTTTGTCGAGAACGAACGAACGCTTCGGTCGTTCACATTAAAATTGAGTAATTTTGTGCAGCGTGGCATGTAAATATATCGAAAAGATTGGATTTAACGGCGCAGAAATACTTAATGCGATTTAAATTCAATTTTTTAGAAATCAGAGTTATAAATTCTTTTTCGAAAATTTGACAACTCTGAAATACACGTATTTTTATATCCTCCTTTATCTATTTAAAGCGAAATAAAATTTACGACAAATACGAGATATTTATAATATAATATAATTTCGAACTAATTTCTTAGAATTAATTTCTTTTAACATTTGTACAATACTTTCCGCTGGCAACTTGGTGAGCAGTAATACTCTCGAATAAATTAAAAAGAAATATTTTTCATATATTTTAAAAATGGTTTCAAACGGCTAATTGGTAGCCCTTTGCTTATAAGGACTATATAGTTTTGGAATGAAGTTTCTAGACTAACAGTAAGTATCAGAAATTTCTAAATCTGCCAAACAACTACTCCTGATAGGTTTAGTGTTAAATGTGACTGTTACTTGTTAATACTAATCTCCGTTCTTGAATAATTACGCTCTATTTTTCGAGAAAAAATGTTAGCCATCTTACGATCGTGGCCTTTGTTAGCGTGGTCATCATAAAATGCCGCTTCGCGTTAATTCGGTCGATTCGATAAATTCGTTCTCGCAAGATAGCAGAAATAATGCTCCATTGATTTCGTTTAACTCGTGAATTTAGAGCAAACTGATGGTTCTTAATGGCTGTAATTATTCGAAAGTCACTGATTAAACTTTACGCGATGTCGCGTCATGTACCAACTCTTTCTCATCTCATTGTTTCTCTATCTTCATTTTTTTTTAAATCCAAAGCACGTTTTCCTCCGTTTCGCGTCGCGTTACAGTCTACTCGTATTTCCATTTAGTGCGCGGTAGGTCTGGCGCGAGCTTTAATCGACCTGCTTCGAGTCCTGCAAACACTCGAGACTTTCGACTGACTTGGCATTTTCCTCCCGTATTGCGTTCCGAGTACCGTTCCTCGTTTGGATACGTCAAAAAAAAAGGAAGAAAAAAATCGGTACTCGAAGTACCAAGGGAGACCGGAACACTGGGAGGAACACGCAAATCGTTCTCGATTACTACGTTCGAGAGGTATTTTCGAATGATCGTCGATCGTGACCCCGAAGCCGATTACTCGCATGATAGGAACAACCATTCTTCGCGAGAAAACGTAAATCGGGTTACCTTAAGGTCCTCGATATTTACAACATGCTCCTACAAATCGCGCAATCGGTCGAAATTCCAAAGTATTTCTATTTTCCGTCGAGGATAACTGCCAGAAATTATGGGCTGTCGTCAAACGTCGAATGAATTCACATTGAATGCATTTTCTTAAGTCGTTGAGCTCTCGATCGAGGAATGTGAATTGTTTTCAACGAATGTCGTTTTGCAAATAGTGTAAATGCATCGAAAGGACGTGTATTGTTAATTTAAGGTATTAGGTTATATAATTATATCACAGGATGATGAAATATTCATCCGTGCGACAGAGAACGTAAACCAGTCCAATCATCAAGGATCCTCCTCTCATTAGGGAATTCATCGATCGATTCTCTTTTAGACTCTCTGCAAAAATCTTCTTTTAAATCAGAAACTATACTTGGAATCAGAATTGCTAATCAACTTTTAATTAAGCGTGTCTGCATTCATGAAATTATTCATTAAGAATTAAAATTCAATATGATCTTCGCGCGATAAGTGCTCAGGATATTTATGACGGAAGACGCGTCGGCGAACTCGAGAACTACGATTTAACAAAAATTTCGAATTATCCATCAAATGTACCGTGCAATCCATTCGATCAATGTAAAAAAAGAATGACGAAAATTTAGAGAAGATTTCAACCATTTAATCTTACGTTTAAAGAACGGAAAATGATAAACAATCGGATTCGTTTCTTTTGCATCGCGAATACCTCATGAACATCTTGGCAGAAATTTCCTCACGACAACATTTTATTTCTAACGTTACAAGTCACGGTGAAACTTTGGTGCATCTCAACGATCCATTAAAAAGTGCCTGTTCGTTATATGCCGTTGTCGCGTGCATCGTGTAAATCATTCAAGTGCCATTCAAGTAACGAAAAAAAAACGTCGTCAAAAATTTGCAACCTGCCGCGTTAAAGGGGGCATCGCCAATGCTAAACGCCGTCTCGTTAGAGATAGGGAGAGAGAACGAGAGAAGAAACGTACGGCACGCGTCCTTTCGATTCCTATCTCGAACGACGCACCACGACGCTGCCCGTAGCGTAATTTCAGCAAGCCCGGCTAACCACGGTAAATAATTCCGATTCGAAGCACAGTCCACCCGGTATTCCTCATGTTTTATGCATAGGACGATCGCGGTGCACCGTGAATTACACGTGAACCGCGTATCCCAGCGTCGCGACGACTCACGTCTCGATTCTAGCGGCACTTACGTCCTCTACTTTCGACGCGATTTTTCAACGCGTCGCTAGACACCGATTTATCGCGAGACTTACGCCGTTGAAAAATCAACCACGACGTCGATGCGATCTTTACTGACTTACCCTTCTCACGACCCTCCCAAAAAGCGCGGAAGCTCGCTTGCAAGAAGGTCGCGCAAACGGACTGACGACGATTCGTTCGGCAATTTAGATCGATGCGCTGTTCTGCGTTTTCTCGATGCATTCCTCATCCTAGATGCGTGTTTAAAAATTGTTAAATAAATTTTTCTTTTTCTTTGAATAATTTGACATTTCATATTGCACGATCTAATATGATCGGTCGACGGCCATTCGATTTTTTTTCGAAAGAAGAATGCGAACGGAACGATGGATTTAACGATAATTTTCTTGATTTTCCCTTGTTCTTCCTTTGACTTAACCGCGCTGTTGTTGTTGTATTTACTCCGGCATTAAATTCCGTCTTTGGTTCGTTCGCGTTTATCGTCTCTCCAATCATCCTTGCAATCTTACGTCAGATTTTTTCACGTTAAATATTTTCTAACGCCTTGCTTTCTTCTCGCGTCCCTTCATTCGTTCCTTTCGTTGTTTACGGCGCCGTAAGTCATCGCGTATCCAGGCAATTGAATCACGGAAGGAAATGCAGGAAGACCTCCAGCGAACAAGATTGGATTACAAAGAGTGGAATGTAACGAGGAAACGAGCGAAGAAATGGTATTTTTATGCCGAGGAAAACTGCCTTTTATCCTATGTTCAATAAAAAAACTAGCAAAGACGCCGGAAGTGCGACATTACCATCGACGAAAAGGTACGTATCCCGTTAATGACGGAATTGTCCTTTCATTTAACGTTTTCGATTACCGCGTTTCCAACGCGAATATATATTCAAGGACCAAAAGGGTCCTCGAGCGCTTGAAAATTCTAGACCATCGTTCGTCTTCCTTTATTCGTGTATAACGAGATGCGTATCTACGATTAATGTTCCACGATTAAATCGTCACATTGGTATTAAAGTTTCGGAATTTTAAAGGAATTTGCGACGTTCCACGAGAGGACGTCCTTCGTCAACGAGTGTTCCTGCGAATACAGATACGCGCATGTACGGACGCGTAAATGGAAAGACCGTATAGCGGCGTCGATCAAACGTAGACGGCGGTACGCGAGTAACCACCTATCGGTGGACAGTGTCCAATTGACCGAAGCATCGGCGCGTTAGGATTCCTACCGCAATCGAGCTGATCGGGTACTTTAATTTAAACTTCGTGTTTCAGTAATGCGGCTTGCCTTTTCAATTTTCATTGCCTTTAAGCCTTCGCTTTCCGACCGTACAAATTTATGTCGGCGTTGAGACATGCGCGTACGACGCAATTTATAATCGATAAGCATTTGAATACGGAAGAATTCGTTCTCGTTTTTTTATCGAGAGGTAAATTTAAACGTTTCTTTTAATACAAAGGCAAGAGTCTCGTTTTGCATATCGTTTTTTTCTTTTTCATTGATAAGTAAGACGATAAAAATGCGAATCGCCTCATACCCTGATGCACGATAAACTTCGAAAATTCTGATAGGATTCACAGTGCTGGGAAACGCGGATGAACCTTAAGTCCTCAGAAGGACTAACCCCACTCTTAAACTCACCCTTGGGAACTTCTCCTACCTCCTTGTTACGTCATGCGATGCTTCCGACTTCGACATGACACGAGAACACGAGCCTGGATATTGATATAACGCTCGTAATGCACGTGTAACTAGACCGTATCTTCCACATTTACATAAATTTACAAGTGCTTAATTAATCAGCTACATCGACGTACGAACGACGTATACGCATTCATGATTTCGATCGATTCGTCATGAGAAATACATAATAAATTTCAATAATACATCGTCAAAATATTTCGTACGACAGCTCGAACGCTGCTGCTTCAAGCAATAACTGCTACCCTTTTGTAGTTTCGTGTTTCAGTGGACGATCCACTGTTCTAGCTTCTTCTTTCAACAAAGCGCAGTTTGAAATTGCATTTTTCGAATTCAACCGAGTCCAGCTTTTCATTCAATTCGATAATAGCGATCCGAAATTCTTTCACCAGAGGAAAAATAAATGACATTCAGCAATTACAAACGAGTAAGTTTCGATAAAAGTAATTAATTCTCGATAAAAGTTTACCGAACGGGAAATGAATATTCCTCGGATCGCAATTAAAACTACGAATATTCGCAACACGATTACCAATCAATCGATACTTCTCGTATCTAACGGTGACGTTGTTCCCGAAGAAGCACGATTTTGAGAAGATTATCGTTGTTCGTTGTTTCTGCGACAATTCGTGAAGCAGTTGCAACTCCGTGAACGAGTGTAAAGTTAAAACTGTTTAACATGTAAATATTCGCGAGGCTGACGACATCTTCGTTATTTGCAAGGACGAACGCGAAATGCTTTTAGCGCGTACAGGGAGAATTGAACCTTACACGCGCACCAGAAAATTATATTGGACTTGGAAACTTTAATTAAACGTTGGTTGCTGTACTCTTTAAACCGTTGTCGCGGCAATGGAAAAGTGCATCCGTTTAAACGTAATTATACTGTTCCTACCGGCTAGGATCCCAACGCGCAATAACCACGACGTATAAATGAAAATTAGTGTGTACGACGTTGAATAGTTTTTTTTTTTTTTACATTAAGGGATGCTTTCCTTACGGATATTCGATACGGGCTTTTAGTTCCGTGTATTACAACGGGTATTCGTGTCTGTTTTGTCGGAAATATGAAAAGCATCAATTCTATAGTATTAGTTTAAGTGGTTGAGAATAGCACATTTACTTTCATCTCGATGAACTCGACGATTATACGACTCTGTTCTATATGCATCGAGAACGAAAATTAGACACGAACGAAGCGCGACTCTTACTCGATTTCAGTTTATTTTTGCATACGAAGGAAAGCGTATCTTTATTTCAATTTACATTACGAATAATCAACGAACTGTGGCGAGAAGAGAAATTGCTTATTTTAACGGATAAGTGCGTCGGGTTCGTTACTACGCGTTTACTTCGCGAGTAAATTATATGTAAATTCGCGATTTATGAAAATATTTACGAATACGATTAATTGCACGATTCTATCGGAACGGTCTGCATCGTTATACGTACCTCTTCGCGCAACATTTCATAAAGGTTAAAGTTAAAAATTCCGACCGAATACGAGTGCTTGTCTCGTTGGAACTCTCGACAATTATAAATATTTTTCTTTTTACAAATTATACGTATATTTAACCGTGATATAATTTGGCGAAAAGGATGAATTTACTTGATAAGTCGATCGAAACGCAAAGATGTTTGCAAGCGCAACGATGTTTTAAAAAGCGTCGTTCGTAAACGCTTTTAAATCTTTTAGCATCAAAGAATAAGCTCGTTCGATAAACATCTCTTCCTCGATCTTGACGTTGAACGATGGCATTATCCCATAATTCGAGCCGCGTAGCTCATCCTCTCGTTGACACTGCCGTTATCGATTTTCATCTTGCGACGATGACGACGAAGTAACGCGAAAAGACAGTCTCCATTGCGGTAAAACGTCGGTGGAAGGAAACGATCATCGACGACGTAGCATCGATATACTATAGGCTAAAAGGAGAATGGTTATCCCAGGAGCATAGTTGCCCTACATTCGAAACTTGTGAATTCTTTTCGGGTGCCGTATTCGCCTGATAAGTTATTCGTTACCTTCCCTCACTCCCAGTACATCCACGATCATCACCGGAGACAAATGTATACCGCGTGAGCTGGAAACGTTTAAAGACGTCCGACCGAAAATAATACGTAAGGTTTTCGATGTTGTTCCTACGTACGTGATTTTTCCATCCAATGATCCATCGTGTTAACCCTTTGCGGACTATTGCCTGCGTTCTGCGTAAACTATCAATTTGGCCGAAGGACTCATATATGCGTTTGGCGAAAACAATTGGTAGAGCCGGAGGACTCTATGTGTCCCATGTGAACAAGTCGCCATAATCGATAATTTTGTAACTTAAATCATGTTACTAAACACATAAACATATTTTTTGTCCAGTGAAGAAACTGTACATGTATATATACCTAGGATTTGACATCTTGGAGAGTTATGAAGAAAAATAGCGAGTGAGCAAAAATGTGCGCTGGAAATTTCAAACGACTACCGCTTGATTTCTAACTGTCCCGTTCGCAAAGGGTTAAATACCCGGCTGAACGTTTGTCCTGACTTTCTCATTTTCGACGAATGCCTTTAGAAACCAATTAGGTCGAAACGAAGTAAATAATGCAACGATTAAATCGCGTAAGTAACGAGCGATAAAAATGCGCGACGAGGGATCGTCGAGTACAACTTTCTGAATCTGTCTCGAAATCGGAAATCCCTGCATTCGAAAGCCAATCGTTCGCCTACATACCACACAGACGACGATCCTCGAGAACACGATCGTAGAGAAGGTAGACGGTCACTTTACTGAGCTCCGGTTCGAATTCCACATCCGATCCGTCGTATCGAGTGGGAGAATCCGAGAAAATGCTTACCAAAGACATTCAGGGAGAAGATGACTGAGAGAGAAGAGGAAAGAACGTGGTTTTGCTGGACTCGCTTACGCGATCGGACGGTGAACGCGCGAAACTGCGTTGTCCTTCCGCTATGCGTCAAGGAATCGCGACGATCGTCGCGTCTTATATTAAATTCCAGTGGTAGAAGACGCAGCGTTACTCTGGCATTACTCTTGAAATTAGTCACGGCTGACTTGGGAAACGGGACGCGGTCGTGCGTGTTATATAGCCGATGCAGAACGCGATGCAAGAAATGTCACTAATTGTACGAGTCGGTTCGCTCGCCAATAAAGAAGAAATTGCTCGTTTCTCCCACCTTTGGCGCGTTCCTGCGCCATCAGACGGAACGTGGAGAAGCGCGAAGACGTCTGAAACGACGCCTCATATTTCTTCGAGCTATTTCCATGGTGTTCGCCTTTAAGCACGGTGTTATACATTCGTAATGGTCTACGTGACCGAGATTGCAATCGAACGAGATCGTACACGCTCGATGAAATCGTTTGTTATACGAATAAAAAATTGTACGATACGCGTTGTCATGGACTTTCCTTGTTAGAAAATAGCAGTGTTACGAAAAATCCAATACGTCCGATGACGCGTGTATTTTTCCTCTTCCGGATAGTAACGATAAAAAGAGAGCGGATAGACGAGACACCACAGGAAATATCACTAATTGTACGAAACGGTTAGTTCGCCTATAAAGAAGAAATTACCTCCTTGCTTCCTTGGCACGTTCTCGTGTCACCAGTCGGGTCGTGGGGAAGCGCGAAGACGTCTGGGACGACGCGTCGATGGTTACGGCGCCTCACATTTCTTCGAGCGGTTTCTACCGTGTTCGTCTTTAAGTACGGCGTCATCCGTTCGTCGTGGTCCACATAACCGAGATTGCGATCGAAGGAGACCGTACACGCTCGATCGAATCGTTCGTCGGACGAGTGAAAAATTCTACGATTCGGGTCGCAATGAATTTTCCTTCAAAATGGAAAACAACGGTGTTGCGAAAAGAGGTGGACGCCATGGATGTTGGCTAGACTTACGTTTAACGACGCGTATATTTTTCTTCTTCCCGATATTAACGATAAAAAGAGAGTGGTGGATAGGTGGATTGCGCGCACTTCACGGCACTTGTACAAGTCGCGTAACAACGCGAACAGTAACAACTTACGCGCAACATTGAACGGACACGTTAAAAGTTGCATATCGCCGTAACTTAGCCGGCGATCGTAATTAATGCGTCTTGAAAGCGTTACGTCAATTTTCGAAGCGTTTTCAACACCTCGCGATTGATTTAAACCATTACGAATTGAAACGCGTTCGATCGTTATTAGATCGCGCGTTAATATGTGAATTTATTCGTCGGACGTGCTACATATCCGGCTTATCTCGGCGAACTAGACCGCACGGATGAACGATTTGTGCAATTAGAGGCTCTTATTCGACGAGCACGTTATGGAATAAATGCTTTTTATTTTCGAGAAACGGAACCGTTGAGTTTAAAGAATCGCAATTATTCGCGTCGAAGATCCCGCTCTATCGTTACATTTTGTTTCTCCCTGTCGTTTCGCTTATTTACACTCCCTAATTACGGCGGTATTGTAATTCGGTCAGCGATTCGTCGTACGATTTGCGTTTCGCGTTGCACCCCGACAACGAAACTACGTATCAAGCTCGTCGAGTCGAATAAGCAAGTGGATTCGCGTTGAATGCTTTGTCCCTGCGCAGTTTATGCAGCTTAGACGTTCGCGAGTAATTATGGCAGATATAGTAATCGAGGACGATCGATGGCGCATTTATACGTTGCAGATCGAGGATAAACTCCGAAGGTTTGCTAATTGTTGGGAATAATTCGATCGTCGCGGTTCTGTCGAGCAAGCGAGTCTGCCTAACGCGTGCATTACCCAGGCTTATTCGTATACTTGCAACGAATGCAAATTTTCACTAATTTTATGCTACAACCTTCAAATGCAGATAGCGCATAACAGTATATAACGTATCGAATACATTTTAAACTCTCTACAAATAAATAAAGTCGATATTAAAAAATTAAAAAATACATTCAAACGATTTTCCTAATAGAAACGACGAATGCATCGTTCGGCAATGTCGAACAATTTAAAAAAAAA
>JAITYT010000459.1:1241031-1253354 GCA_025433975.1 Liostenogaster flavolineata
TAAAATTAGCAGTTGTATAAAAAGATACGTCCAGTATCTTACGACGAGAGTAAAACGGGACGTTTTGCTGGATAAGAACGCGAAGGTGGAACTGCAGAGATTCGCTCCGCGCGACCGTAGTTCCGCGCGTTCGAACAAAACGTGGCGAAGTGCGAATCGCAAAAGCGACGCGCTGTATCGCGGAACGACACGTGCGGTCGTAGTCGATCCTACGTGCAAGCTGACGAGCGCGAGAAAGTACTAGCGTCGTCGTAACGACGACAGACCGCATCTCGCAGGAGAAGCATCGATCCAGCCATCCGCGACTATATTTCACGCTGAGTCTCGTACCCGAGGCAAAGCTCTAATCGTATCGCTTTGCAGGGTGTACAGGGTGGGCTCTCGATGAAATTGATCTCGCGTGCGAGCGCGAGCACATGCCGTGCGTGCACGCGCTTCCTCTGAGAGGTATGGCTGACTAAGCGGATGGAGAACGCGCTCGCCATCAAGACAAATGATCCTTGCCCCTTACGCCCCATCCATTTGTCTGCTTTACGCCAAAGTGTGAAAAATACTTCTCCCTCTTTCTCTCTACTTCCTACATGCTTTAGCGCACTTCGAGAGACTCCTTTTGGCGCGCTTCGAATTACGACATTATGTAAATAAACGGTGGTGACCTGTGGATTTCTGAAATTTTCCTTCTCTTCGTTGACATCTAACTTGTTCGAAGAGTTTAGGCGGGTTGTCGTCTATCGGCTAATTAAATTTTTGTACACGAATTTGTACGCGTAATTTGTAATTGTATCTGTTTGTCGTAAGTATCGTGGTTTGAGAGAATAAACGAGGCCACTTTAATGGTTAAAACTAGAGCTTAATATAAAGCGCGTGGACATCGGTCGATGTTACGACGAATCGCGTTGCATTCTAACGGTGCTAATTCTAAATTCTTACGATCAACAAAAAGGACTCGTAAGATAACAGATATCGAATTTTCTAATCAGGAAGTAGGAATTATTTAGACAGTAAGGATAGTGACGAGGAACGATCGCAGCTTAAGAAGCTTCGATTTTCGTCGCAGTGGATACGCGATTTAGGAAGTCCTTGTTTCACAATTATCTCGATTTGTATCAGCATCGATAAAAGCCAAACGAGTCGAGCCGATATATGGAAACTGCTCGTAGAATTTTTCTCCTTAAAACGATAGGAGCGCCAACTTCAGATCGCGTATCCCGAATACGCCGTTTCCCTCGCGAAGCTCTCGGCTCGTCTAGATTCACGCGGAAAAGACGATTGCCATCGCAGTTGCACCTCTCGAATCTCATTATCGAAAAACAGTGAGAATGAAAAGCGGAAGCCTATGCGATTCGATTTAGGCTGCGCAGTTCCTCGAGTAAGCGCGCTTTATCGACGATCCTCTCGATTGGTTTCGTCGAGCTCCGTGACGATTCAAATTAGATACGAAAGTACGAGAGAGATAAGAATAAAGGAGTTGGATCCATTCGCCGAGTTCCAGCAGGATTCTCTCGCGAGATTTAGGCCCACGAATGCCTCGAGAAGGGAGAAACTGCGAGATCGATTCGCCTCTCGTCGTCGATGACGTCCTTGTCTTCGTACGATCGTCGTGGTATCCCGCGATTATTCCCGATTCTGTCCCGATGCAACGTATCGTCGCATCCTAGGCTGCATCGCAGGTTGCCTTGGGAACGACATCCTGATACGATCTTCTCGACCGCTTTGATGCTGATTAATTGTTTCGCCCGATCGTATTCGCGCGACAATGGAACTTCAACGAGGAAACGAGCTAACTCAGAACGATTTAACGATTGCACCCGGCATTGTTCGCCGCGTTATCGTACTTTCCGTCGGTATCGCTCAATTTTATCAGAAATTTTGCCGTTATGGAAATTGCTTCTCATTATTATCGTTTACAGTTATTCCGCTGATCGTTCGCGCCCTCGTAAAGCACGGCGATTTTTCCAACGGGCTGCTCTTTTATTAGTCGACTAAGTATCCAAAAGCAACGACGTCGTATACCTCCGTTCGTCGGCCTATTCTTCGGTCGACAGCGTGAAATTCGCAGGCAGGATAACGCGCTACTAATTTAACTGAATTCGAAACACGGAAACTCGATATCGCGCCTGCGGTTGCGAGCGTTCTCTTGGCTCTCCTCGTCGCGAAGATGCTCGTCTTACTAACGCACGTTTCGTATAGTCGTTAAAAATTACTACGAGTCGCTCGAGCGCGACGAATCAACCTCGTCGTAAATTAATCCTAACGAATCTTCACGATGACTCGACGTAAATTCGACGAACGTTTTCGAGAAGGATGTTCCGATCGAGGGTAATTTTCTCCTAGAAAAAGCGAGTTCCGTGCTCCGAGGGAGGTAAGCGATTGCCCGACGCGACAAGCAATTCCGTAGAAAAATGTCCGGTTAACACGTCCGAGTCATCCTAGTCGGACCATCGGATCGTTCCACGAGCAGATCGATAAGTCAATTAGGTTCGAATCACGCGTTCTTACGATTTCATCGAGCGACGAATATCTCGTATTTGTATTACGTCGCTCTCGATTAAATCGCGACGTCTTTTTTAACGTGTTTCGGTTTAATTAAGTCGCGTCACGCGAAAGCAGCCTGTCGTGCGTACGCACGACTCGAGTGAAAGGCAGAGCCGACCGATTTGAAACGCCCGATACGATCTTTATGGTGGCCGATGTCGAGCTATCGTAACTTATTGCCGAATGTCCGGCATTTTAGGATCGCACTGCTATCGTTTCGCTATCCGAGATGCACGTCGCGCGAAACCGTGCCGACCGACTAAATTATGAATAGAATTATTTCCTCGTTGAAAATTATCCCCGTCATCGTCCAATGGCGAATCTTCTCGCGGTGAGTACGCGCCGCTTTAAATCGAATTCACCGAAACGACCCTAATAAATTTGAACTTTCGACGAAATCGCGTGTACGCGAATAAAGATGCGATTTAAATTCGTACCGTTCCGTAAATAAATTATTAATCGTTCGGCGTAGTCGACGCGATGCCACCCTTATTTTCAGTCGCGCGGCGATCAATAAACGCGTCGATATGAACAACGGAAGGGTGGCGTTACTCGTTGACGCCGCATATCGTTGAACCATCGCGTGCGTTGAGTCCTAGTTACGACGCTGTAAGTAGTTACTCGTATTTATCCGTAACATCGTGCTCGTACTATTCACATCCGTACGTGCCGCATACACGTGCGATAATATTATACCTATCTATTTCGATCGAGTGACCTTGACGATAAATCTCTCTCCACGATAGAACTGTTCTGATCGCGTCGAACGATTGCGTAAAAACTCGCTGAAATTGGGCTCAAATCGAAAACGATGAAAAATGCAAAACTACGATCGCTCGAGGCGGCGTTAATTCGCAGAAAACGCGTTGCTCGACGTAAATACAACACGATGTTACGTATCGTAGGGTGTAGACGTTTTAGTGGCACGCACCTGGATTGGATGTGACTTTTGTCCTTATCGTTAAAAGTGTGTTCAAACGATATTCCTCAATAAATCCCGATCTCTACAATTTTTGTATCTCGTCCGGAATAGCGTGTGTTCTATCGATACCTCTCGGTAAACCACGATTCCTACAATAATATATTACAAATGTAGGAATTAGAGAAGGACAGCCTTGACGAGGCAGCAGAAGAGCAGAATAAAGAATCTTTTTTTTTGGAATCGGATCCATTGGCTTGGGGTCCGAGAAGATGTCGCATTTTTGGCGTTGAAATGCGACTGGAAACCTTCTCTCGTCTCCTCTCTCTTTCTCTCAAGGATCTGTCCCTTCGGCTCTACGGCGAGCAAATGTCAAATCAGTGTGTGCGTTGCGTGTGCGTGTGAAGAGCAGAGAGGGGATGAATGGATACATGGAAAAAGATGCAGAAGCGTTAGAGACATGGTTAGAGTTAGAGTACGGAAGAGTCACAGTACAGAGTTCGTGAGAGCTAGTTAGCCTGTTAGTCGGGCAGTGAGTTAGCCTGTTAAGCGGAGAGTTGGTTAGTTAGTCAAGTTAGCGAGAAAATCAGTTTGTAAGTGAGAGTATAACGAGTATCTAGAATAGAGGAGCAAGCGTAGATTTAATTAGCCCATAAGAAGGCGATGAAATATAGTCCTTATTGTTATCATTAAAAGTATATTTAATCAATACCATTGCAGAAAAGAACGATTCCTACACATATAATATGTTAATATTAATAAACACTACAGTACCTGTACGGAAATCGGATGCCGATAGTAGCGCGAGGCAGCAAGTCGTCAGCAGCCGAAGGAGCCACATGACACTGCACATGACTGCTCGGCGCGATGTCGCAGCAGTCTTTATCTTTTGCCGCTGATGCGGTTCCCGTACCGCCTCTTTGACATCGCCCTCATCTGAAACAGTCGTTTCGCGCGTTACACGCGGATACCCATGAGAGGCGCGTTCGCGCATCCGTGAACGCCAAGAATAGGCTCGCGACTTATCTGTCGCCTGCACGCACGGGATCGAATCGAGACGCCATCCTCTCCTCGTCGCTGGCTTAAAATCGAGGAACAATCGCGAAACGTCGAGCGTACAGCTTGGGAGACACGTTCGGCCTTTCATTGGGGACGAGTCGACTGGCGAACGTTCACGGGCTCGCGATAAAATTCCCTAGTATTTCCCGAAGCCGTGGTTCTTCTTTCACGTTCGATCGTCCTTCGAGGTTTCGACTTCGAATTGATCGCAACTAGGCTCCGTTCATGCTTTCCGCTATTTGCACGTCGTGTCGTGCGTGGCACGTACGATCATAGCGAGTCACGATCGTATCTCTTACATGTTTATACCCTCGACTCGATTGGCTTCTCTCCCGTACGCGCGACTCCCGCTTTCCGTGACTTATTCCAGCCCTCTCTCTCTCTTTCTCACTACGTCGACGTGGAATTTTATATGAAAAGTTGCCACGACACTCGCGGAATGCCAGACACAACGACGACGACCCGTGCCGACGGTCTATGAAATCTTTCAAACGTCGTTAGAAAGTCGCGCGTTCGTGTCTCGTGTTTCTAACTCTGTAATCCTGCGAAAGACCTTCTCGACTTTTGCGCGAAATAAGGGAAGCTTCGGAAGATACAAATATATGAAAAACTGTCCGGGGAAGTTCGATGGCAGATTGCAAGGCGACAAGTCGCAAGTAAAAACGCGTTTCTCTTTCAATTTAATGAAAGGTTGGTGCGTAGCGACCCTCGGAGCATGAAGCTCTTATTATCATTCTTGCGTTCAGTCACATTAATAATAACTCGTTTTTCTTGTTAACCGAATTAACCGCAAATTAATTACGGAAGAAGAGAGCTTCTGTAATTCAAACAAAGGTTCTTCGCGAACGAACATTTACGAGCACGACAAGGTCTGAGAATATTCCAGAGACGTCGTTGCGCACATGTGGCGATGGAAAGGTTAAAATTGCCAGCAGGCATCAGCTCTATCCTGCATCGTACGATCAATGGAACGACACTGGAAAAAAACCAAGTGCTCCGCTCTTTACCAAATTCTAATAAAGCGATTGAGTTTTTCGCGTTTTGGCTCTGATCTTTTTCCGGACCTCTACTTTTCTTTGTTTCGTCGAGACAGTTCAAGAACTGATGAAATGAGTCGAACCTAGCAAAGATACGGTTAAAATAGAAACGTTAACCAAGTGAGTCTAAACCGACAGCCCAGTCGACTCAAGTAATGGTATTGGATCTGATATTCGAATCGGTTAGTTGGTTTTTGAATCGATACACGACGGAACCGCCTCGGTCGCCGTCGGAACAGTGTCCGACTTAATTAATAGTAATCCATCCGATATTCGAATTGGATTACTGGCAGAGCAATCGTGTCGAAGATCAATAAACAGAGTTCAGCAGTCAAAATTCGTGTGGACACTCGACAATCAAAAATCAAGACTGCGACGAACGTGTAGAACCTTAGTCAACATTCTGTGTAACATCATGGACAAAAGAAATCTAGTATCGCTAACTTAACGATTTATCCATATTTTCTTCGAATCGATTTCGTGTCCATTAATTCGACCACGATACGCGTGTGCGCGCGCAAAAAGCAGCGGCTCTAGAGCCATTTCATCTTAGAAACGATACATTTCCTCCGAAGCGTGATACAGCCAACACGCGAGATTCCTTTCGACGTCGAAGAACAATTAAGAGCGAAGATGTCTCTCAAATTGCGTCGGGGATTTCGTTAGAACGTCGAAGTTAACGTAAGCAGCACTTACGCTAAAATCGAGAAGATAGAGGGAAGAAGTGTGTGTGTGTGTGTGTGAGAGAGAGAGAGAGAGCCGGTGGCGTCCGGATTCGGGAAGAATTATGCGCTGGAGGTTACAGCGTCGCGACGCCGCACGAACGAAATCGGAAGCGCAACGTAGACGCGCGTTTCGAAAGCGTGGGAGGAAGCGCGACGCGCTCGCGATGCCATAACGTAATTAACTCGTTTTAGTCCTGGCGAGGATGGAGCAGTGCGCTTCGCTAATATGAAAGTATCGCCGACTCTGCAGGGATTAACTTCTCAAACTTAGTCGCGGTCGGTGAGTGCGGATTTTAATTAAACTATAATTAAGCTCCGTTGAATGGCGAATTAATTGAACGAAACAAAGAATCCGGTGTTCCTTGCGTTCTTTGTCTTACTTCCCGCCGAATTCTTCGCGTAAATCCGTGGAAACGACGAGGCGATTACTTTCGTTTTAAGCCGATTCCTAGCAAGCCGCGTCGGAATGCCTGCGCACTCCTTTATCGTCTCCCGGTTATCCGCTCTCGATTCAGGAGGAACCGAAGAAGAGCGCCAGATTCGATCTCTCTCCTTCTCGATGGTCGTTAGCCTCCTCCGCTGCCTTTCGATCGTGTCGACCAGCTTTACGTTCGTAGACACTTTTTGAGAATAAAATAGCACGAGTTTGAGAATTTTTCCACGAGTTTTTCGATGGAGAGACAATTAACAAATCCATGATCGTATCGATCGATTTATTATTATTAATTTGTTGTTCGTTAATGGCGAAAGATGTTCGGGTACGTTTCGTATTTTTCTGTAAAATAAGCGAATATGAACATTCGATAAATTTGTATCGGTTCATTTTGGCAGTCGATGTTTCAACGTTCGATAGATCTTCGAGCTCCGTTCCTATCTTCGTCGATATAAATTTCGGTAAAATTATAGAAGAATCGTTTCTGTACCGGTCGAGAAACACGAGAAAGATTTACGTTTCACGACTCCTGTCGATTCCGGATTAGTTTGATTGTGATCGTACACGTATAGACGATGCTGTCCGTACGCGAATACCATCGAAGAGAGAAAATATCGTTCGACTTGGTTCATACGACGATGCAACGTCACGACGCACTATTAATTTCGCGAGAGATATTCTCGTGGTAACGATACGCTTGTGAGAAAAGAAACCGTGAGATCACTTCCTCTCTCTTTCTCTTTCCCATCCACCGTGTTTCCGTCTTTGTTCTTTTGTCGCGTGCGTGCGAACGCACACGCGGAAAGATAGTCGCGCTTGAAATTTATTTGTCTCTGTTCCCAATCGTATCTTTCCCTTCCTTCGACGCTCCTTCTTCGCCTCGACGATCTTTGCCAAAACCTTTTACGTACGTGCATTCGCGTTTGCTTTGAATCTCCTATCGATTTTCAACTTTATCTATCTGTGACTTTACGTCCCTGAGGCTCACGACGCTCTTCGATTTTACAGCGACGTTTTTAATCGCGATCTCTCGTGTACGATTTGTACGGATTATTTGCTTTGCATTTTTAAACGTGCCTTAGTGCGAACCAACTTTCTTTTCTTATTTTACTTTGCACGTTTTCATACGAACAAGATATCGTTTAGGCTATTACGTTTTCATGGAATTATGTGTTTTTATAATTTCTGCGTTTAATTTTTTTGACAATCTAAATATTTTTATCTTAATCGGAGGGAAGGTGATGCGCGAATTATCCTCTCATAATTAGGCTATCAATTTATTTGCGTTGCATTACAATATTTCATAAAACTTGAACGTGTTTCGAATTGAGATAGAATCTCATCAAGAGATACGCGCGTTAGCAATAAACGATATTTGCGCGATATCGAAGGTTCAGAGAAAAACCGACATTTCGAATTTCAATCGCGAGGAGGCTACGCGAAGTCGAATGAAAATATCGAAAGTGATAGTTCAATGCGGTGTCTGTCTTTACTTACGTATGGATGCGTGTGTGGGTCGCAACCATCGGTTTGATTTCACGCCTGACAGTAAATCAATGCTTCGAGCATCGACCGATATTACCAACCTTTCCATCGGTGATTCCTCTTTTTTCTACGCTTAACACATCTATCGAGATTTAGCATAAAATGACAGAATATTTTCCTCGGAAACGGTGCCAACTCCATACAATTTTCGCGGAATCTATTGGAAAACCATTTAACCTATTGAACCCCGTAAAACGCTCGGTTCAAATAAAGTGAAATTAAATATTTTCTCTATTTCGCTATGCATAAACGGAGGCTTCAATTTTATTCGATAGAGTAATAAATTTCTGAATATGGTAGAACGTTGGAGAGCGATACGTGGAGTAGGCGATGGTTCGAACCTACAGTTAATAATGATCAGAAATGCGGTTAAAACAAGATATGGTTACGTTAGTCCCTTTGAGGTGCTAATTTCTCTGCGAGAGTTCCCTGGAGAACAATAGCGCGTTGGAATCTTCTCATGAAATTTGCGAAACATCTGAACGTATCGCGTCGATGTACATAGAAAACCGCTACTCCTCTATACGTCGCAAGGAATCCCTACTGAACTACTCGATAGATTAACACTTTCATTTTGGCGGTTCATGAGAGCTTGTTTCGCAAGGGAATGATTGTCGCAATGTAAATGGAAATTTTCAAATTGGATATTACAAATCTTAAATTTCAAGCGACGTTGAAAATTTGTAACTTTATTGTTTGGATTTACGCACATCCTTTGATACATTTTTAGTATAAACACGCAATATATGTACCTCAAAATTAATTTCCATTAACTCGTAACGATACTTCAAATGACATTATTACATTAATTGATATCGCGAATCCCTGGAAATTGTATTTGTAAAGAGAAATCGCTTTCCTCGCTGTAAAAGATCCGGAGTTCCGTATAATAAATTACTGATGTACTCTTGCCATGATACATTCCGAGTATTCTAATGCTTTCCCGCGTCCGACCACTGCCTGTCTGTTACTACTGTAACATCGAATCAAGCTTGCTGTTGTACGTGCCTGACGTTTCTTTCTCTTACTCCTGATATTCTAGAATAATAAACAGGTGGAATATCGATCCTTCATGTTTTTCGAGTTTGGACGAACGAAAGCGAGAACTTATCATTTATCCTTTTCTTCTCTGCCGATTATTCCAATTTCAATAAAATGATATCTTCAAATGAATCGTTGATAATCATTGAATAATATTACGAATTTTTAAATTCTTTATCCGGGATCTGTACATAGTAATTCTCCTACAGAACGATGTCCGAAATTACTCTCGAAAGCTTTATCCCTTAACTAACTAATCCCTTGACGCAGTTCACAGCCGTGACATGTACGGACACACCGCAACGTCCAATTTGTGCATGTCCGTGACAATCACGAGCATAACCGATACGCTCGCCACTTAGCGGTTTCCTTAGTCTAACCGTTGACATATATCGATCGATCCTACAACATCTTCTGCAAAAACATGTACACTCTCGATTGTATTTTGTTTTACGGAATAAAAAATTGTGATACTTTGAATGAAATGGCTCGTGTTGTATTCTATGATCAAAACGTTACAAGAAACGATACCACGGTTTTCCACGGTAATTCTGCATCCATATTTTGGAATTCATACGACGATATCTTAATCATATCAAATAAAGAGTAAGTTGAGACCAATTTCTAAATCTTTCCTTTATTCCTTGACTGTCGTTTTCCCTTCCGAAGTCGTAAGTTTCTAATTGTTCAAATCATGGCACAATTATCGGACTAAAGTCACACTACGGAAAAATCTACTCGATGAACAATCTGCTTAACAATAACAATGACAGTAACGTCCTAAAGCGAATCGCAAAACTTCAGACACGTCGAATGTCGCGTCTGAACTTGGAAGTCGTTCGACTCGCGACCGCACCATTCAGAAATTGAACCAGAGATAAAGAAAAATCGAATCGAAGCAGGGAAGAGGAACGGAAAAGCATCGAGTGGAAGAAACGGTCTACGTTCGAGCCGACGAAAGGCAGGTACACCTAGCAGCGCGGTGAAAAAGGGACGAGACGAGAAGCGGTGAAAGGCGCAAAAGGAGAAGGAAACGGAAGCGGTGGCAGGCGGAAGATAGCGCGATAGCGACAGAATAGATAGAGCCGCGAACTTTTTAACCCCGGTGACGATGGTGAACGTAGAGGGTGGTGGATAGAGATCGAGAGCGGGTGGCAGTGAGGGGGAGGAAAGTTGTAGGAGTTTAACGTCGTGAGTAAAGCGTTACTTCGACGGTGTCTCCTATCGAAGCCACCGTCGAAAACCGCTCGCCATCGCCTACCTTGCTCCTGTTGCTGGCTGTTACTGTCGCCGCTGTTGCCACCCTTGCGGCCACCGGCTCGATTTTAACGAACTTTGCATAATGTTATTCTCGAGTATGGGTGTGGCTCGCAAGAAAAGATCGCGTACGTTGCATCGCGCACGATTTTTTGGTTGCTTTTAACCCTTTGCGGACGAGAGGCGACTCTTGGTCGCCACACGACTCGATGCGGCAACTCAAGAGGCGCTCAGGCGTCACAGCGTTTTAAACGGCAATAAAAGAAAAGAATACTTTTCTGGGAATGGAAATCTGCTCGATTAATTCCTATATTCTCTATAAATTATTGAGAGAACAGACGAACGGAAAGTCACGTAAATATTTATAATTCATACACATTTTAGTAGACCAGTTGAGTGGAGATTTTCGACAACCGCGAGATGGAGGCTAAATTGGACTAAATGGAAAGCTTCGTGTAATTCTCACAGGTTCAAAAAGGGGTTGTAAGATTTCTTCCTATCGAAAATACCTGGTGGAAGACGCGAAACAGTTTACTACTGCGATACGTGTCCAGATGAACCATGGATGCAGCTTGGTGAATGTTTCATAAATTATCACGCGCAACGAAGCCTGATGTTACAAAATTCTATTTGTAAAGGTGTAAATATAGATAACATATTAAAATATAACGTTTTTGTAAGTTAATTTCTATATAATTCTATTCTAATTTTGTAAGTTAATTTTTATATAATTTAATATTCTATATAAAACACGAGGGACCAATGAATCACCGAAATTTTCGACATTCGTAATCGTGTTAAGAGCGACGTTCGTCCTGTCTTACGTAGAGACGCGTTTGCGCGAGTTTAGCCTCTCGCGCAGTTAATTCGTGTAACTTGGCTCTCTGCGCGCCTCAAATGCGATTGCTCGGATTTGTCGGAAGCTCTCGACGATCGCTGGCGAACCACCTTTTCGACGTTTAATGGAACGATACTCGTTGCTTCGGATTTGACAATAATCTTGAATAAGACCGGCAAGTTTTACCTTAAGAAAGACGTTTCATCCATTCGAGGTGATCGATTTATCCTGCCTTCCGCGGAGAATTTCGATATCGCGAATGTTTCCTTGGATATTCCATCGAATCTTGAACGAATCTTTGCTTTTTACTTCCTCCTTCCTTTATTTCACCGTCATTTTCTATATCTAAGTCGTTCGTCCGTGTAGCCAGAATCGTACTACGTGCGATGCATTGATCGAGACCTTACTCTTCCACGTTTCGCTTAGTATCGAGTATCTCGTCATTGCCTGTAGGTATTGTAAATTATTATTGCGTTAAATATTATTGGTTCGGTTCTGATTGCATTGTTGCAATGTATAATTACATCACGAATTCGCGAAGATGACTTCTCGGTTGAGAGTTAATTGTTTGCAATGACGCAAGCGATCGAACATTCTTTGTATTGTTAGGCAAAAGGGAAATAATGTATCGATTTGTCAAATGAGTCGTGGGAAATATTCTGTACATTTAGTATGTATCTAAAATGATTCATAACGATTTGATTAATTACTACAACAATTCGCAGCAGTTGTTCTTTTATTGCTATAGCAATTAAGTACAGCGAATTTACACCGATTATCAAGTAGAAGGTGTAAATATCAGGGTGAGAACAAGAATCGACATGAAACGTTCGCGCTTTAAGCCCAATCGTATCCCGATGTCATTCGAGTTTAACCGCGAAATCGAACGTCATATCAAGACACAAATACTTTTGTAACGTTCGTTAAAAAAAAA
>JAITYT010000459.1:1256282-1275583 GCA_025433975.1 Liostenogaster flavolineata
AGAAGAAGAACGCGTTTCGATATCGACGATTACGACGACGTTGATGGGAACTGGATCTTTAAACGATTCAAAGCGCGAGAAGGAACAACGACTTATCCGTCGGCTATAACCTAAGGTCGCTCAAAGACCATCGTATAGTCTATCCGGATCTCCGGTACCTCCGGCATTCGTCGGAAAATTGGATCCTCGAGGAGTCACTGTTTACGAGGGACAAAATGACGAGAAAGAGGGAACTCAGGGATGGCAAAGCGGTCGAAATGTATTCCACGATTATTCGGTTCGCATGGCCGGGCGCCGTAGGAACGGTCGCTTCCTGCCTCTGCTTAGCATTTAAATATCGTCCTCGCGCCCCTTCCATGTACCTAGGACCTAGAGAAGCGTTCCATCCTCGCGGTTCGGAACACCGCAAAACGACGAGTTAGCTTTTCTAAATTGAGATGTCCTCGCGTACCGTGTCTATCCTTTCTTCTCGACTTGCGTTTCAACGACATAATCGGCTCGACCGGACATTAAAGCGATGATCTTTATAAAACTCGCCGGATTTCGACGTCCACCGCGACCATTTCTACGCGAAGACTTTCGTTCTTCGGATTTTACGCGTACACCAGTCGTCGATTGAAAATTCATACGGTATCGAGGATCGAACATTATACGACGTCGCTTTAAAATAAGACGCGTAGTCGTAAAATAAGGAAGCAATTGCGTTCCTATCGAAGTTCCGATCCATCCATTTTACTGTGTCCGCTTCGTACAGTCGACTGACGTCGAACTATTTATCTACTGTCTAAAACTATCTGTTTTAATCCTCGTTTCTCGCCATTTTAAAATTTAAATATTACTTTTTTTATCTCTCCAATTACCACGCATCATTGTAATTTTGTCCTTGTTCCAAAGCGTAGCGAATCCGGTTACTCTATGATACAGAGGTTTAACGCAATTCACACGTTTTGTATTTACACGTTGGTTCTCCCGTAAAATGTACTTGAAAGACCACGGCCGCTCTATTTTTATCCTTAAAAATTATTTCGCTCGGAGCCGTGGCCTACCTCTTTTCAAAGAGTTGACCGTCGCGCGTGTTAAACGCCGGAGAAAGTATATATATATAAATATATATATATATATGTATATATGTATGTGTATACCCGCATGCACACGCGTATGTATGTATGCACGTTCGTGATTTCTGCCTTCCAACATTTTACTCCGCGAGGAATTGGACCTAAGGACGCGACGTTACGACCTTCTCCTCTTTCCTTCCTCTCGCGTTTCTTCTTACCTGCCTTAGCAACCGACCTTCCAGGAATTGTGACTTCTCCGCGCTGTATCTCTCGCTAATTAGAATTATTATGATTAAACTGTCCGTAGATTTTTTACGTTTTTGTCTTCTTCGTCTCACTTTCTCTCTCTATCTCTCTTTCTTTCTCGCCTTTTGAGCGTCGAGGCATCCTCGTCGCGCCACTGCTAAATTACATCTGCTTCCGTTCGTGCGAGGAAAGTTAAGTCAAGAGAGTCAAATCTTTCGCTTCGAGTGAGAAGAGAGGAATTCCAAGCGAAAAGTACGCCTCGTGAAAAGGAAAGGAGGAGTAAAAGTACGAAGAAGACTAAAAAAACGTATAAAGGAAAAGAATCGGTGGAACTCATTGCGATGACCATGTAATGACAACGAGGGTCATAAAATGGAGGGTAGGAAAAGGAGAGTGTCGATCGCGACACGGTGATAGCCGAGACGATGCCGTAATAAAAAGTCGTCGTAAATTCGAGACGGTGGCCTTAAACGAACGTTGATCCTCGTCCTGGCGACAGGCAAGGGAAGGACAGCGAGAGAAGAAGCGTCAGGACGACAAAGTATCTCGTGTTGCTTCGGGCTCTTTGTTAAGATCTTCGAAGAGGTATAATAAACTTCGTCGGTCTATACTAATTACTGCCGAGGAATATGGCTAGTACCACGATAGCGGGATCTCTTTGGATTTTAAATATCCGGCCGTGATCAAAGCGTCAAGATCGACTGCGTCTATGTCGTTCCGAGTGTAATTAGAAAGTCAACGAGAAGCGCGTTCGCGAGGTCGTTGATAGGATTCGATTACTTTCGTTGCTTTACCAGGTGTCGAATCTATCACCGAATGGACGCGTAGCGCGATCGGACGACGTTGCTTTTATCGTCGACTCGATCAACACGAGCGACTGGTATCGAGCGAAAGGTTGTCGTGTCGTCTTGTCGTGTTTCCGAGGGCACTTCCCCTAATCCTTTCACCGATATCGTCGATTGTAGGCGATCGATACATTCATTCCGCTATATAGATCGTTTTTCGAGAGAATTATCCGGGAAGAAATTATTTCGAAAGGAAACCTCCACGTCTTGGACCTAATTTATCGTTAACAAATAAATTCAATGCTCTCCTTCACTTCCACGACTCTCAGCACGCTGAAATATCGCTACTCGCTGTACTCGCTGAACTCTCGTTACTCGGTGCAATCTATCAGCGGAGACTTTCCGAACAGCCCAATATATATTACAAGATCTATGTGTCTCGACAGATCCAAGTAGCGTCAAGTCTTTCACATTCTTACGATTGGTAATAGCACGTAGCCAATGTGGCATTCTGTGATGGAATCTCTGCAAAATATCGACACGTTTTCAAATTTTCAGGCTAGATAAGACGACTGTACAATTCTTGTTCGTTCGTAATCGTCGAGAAACCCTTTCGACGTTGGTTCGAAACAGTTCTGCTCGTTGCTTCCGACAGAAATTCGCCGAGTTCTTTTTTTCGATCGACTCGATAAACACGCGTGACGAGTATCGAACGAAAGTAACATTGTCATGCTTTGTCATGTGTTGGAACTGATCTTGCTGTTTTTCCGAAGTCACTTTTCCTAATCTTTTCATCGATACCGCCGATTATTGACGATCGATACGTTCGTTATGCTCTTGAGATCGTTTTTGATGCAAGTCGGATGCGTCAGCAATGAGATATCTTGAGATGGAATCATGGATACTCAAAATATGAACTTTTCAGGCAAGATAATACGACTGTGCAGTCTTCGGTTCGTTCGTAATCGTGGAGAAATTCTTTCGACTTTAGGTTCGAAATATTTTTGAGAAATACGACAGACAGAAATACGCCGAGTCGATGATGGATGAACAGTCGTTTGCGCTAAAAGTGCATCCGCTTTGGTGAAGCCAAGGAGAGAGCGTAACAAAAAGGGCACTCCAGTCGATTGAGATCTTTCGCTCTATTCTATTTTTACGGCACGTTTTATTCTCGTTGTTTACACGGGCTATAAAGATCGAACGATGAGGAAGGAACCGATGAGTATTTGTCGATCGAATCTAAAGTGACAAATGTAGAAACAAGAAAGAAGGTAACATCGTTGAAAGCGTACCGTTAAGGTACTCAACGAAGAAAGTATTTCACTCGACGGTGTCCTTCCTTTCTCGCGTTTATAGCTTTTAAGGATGAAAGAAGAATATACAGTTGCTCGTGCAAGTAGAGAGATAATTCGTAAGAAAAGTAAAATTTCATCGATACGAGCGTCTTCTAGATTTCCGTCCTATAAATGGCTTTAGTGCAACGTTGAACAAATTACAAGTAACAAATCTTATCGATTTAAGATTTGATTTTGATTTAATTTGACACGATTTGTGCATTATTTTAAACAAATAAATGAGCTAGGAGAAAATTTAAAAGTAAGTTTTGACAATGCAGATCGTACGAGAAGATGATATATTCTGAAATAAAAGTTTGTTATATTTATCGACAAAAAAGTCGAGTTATCTTAACGCGAATAAAATGGTTCGGTTCAATTATCGACGCGATTTCTTTGTAGTAAATTACGATACTATTTGCCGTTTATAGTGGATCGTAACACGACAGAAAGGCCGTTCAAATAAGAAGTGTATAGCAAAATCTTTCGTGCGAGAAAAGAATGTATTGCTTTGCAACGTTCAAAAGGTAAAAACGTCATAGTCAGCCAACGTGACGATGCTGAGTAAAGCGTGCATTTGACGTACCTGCGTGCACAATGGATCTCGCGTAAAGTGTCGCAAAGAAATTTTTCAGATTTTACTTGGTAAGCAGCAATTTGAAATTTCCGAAATCAAACGGAATGAAGCTGGAATGCAAACTATCTTCGAGATTATTTTTGATTTTAACGTGGCTGGAAATGGATATTATTATAAATACAAAATGATTCGCTCATTCGTTGTCTAAGAGACTCAAAAAAAAGATACGTTTATCAATTAAACAGTCGACTATTTTTCATCACGTCCGATGCTTTGATGGAATTTTTTCTGTAAATTTCTATCCTATTCTTACCTCCCGTATGTTTTTCTGCAAATTCCTGAGATATTTAATATATGTTTATACTCACGCGTATATTAGAGCGTGGTAAATTCACAAGGAATATTTTAATTTTGCAAAACAAGACGTATACTCTCAAATTCCTTCAACGTGAAAAATAATAGAGTTTAATCACTATATATACGTATAATAGTAAGAAGAAAGAACATCGCGTGAGATTATTCAAGTTTTCTAAGTTTAAAGGAAAAGAATGGTTAACGTTAAAGCGATCATATTTCTTGCAGTAATATTATAACGCGCATCATTATTTCAATTAGCCCTCTCAGGTACCGTGTACACCTCGTACTTAAAATTTCTACAAGTCGATTTTCCTAAGTAAGAGAAAACTCGCCGTTTTAGAACGGCGCTTTTAAACGACTATATTTTAACGCGACATTAAAATTTGCATTTGGAGGAACGCAGTCAGAGAAAAATCTATTCGTATTCCTATCGAACGAAATGTCACGAACAAGGACGAACGTTTCTTCGTTTCGAAATTTTGTCAGACTCCGATGCTAATGCAACGATAATAATAACGATAATGTTAAATGAAAATGTCTCGAGAACGCACGTACATGCAAGTTACGTTATTATTCGTTATCGTGGAACCTCGATCGTTGCGCATTAAACTCCCAACTTGCATCGTTACGTAAAAGTTGGGCGTTCTCGAGGGAGCTCTGGGCCTCGGTTACTTGTCGCAAATTTCTGTCCAGTGAATTCGTGGAAAATCTAGCGCTGGATAGCTAGTACCAAGAGATCGCTTCTTGCTCCATGTTCGTCGATTTTAAATGGTCGTACGTGCGACGATCGATCCCAATTTGATCGAGAGTTTTTACCGCGTGCTTTATCTCGTACACGATTCTGAATACGAAAGAACGCCGTTGCTTTTCTCATAGTCGAAACTGTTAGATCCGAATGAGAACGAATTTAATCGGAAAGAAGGATTACCGATACATCCGCAAAACGAGGCAGAATACCGCGTTCCCGATAAATAAAATTACGGAGTGAAATGATAAGTAAGGGGAGAAATTGTCCGAGAGACGGAGAAATGAACGGACGAAATTGAACGTACGAGGTACGCGTGTGCTCTAGGAAACGCGATTATCGATTAATAAGTAAAGTGAAAAGCACGAAGGATTAACGTAAACGTACTACGGCTCGCTGAGACAAAACTAAGGAGAACGAGAAGGTCCAGCTGCACTCGTAAAAGCGTGGAACGGTCCACGTTCTTTTTACGACACGATCGAATGTCAAGATCGAAAATCGAGACGCGTCTGTTACGACTCGAGAGCGAGGTAGGAGGTTGGAATTTTGCGAAAAGATAGGCGCTGGATACTATATATCTGCGAAATAATGAATTATTCATATCTGGCCGGCAGGTGGAACCGGTGAAGAGGAAGGTTTCCTGTGCTCGATTATAAAAAATGAAGAGGAAAAAATGAATAGAATTCGAGCATCTCCGCATCTTCACATTTCGCTCTTCGCGAATATCGAAATAAAGCGCGATGATTTCACGTGAATTTTCTCGAAACTTTCACGCGAAAAAGAAATTCGGAGTTAAATTCTAAGACGCTTCGTTATACGCGCTCGTGTACACGAGTTAGCGCGGAAAGAAAAAAAATTCGTCAGGACGATATTTATCGCGCGTTTAAAGGAGGAAGAAAAATCGATGTCGGTAAGAGGTGAGAGAAATCTCGCCGGTGGATAGTAGCTAGTAGATGCGATCCTTTAACGCGCGACCATTTCGAATGAAAAGGCGGAAAAACGCGGTAAGAAGAATGGCGAGGAGGCGAGAAATTATCACGAAGTTCTCGTATCTCGGTTTCTTTCTCCCCATTCTTTTGCGCTTTCGAAAGATTTTGCCGGACGATTAAAATCTTGCCGTGACTATTCAAGGGTCTGAGCTTAGGCGCGATAATGGCTCGCTTGCGATACCCAACGCGGCCCTCGTGGCTTCGGATATTATTAACGTCGACCGGGATAAAGCTCGGATAAAACGTAGATAATTACCTCTGTCGGTGTGACGTATGAAGTTAAATTGCGCCCTTCACGGCTCCTACCTACGGATACGGTCGGCAACCTCGTCGAAATTCGAGCGTAGTCTTGAGAGTTCCCCGCCTGTCGGGAAAAACTTTTCTCGCCCGCGGTGTCGATCGCGCCGATGAACAAAAATCGAATATCGCGACTCGATTCGTTCGATGAAATTTCCGTGAGCGCCCACACTGTTTCTACGCTATACCAAGCGTGAAAACGAAGAACGAGAATGTTCTAAATAATTTATTCGCGCGTCGAGAGCACAGTGCGATAAATATCAATCTCGATGAAAACGCATCTGTCGGACATGGTTCTCGTACTTTCGAAATATAGCTAATGTTCGTGATTCTTCCATTTTCGTTGGCAGTGATAATACTCGTTCTGATACTACATACTTTCTGAAACTATGTTTGGAAGATTCGATAAGAGACGAACCAGGGTACTAAATTCTCTTATTTATGTCACATATCCGTGTGTTTACGTGTAAGAGCGGTAAGTCTTACGTATACACGTAGCGAATCATTTCGATCATCCTTTATCAGTGCTCGAGGGGTGTCTCTGTTATCCTGGAGTTAAGTAGTCTCGAAGTTGGACAACGATGGTAGAGATACTTTTCCCCTTTTCGGAGAAATTCTGATTTCGCGTGTCGCTCAGATACAAAGTACGAGTCAGATAACGAGATGCTTACTCCGTAAAGCAAGAGGAAAACTGGCAAAGATTCCTATAACTCGAGCATTCGACGCGACATTACCGTCACGCGTCATTATGCCAACGAAATCGTAACGATGTATGTAATATGGACGGAACGAAATACGAGTCACCATGTTATGAAGAAAGAACATGGCTGTGCGTATGGGGAAATTTCCTACGTACTTTTATAAGGAAATCTAATCTCAGTCGTAAAGGAAATTTACAACGCTTCGTGCTATAAATAATCGATGTCGTGCGAGTAAAGTGACGTACGATCTCGACGTCCTGCAAAAAACTCCCTGCTAGAATGGAATATTTTTCTACTCGGACTAATCAGTGTATCTTCCTTTCTCGCCCATTCCTTTTATCTCTCTCTCTCTCGCTCTCTTTAATTGCTAACTTTGAGCAATATCCCTGACTCTAGGAACGAGGAATCATCGTACGTTAATTTGCTTCGTGTCAAGCCACGATAAATCCTGTAAAAGCTTAACGATGCTTTCGGTAATTTATTTAACATACAAATATTAGCCCTATCGAAAAGTTCTGTCCATTTTGAATCAAAAGAAACCATACATATTTTCGCTGGATTTATTAATATTTACTGGACAATATAAAATTTCCATCTTCACTAACCACCTCTGCACGTATACATCGAGTACGTACGTAGAAATGTAGCGTACGAAAGAGTCAATTTCAAACTTGAGACGAAATTATTTGACGGAACTTTCCGGTAGACCTAATAACAATCGTTAGAAACGTAACGTAAAATCGATATAAGTACGCAGCCTCTCGATAGGACACCAAACTGCGCCAGATACAATCGTAATGTTAGCTAAATACCAAGGTAATAAACGTTTTACCTTGCGAAAGAAGTAAGTCACGAACGAAGCAGCCGACATCCGCCGAGGGTATAAAAACGATGTATAATTTAACGCGACCCTCGATGGTAAAAGTCGGCTCGGGTCCGATCCGGTCGATCGATCGCTTCATTTTGCGAGGTACGAAGCTGTCGCGCGTGGGCGAAAAGATGGTCGTCGAGGATATCGTGATCTTAAGCTCCGACGGAGCCTTCGCGACGTGACGCGGGACGAAGAGGGACGATGAAAAGCGACGCCACGGGGTATCCGAAATCTTAGTACGATCCGCGACAAAGGGGTGCGGGATCGTAACTCTTTCAATGGGCAAGGGACTCCGGTTCGCGATGTCCCGCAAAAAAGAGTGAAATTCGAGGAAGGACGAGGCGTAGCTGATGCGCGAAAGGAGAGGCGAAGGCGCGCATGCGCGCTCGCGTTTACCAGGGGGTCGTAGACCCTCTCGAGCTACCACGTCGAGCATGGAATTAGGCACCTTCCTGGAAAACTACTCGATCCGGCTGGCTCCGCGAGTTTAGAGCCTCGGCTAATTATCCTGATGCTCGCGCCTTTTACCAGTCTCTCTCTCTCTCTCTCTCTCTCTCTCTCTCTCTCTCGCGTTGTGCCTTTTTCTTTCGCCTTCATTCAGATTTTCTTATTCTTGACGTTCTCTTATCTTCTCTTTTCTTTTCTTAGCCTTTTTCGCATTTCATTTCGTTCTCCCTTGTTTTCTCTGTCGCTTCGTACTCTCTATGCCAGTGGAGTTAGAAATACATTACTTTACCGCACCTGATCACACGGTTCGATCCGAGGCGGGTGAAGAATTCGCTGCTTTCTTTCCTCATCGCAGTTGTTTTCGAGCTTTTCTTCGAGATAATAAGCGATTACTTCGAGGAAGCGTGGTTTGTGTACTAGGACGAATTTGTACGTTGTCTGAAAAATTCTATCGACTTGATATATTTAATCTCGGAATAATTATCAGAAAACAGTTTGTACGTAATCGTCGAAAAAGCGAAGAGCAAGTTCGCAAGTTTTTCCCGACTGATGATGATATGCTTTTTAATTTATAATATTTGCGTTGTTTAACAAAATATCTTTAAAAAGCTTATTACAAGTTGTTCACGATGATGAAGCCATTTATATTGCGTAAGCATGCTTTTATAAGCGTGCTTCTTTTCTATTTAAAATTACGAAGTCGAAGTCGTTGGGTGAAATTTCCTTCGGTGAAATTTTAATGGCTTTCGACTTAAGGTCATTCCATTTTTTACGGTTAACAATAAGTAAATAATACGCTTAGTCGGTCGTACGTGTATTCCGTTCTCCTTTTGGATGCCCTTCGTATCGATGTACACGCATACTCGCACATGCAGCCACAAAAGAATTCTATATCTCGCCGGCTACGTTACTTCCGCTCCATCTTCTCTCTTCGCCAACCGACAATCCCTTTTATTTTCACCTGCTTTGAGAGCTACTCGACCTCACTCTTTCGGGACGCGTCTAGCTTTTAACCTGCAGATTTTGTCACTGCTACAATTACCTCATCCTTTCCCGTAGAAAGAGCGATAGATGGAATTTCGTAAAGAAGAAATCGATATCACCACTTATGTATACAAACGCATTTCTTTTTTGCAATTTGCGTGGGACTAGATTCGATAGAAAGCAGAAAAATTGAGAAAAGGTTGCGTGATAAGGAAAAGGGAGAGTGTCAGAGATAATATAAGGAAGGATCAAAGGGATAAGGGAAAGAGAGAATGTAAAAGCGTGGTTAAATCGTTATTCCATTGATTTCATCGATCGGATCTGTTTTAAAAAAGATGTAAATATTCGATGATTTTGTTGTACATACAATTTACGTACAAGGCGTTATCGTGTAATTTTCGATAGGATTTAGGAGGTAAGACCTATTCTAGCATCAACGTACGATAGGATGTCTGAATCGCATTAATTCAGTTTACCTATTATTCTCCTTCGATGCGATGTCGTACCGTTGTACTTGCGATATCAAGCAGCAACGAGTAGATATTGCATTCTAGAAACAACGTAGGAATATATAACACGATATGATCTATTCAAAGCAAATCTTCTTCCATTAAAGAAATTAATTTCTAAGGCGCGTTGGATGACGAGACAACATTTTATTCGTTGAAGATTAATACTTATTAATTATACTTATATTAATACGCGTTGGTTAATATTACGATTGTAGTCATTCGAGGAGAGTCAAGAAAAAATTGGATATCCAGAGTCAACTATTTTTGAAAAAATATAGGCGATGAAAAAAAAACTCGGATACATTCGGATTCAATGGAAGAATATCGTCTATTATCGAAGAAAAGAAAAGCGGAAATGAAAGCATACGTCGACTCAGAGCTGCCATGTTACGTCAAGGATTTTTCATTACGAGCGATTACGAAAGATATTCGGGACGGTAAAATTGCGAATCATGATTCGAACGATGCCGTCGAATTGGTAAAGTTCGGGTATTGGTCGAACGTTACTCGAGACTTTGGCCGACCCTTCGAGCATTTCTGATTCCCCGTCTGATTTTTTGCGGACTGCGAAGAATACTTTTTTTCTAGAAGGTAGGAGTAAGTGGAGAAAATGGCTGTGAGGGTCTCAAGAAAATAGGTCGGGGCGAATGTGGGGTGCCTCGAGAAGTAGCAAACCGCGGAATGGTATCTATCGACCAAGCGCGTAAACACGATGATAATGATCTTTTTTAATACGATCAACGCGTAGAAAAATAGTTTGTCCAATGTATCTACCACACATGTTTGCATTTTAATATGATCCGATCGTAAACGGGTTTTACGTGCGCTGTCGATCGCTTCCGATGTCTAGGGTAGAATCTATCGAAAAACATAGCAGTTTCGATGGTGAAAACGCCGTGACATCACTTGAGTCATCACTTAGGTAAGAATAATTTTGACGAGTTAGTGTAACGATCGAATTTAGTCGCTCTTTGTATTCATAGACAAAGGAAATATGTGCTGCAAGTACGTGCAAATCTGCTCTAATTTTCTGTCGTCACTTGGAGCTCCTTTACGATTCTATGAAAAGATAGCATAAAGTTTTATTTTTAAATAAAACTATATTTCGTATAAAAGACCAAAAAAAAATATAAAGTAATAAAAACATCGATATTCATTAATTGATTCCTTTCTGTTCTCCTCCATTCTTATAGCTTCTCAGTACGAATTTTTCAATTTACATAACGTGATTAAGAAAACGTAGCTCGTTTATTTCGTATTATGCATTATGCATCGTATCCGTAAGGTAGATCCGTTCCCTCGGACCACGTTCATTAATTAACTCGCTCGTTGCTATTCTTTATCTTCGAATGAGCTTGCGAAGTGCTTATTTGCATCATTGTTCTTACGAGAGTATGACCCGAAAATGCAAATGAAGTCTCCTTCCCTACGGTATTTTTGCTCCGCGGCGCTCGCTCCATCCCTGTTGCGATTGGACCTTCGAAGGGAAACGGAACTCAAAGAAATAGTCGTTTCAAAACCGACGCAATGCCGTCCTACGGCGCACGGCTCGAATACCACGTCGTTTGGTCACACCGATTCTCCACCCGTTCGTTCGTCAGCTACGATCCGAAAGTATCCTGCGTAGCTATGAAAATGGCACGAAACGACGCGAAACCAAGCCATGCGTAAACCATGCATCCTATTTCAATAAGTTCATTCAGAATTGCATCGATGTTAAATAATTTAAAATTCCCGCGTTTCACCTCGTCATTCGATTCAACGAGAAGAATTTTAATGAAAACGCGCACGCCCTTGTCTGGGTTTGGTCTCAGAGGCGAACTTACACGCAAGAGCTCGTCTTACGACCAATCGGATAGACAAGTTCCACGAGTGCCAACTTCTCCACTGCATAGAGTAGTTCTCCAGATTTGGACGATCACCAAGCAACGCGAGGAGCTCGTTCTTTCTTCTTTTAAAGAAATCGCTTCTAATCCATTTAACGTCGCGCGGGTATTAATCATCTTGGTGCTCGTCGCTCTAGCCACAGACAAACCCTCGCAGCAGCGACGAGACAACACGAGGGTCACGCATTCGTTATTCCACACGCGATGTCCCACGAGCGCGAGATTCTCTCGTTAGAATTTCTCCACAGCGAGGAAATCGTAACGTCGTCCAAAGGGCGACGCTATAGAGCCAATGTCGAATCGAAGCGAGTTTCCCGCAGGAAACTCCTCGACCTCGTTAACCGCCGCGTCCTCGACGACACGAGAATACTTCGAACGAGTCGACGTTCCACGTGCCGCGAGAATTCGCGATTTTCGCACGATCGGTTACGGACGACTCGAGGTCGCGACTGCTCGTCGCGATTTTCCTGACGCGATGCGTTCATCCAAGGAATTTCACGATCCAAGTAGCTGCGGTGAGGTTCGAGCAACGACGGCGTCGTTTGCGCATCGCACCGTCCGCCTTTCCTTCCGTCGAAGCGTAACGCTGCAACGAATCCTAGCTAGGAGGGGCCGCGGGGGTGAGGCTGGAAGAGCTGCCACAAGATAATCCACAAACATTCCGATCACGCGCCGAACAACCAATGCCGTGTCTCCATCCAGTTCGAAGGAGCTTTTTCTCTCGTGGAGTTTCTTGCTCGCGGTCTTCTCTCTATCCACGTCCGCCCATCTTACGATTCCTCCTTTCTTCTTCTTTTTCTCTTTCTTCTTCGTACTCCTTTCTCTGTGGCAAACAACGTCTACATATTCGGCTATCTTACCCTTTTGCTCTTTCACGCGACTTATTTCCACTCCCATCGCGTTTCTTCTTACCAATTCGTTCTTTCTTCTCGTTTCTCTTCCTACTCTCCCTACGCACCCGGATATTTACCCTCTTGCTCTTTCACGCGACCGCCATCGACTCACGTCGCGATTCTTTTTCCCAATTCGTTCTTTTGCCTCTCGATTTCTCGTTCCTGCGTTTCTCGCTTTAGTATTGCGTACGCGATCGAGTCGCGTTGCGTCGTGAAGAGATGTTCGAGGAAATACGTTGGATTCGTTATTTGGTCCGTTCTCTGGGGTCGTTATCCGTGACGGAAGGTCGACGATGATGGAGAACGCACGGGGACGCTCGAGCCCGATGCCGAGGGAAAACTTCGGCATAGCCGGGATAATTTGCCATTGTGAGAATGCGGCCGCGCTGTAAGATGCAAACTTTGCAAATTGACCGAGCTCAGAGCGATTCGATGCACCGGGGCGTTAAAATAGGTCAGCGCCGTCGGACTTAGCATTCTGGACGACCAATCGGCGATTATCGACGCGCGGAAGGCGGTTTTTCGGGAGTTGGCTTTTGCTTTATCGCGATTATGTGTATCGTTCGAGGGGAGGCGCTGGTCTTGGAATGGTCGGGGAAGCGATTATACGCTTTCGCGTTTTCTATTCATACGTATGCGAATAATTATGTTGAAACCGTGAAATGTGATGTAAATACTTTGTTTTGAATAAACGGAAGCGCCAAGCCTTTTAGTTTAAATCAAGCTTGCAGAAATTGTCCTCTCGTTTGCGGTATTAAAGAAATTGCGGGTGTACGCTGAATTGGGAACAGTACGCGAATATTTTCGTAGATCCGACAAGACGCAAATAGAAGAGAGACAAAGAGTGGAAATCTCGTATTTTACAACGCGCGCGATTATTCTCGGGATTCATGCACCGTAGAATAATCGGGCAGCGCTATTTCGTTGTACGTCGTTGTTTTACGTTATATTGCTATTTTATCTCTACTTTACGATCGATCGTAATCAAACGAATAAATTC
Organism: Liostenogaster flavolineata; assembly: GCA_025433975.1. NCBI lineage: Eukaryota > Metazoa > Arthropoda > Insecta > Hymenoptera > Vespidae > Liostenogaster > Liostenogaster flavolineata. The sequence continues at coordinate 1,269,965 of JAITYT010000459.1, forward strand.
CCTCATTTGGGAACTATTCATACATTTAATATAAAATATACGACGGTGGTTACGCATTATGATCGCAATTTTGCTCTAGCTTTGTTTATCGATCGTTTTATGACATCATTCATGCATCTTCCAACGTTACACGATCCATTTAATTTCACGTATACGTTCTTATCAATTAATTAACTTCGATAAATTCGGAGTTACCGATGATCGCTACTCGACTAGTCTCAAAAAGCGGACAAAAACGTTTAATAAGCGTTCGATTCTCGAACGAGGAAGAATCCACTCACGAATGATTTCCTGAATATTTAATAGTTACTCTATAAGTTGTTATTATTCAACGGAATGTCATAAAATATAATCGACCTGAAATCTGCTAATAATTACTGTTAAAAATAAAACAGTATCCAAACTGCGACTAATATTCTTAAAACCTATTAATAATCTAAGTCGGTAAAAATATTTAACACCGTACGATTACGTAACAAACCTGTCTTGTATTGATACTTGTACATATATTACAATGGAGAAATACGTAAATGGCTCCGACGAATTATAGTATTTCCTCGTTATTGGCAACGAGCGCGCTCAAAATGGCTGTAAAAAAAACTTTTATCTTTTGATTGTCATTGACGTATTATGCGTCATCGGAACGGTGAAGAACTATAAATAAATGTTGTCGCAAAACTGTCCTTGATCTCTAATTTCAAGGTAAATTTTTTCTCTATTGCATCGTCTTTTACTCGTGGCTAATAATCCATGAGGTTGGCGCCATGAATATATTAAATTAAATTATTCTAGTCGTCACGGAGATAAAGAAATGTCGAACATGCACGAAACGAGCAACGTCGTCAAAGAGCGTGGCTGTAAGTTCATCGCGCAAACACAGTCGAGATACGATGGCCCGACATAACGTCTTTTGTTAATTACGAGTCGTTGTCTCGAGGTCTCGCGGTCTGGCGGACTCTGAGTTTTCAGAAAGTTAGTCGATCGCGGCTACGGGTACTCGCGTAAGACGAAACTGCGCAGCTCGAAGTAGGTACGAGAAAAGCCGCGACGCTTCCCGAGCCGGCTTAATGGAACTTACAGTTTGGACGGCGCGTCTCGAGCCTCCTCTTATCTCCCAGGAATTGATTTCGCTGGCCAAATGCCTCCTACCGATATCTCTAGCCACAGTCAGCCTTTCGTGAACGATCCAAACTCTTCGTTGAAATCGTTTTTTCGACAAGTTTAGTTTTTCTGTCTTTTTGAAGGGAATTCGAGGATCTTCTCGAATTCTTGGCAAACCAGATGAACAAACTCTGATCATTTTTCGTATGAAACAGTCATCGATACAATCCGAACGATCTTAACCCTTCAAGTGTCAGACCCACTGCCTATTTGAGAGATACGAGACCCATAATCTCCCTAGATGCATTGAAAATGCAATAAATACATAATTACATATAAAAGTGCAGTTGAACTTATCGACTGTTTTTAAAAACTCGTGAATAATGTTTCCTTCGGAAGTAATATGTAGAGATCGCTTTCGTTAATTAAAAAATGGTTATTTCCAGCAACAAAACAAAACATGTTTCAGTTAGGATAAGGAGACTGTTATGATTTGGCTCTTTATTATCTAAACAATTACGGAAAATTGTAAATAAAAAATTAATAATTTCTTATTTATCTTTAGCATCTCACGTAACGTCTACAATATACTAGTATAAATCTGTCAAAGGTGCCTGCGATCCTCAGGAAAGCGTATATATGAAATGATAATAAAAAATAACAAACAATATTATTTATCTTATTATCATTATTATAGAGAATAATTTTTCAGAAAGTATCCTGTGAAATACAATACAGTTAAAGGATTGCTATCGTCGAGAAACCCAATTTAACGATACAGTAAATACGACACGAACACGAGATTAATGTATAAATTGCGATGACGAATATTATTTCACCGATGTTCACGCGACGACGATCGGTTACGAACTGACACTGTTTAGGGTCGTTGTAAGACACCTTAGTCGATAGAAATAAAATCAATAAAAGGGCGTCATAGTTCAACGAACTGTTATTGTTGTCATTTTGATGGTAAATAAATTATAAAAACTCATATGAAAACTCATCTCGTCTCGTTTTATTTTTGTTATTAGAAATCACTTAGACGAACAAAAAATGGCACTTGGTAATTGAGATTTCACGGTTAATGTTTCTTCTTCGAAATGACGAAAAATATTTATCCTTGTCGACGACATACGTAGTTGCAGCGATGTAAACAAAAGCTGGATCCTAACTGCGTCTAGGCAGTCGACGCAGTTGCACTTCGAACGAGATATGTCGTCCTTCGAGTTTCTCGAAACTTTTTCAAATGACGATATATCGTCGTTTAGCACTAAAAGGATTAATCGTGGATTAAAAAAACGAAAATCAGATTTGGTCGGTAGGAAATACAAAGCCATACTAAAAGCTAAAAATTTATAGGTACGCTATGTCGTACCTATCTCTACTTGAGAAATCCCTTTCTCGATGCGCGCGAGAATCCTGATCTGTCTTGTTTCGTGCTTCACGCGCGTATTACCCTTTCTCGTTGGTTCCTTTCTCCATCTTTCTCTTGGCTTTGCCCCTCTGGCTACTTCCAGCCTCTCAGCTTCCGTAGATCACGTAACAATGGACAAAGAGGAACTCGCGATGTACAAGTAATTAGCAAATACGAATAGGCGAGTCTCGCATCGCGAAACAGAGCGAATCGAATCGAACGGCTTGGTTCTATGGTAAAATGGAACGACGATGCTGTTTGCATTGCGTACCAGTAGATATTAACTTTCTCATCGTGGTTTAACTTTTCTCGTTGGCTTGGTCGTTAGCAAGGTGTCGCATCGCCCGTGCGACTATCTCCGTCGCATTTTTGCAAGTCAATTAGAAATTTTTGTTAGAGAACGATAGCGATACGAGCGACACTCTCGATGGTGGTTGAATTCGAATGCCGCTAGAACCAAGGAAAAGATACGAGTCTAACAATGCCACTTTCGAGTCACGAGAAGTTGCTTCGTTCGCGCTTACGCGCGAGATACGTACCTTCGATAAGATCATGGTTTACCGAATTTCTCGCGTCATTCGATGGTCTTACGAAGACGCTGGTTGCGTCGATTCAGCAGTATCCGATAGAAGACGGTGTAATGCGTGGTATAACCCTCTATTGCCGAATTCCGCAATCGCTGTGCCGCGCTACACTAGTAGTAGTTGGACAGTAATAATAGTAATAATAGTTAAAGAAAAATTTCCCTAAATTTCTAACAAGGTCATTGCAATTTTACTCCTTTTTTTCAACGAAATACTTATGCGAATGAAGCTTTTCGACACTGACTCTAATTAAAATGACGAAAATGACTTGGGGTAGCACTTTCTAATATAGTGTCAAATATAAAACGTATACGTCTATCAAAACAAGCGTAAGTAAATACCAAGTAATAAAATATATATTTAAAATCAAGGAGGAAGTTTCTTACACGCAATATCTAACAATATATTTTTGTTCTTGCATTGGTGTGCAATGCAAACTGCTTTACATAACACTTATATGAAGTAAATATCTGCATACGTGGAGCTATTTTATTATGTTTTTTATTTGATAAGAACATATACGTATTATTGTAATTTATGCATTTGCAAGCTTTTACTTGTTCTGTGCCATAGAATTTTCGAAGTAACGTTGTTATGGCGTGAAAGATAAAAGGTCGCGAAGTACCGCTCTATTGTATACGAAACCAACTTTGCTTTTACTACTTCGTGGTCTCTTTAAAGACTTCTAACGTTGTTTCAAGCATCGAATTGGAATTATTACGTAGACGATACTAGACATAGAGTAAGATATCGAGTAAGACATATTTTTACATCTAAATGCAATTTTCCTCCCGTACTACTGGCGGTTTAAGTCGTCCGCCGCAACATTTTTTCTAGGCTCTATGACTAATGTTTTTGTGACTAAGAAATGATTTAAAAAATGAACCAGATCAAGCAAGGAAGCTTTAGATAGGCTTATTGAATTTACGCGAGAGGAAGAAACTCATTGAAACAAAAAGGAGTTACTTCGAGTCTAACGTAAGTTCGGGGACATTCGTGTTTCGTTTCACTATGAAATTAATCCACCGCATGGTTACACGTACGAAAGTTGCAATATTTTATTTCCTCGTTAGAGGGAAGTAAAGGGAATTTTTTCACCGCGTTATGGACAATCACGTTGCACCACGAGTCCGAAAGAAGTAAGGCGATCCGATCGCATCGATTCGCCGGTGTTCGAGCTTCGGATCACCATGAGAATCCATCCGTATGCGAAACTCGTCCTCGAAGCTTCTTAGCACACGACAACCCACGCCTTCCCCTCGCGATTTGCACTCCATACACTCCTCCACCTTGACGCGTCCAAGTGGAGCGCTTGTATCACCTCTCATCAAGCGATTCCACTCACGCGTCCCAACGAAATGTCAAACTTACTCGTACCATTTATCCGAGACGAGGAGATGAACCATTACTCTTACCTTCGGCTGGAATTACTCCGTAACTCGTGGCGCGTCAATCCATCGACATTCGGTGCTAATTGAAAATATTCATCGAACTCACGAGATCGAGGACAAGCGATGTCTTCCACGACTGTTACCTCTCGTCTCGTTCGTGATCTCCTTACTCGATCACCCATTGTGCCTCGACGAGGTAGCAACTACCGAGTAACTGTAACTCTTCCGTAAAACGCAGTCGCCCCTTCGTGCACCACTTTCAACGCGAATCCTAGAACTTTTCCTGCTAGAGTGAAATAAGGAAGAAAAAAGAGAAAAAGAAAAGAAAAAAGAAAGAAGCAACGAAAGATGGTTCGAACGCAAATTACATTTACCAGCGTTCATCGTTTGTCAGTCGATCGGGTGCATCTCTGGTGTTTCGCTTCGCGCTAAATGAAACTTTCCGACCGATGCCTTCGCGGCCGTCGATTGATTCCGCTCACGCTCTGCTTCGAAATAACTCGCGGAGTTGCGATATTCGTACCCTCGTGGAAAAACGATCGTTACGGTTTCGTGCTTTTACCTCGGTGTCACGATCGTCTGAACGATGAAGCTGCGAGCCAACGATAATAACCTCGAGTTCGTACTGTGCTTGCTCCTGGTGCGTTACACGAGGCGAATAAATTCGTAGGCGAAGGGCTAAGTGATAAAGTGAAGGAAGGAGAAAGAGGAGGAGCGAGGCGTAAATAGCTAACCATGAGGCACGAATTACCGACAGAAAATACCGTGGCCGGGTTAATGTCCTTCGTAGGATGACCAATAAGAATGCGTTAAAAGTAAATAGTCATTTCTTCGTAACAAATAGACCAAATAAAATGAATTGAACGCCATTTTCTAGAGAAAACTTGTCAATTTTATTATCATATATATTAAAGAGAAATATAATAATTTAATAATTTAAATACACTTGTTTTCATTCATTCCAATTTCATTTCAATTAAAAAACAAATGTTTTCAAAACGTTGTCCATTGGAATTAACACAGAACTGCAATCGTTTGCAATAACTTTAAAATACGTTCTAACATAGATGTAGGAATGCTGCGACTGCATTTTTTAATACCATTTATCAGCTCTGCGATGTTTTGT
>JAITYT010000459.1:1284650-1299419 GCA_025433975.1 Liostenogaster flavolineata
CTCATTTTGTGATCTTGACTAAGGTAAATAAAGCGATTGGATTTTCTCAGATATTCTATCTTTCTTAATCTCTTAATTAATTTTGCGCGCAGAATGAACATTCGTGTATCTATTTTACAGTCAAGATGAACTACATTATGATACAGTATTTCAAGAAGAATGAATAAAGTTACGATTCAAATTTTCGAGAAAAAATAATAGAATTCACTTTTGAAATTAAAATTCTTGATGTTATTCTTTCGTAAAATATCGTATATTTTTCCAATATTCATATCGGTCGTGCATATATCATTGTCTTCAATTCGTCTTATTCCTAATTCTTACGTCGTAATTACATATTGCGATGTAACTGTTGTTGGAGCATCGTCTAAATGCAGTAGTTAAACCCTAAAATGGGTCAGACGTGAGAGGCATACGTAATTTTTGGAAACTCACGGTAATTAACGTTCGCATCAACGGTAGGATGTAATGTTTAAGGCAAAAATCTCATAAACAAATTTTAAGTACAGGAGCAATTTAATGATACAAAACTTGGTAAGATTATAACAACTTTTAAATAAAAAGCTCATGTGTGTAGTCCATAACAAATTATTGAAATTAAATACTTTTCATATTGTAATTTATGTAGATACTGAAAAAGATTATACGTACACACAATATAAAACATTTAGCAGCTTTATACAAAATATTATGTTTTGTTTCTCTAAAAATATTATACGTAAAAAATATTACTTATTATTTAATTCGTTTGATTCAAAATAAATCGCAAAGTAATTCACCAAATAATTTCAAGAAAAAATATCATTTATCAATAATAACTTGGTCGCCACGAACACTTTTATAATAGGGTATAGTTGTCTTATTGTCTATTTGTGCACGTTATTGACGTTCCGGTTAAAATCGGTCTGTCCGCGAACTTATTCAAGATCCGACGTAGGAATTCGTGATTGGAATTTGCATCCAAGATGTTACATCGATCGTTAAATTCTCAAATCAAATACTTCGAATGTTGATGCAAATTTGAAATTTTATTCATTTCCTTGGTATAGCTGCTGGTTTTTGTGTAATAAAAATATATTCATGTTTCTGCGTAAGAATGTAATTTCAAATACGTGATGAAATAAAGGAATTAAAATCAATGTAGGATTTCTTCTACATTTCTTCGACATTTCGAACATTAGAGAAACGTACATCAAATTGTTTACATCCTCGTCTATTTCAAAACCCTTTTGAAACGCATTCTATGTTAGCAGTTTCTCAATGTAGTATTATTTAAATTTTTCGCTCGTACTTCGATTCGATTCGTAATGCTTTTGACTTCATGTACATTGCTCGATGTTTCAGAGAGGTACTAAAAAAAATGGTATTATTCAACGTTCTTTTCTAACCGATGGAACTTCCGAATCGATGTTTTTCAAGATCAAAAGAATATTGTATATTATTTCACACTAGGAGATCTGCAAAAAATGTCGAAGTTTTCTCTACTATGGCTTTGTAACGAATAACTCAATGCCAATATTCTATCGGATTACATGTAATGCACGTCATTCGACGATGCGCAGTCCAGATGTAGGCTTCAGGTAATTAATTTTTTATGGAAAGTGGCAAAACAATAATCAACGAAGAAAATTCGGAAGATTTTCGAATTTACCTTGTCTCCGAAAGAAGTTCTCATTACCCGATGCGTAAATGTGAGCCTTCAACTCAATGTAGAATCTTGAATTGCGCTTCCAATAATTCGTCGTCGCGTGATACGCATCGTACGTAGTTATGAACAACTTATGGAAACGACGTATGATCGATCTGAGATCACGATAGATAACGAAGGCTAATCGTGAGCCGAAACGTGGATAACGTGTAGAACGAGTAGATACGAATTCAGAGGAGCACGCAAGAAAGATCCATTGGGTGCGTTTAAAAGGCTGCTCTTTAGAATTCATCAAACGAGGGAATTCATCGGCACTGGAAATTTGTCGGTTAAGTTTCCCTCGACGCTCGCTCGACACACAGACGGAAGCAGATCCATCGTGAAACTTAGTTCGGTGTGCCGCTCTACATGTTAATATCTGTCCACTGAATATCAAGGCGACAAGCTCGAATATTAAATCGCGGAACACTCGGGACGAACTCGAGGTTGTACGCGTCCACGAGACAAGGTACTAAAGGGGAAAGAGTAAGGTGAAGTGGGAGACGCGAGGCAGGGGGAGAGAAAGAGACGGGATATCGTCCGGTTGGAGAGCAAACGAGACAGAAAGATATACTTTGTACCGTAAGCTTGCGGATGCTCCTGGGGACGAGGTAAATAACGAAGGGTAACCGTTGCAGTTAGGCATTGTCTTAGAGTTGGATCGTCGAGGACGATCCATAAGGACTAGCGAGACAATTTTCGCGAATCCTTTCAACAGCAATCCTATTTGCACCACAACGTTTTCCTTCGAAGAGTATAATTCGAAGTTCGAGTACAGCCATTTTTTTCTGATTGTGTGGTAAATGGAATGCAAAAGGGATAGTTCGTAATACCGTAATACCGTAGCGGCAATTTCTTGATTAAACGCGAGACGTAAAGTTCCAACAAATGACTGAGATTTCTCTCGTTTCATTGCGCATGAAGAAAGTATTCATTGTTTCGCCATTTCAACCGGGTAATTGTACCTCGAATTTCGAAAAAAGTATGATTTATCATTTTCATGCGTAATCGTCGCTGTAATGTACTTCCACGTTTAAATCAAATTTGAATTTGCAGTCGCGTTTAACGTAGCACAATCCATCACCGAAGTAACAGCGCTCGTTGACACTTTGGAGATTTACTAGTATCGTATCATCAAAATTGTCTGTTTTTACGAGAGAAAAAAGCCAATGGGGCGACTGCGATATGCTACAGCTATACTACTTACATATCGAGAACAAATATTTTCTACATATGTGATAGAATGATTTTAATATATGGAGTCACGCTTGTTTCTCTATTTCAATTGAATAAATCTTTTTATAAGTACAATGGATAAAAATGTAATGGAATAATATGGCCACAAAAAATTATTGATTTCTGAAACGTGTTATATGAATTTATTAAAGGAGATAAACAATTCAAATAAATTTTGTACCAAAATTGAATTATTTTAACTAATTAATTTCAATCCAGTATTTCTATTAACACACTTAGCAATGAAATGCTTAAACGATTCTTCATTATATTTTAAATACTATATAACTTCTATAATTTAATTATAGAAGTCTATTCTTCTATTTTTAATTAATACTTTTCTAATACTGTATCGGTGATCCGTATCATCAAATACTAATGTTCTTTTAGATCATTTAAACATTTATGTATTATTTAAGCGCGAGTGTAAATTTTCCTATATTCATACGTGATATCTGTAATTAGAAAAAAAAGCAAGGAACGTGTCTTGTCACTGATAAATTACAAACTCGAGCACTGTCAAAACTTTAACATATTACATTAAATGAATCTTCTTGGCTCATTTGTACGAATTTCTCGTGAATTTACGTCAAATAAATGTAGCAAGTATTCATCATCCAACTATTTGCAATACCGCGATGTAACTCCTCGACATTTTCAAAATTCACATTACGATTAATTATTTCAGTTAAAATTATGAATAACGATATTGTCTAATATGACGCAGTACGGAATGAACGAAAGAAATAATTTTTACAAATAAAATATTTTATCTATAAATCTTGACTTACGCCAATTTCCAATTACTCATCCGTATACACGTAGGCAACGTTGCGTAAAAATTACTGATTTTATTTCTGTTTATCTGTATTATCTGTATACGGACATACATATTGTATTGTAGTTTAATTTTATTATAATAATTATTAAAAGCAGGGTAGTTAATTCATATATTATCGGTAATGGTGATCGGTTCAAATATAACAACATAACAAATTTAATTACAATAATTTCCGACATCCGCTTTAAGGATTATTATATAACAGTAAATAATTTCGTACGGCAGAGGCTAAATTGAAACAAACTAACTTTATACTTCGTAAGAAATAGGAAGATAGGAATCGTCGCGATTGGGAAGAGTCACGACTCTCATTCACTGTCGCGACGGTCGAAACTGGCAAAGGCCGGAGCATCTTGTGCGAGTGTATAATGGATGTAGAAGGAAGGGAAGGAAAAGAACGTAACAGAAAGAGGCGGTATACGTTACCGATGATAACGACGACATACATCCCGGAAAATTACGTATTTCATACTTTCCGTTCGAGAGTAAACGTCGAGGGTAAAGATTGGTTGCGAGGCACCTACGGAGAAAAGAGGAAGAAACTGCGGAGACTACGATTCGGAAATGAGGAGGCAGCCGGAATGAGGATTCGTCTCGCGATGATCAACTTATTCGCGTCCACGTTGAAACTATTATAAATTTCTCTCGACAATTTTTTTTTCGACAAATTTCGCTCGAACTTATAACGAATGCATCGTAAAGCGGAACAGCGTCGAGCGTAGGTTCGACTACGTTGGAAATACTTCGTTGCATCTCGCGATACGCGTTTATTTATTTTATACGATGAAACAGAGGTAACTACGAAATACATCGTCGCATTTACAGGTTTTACGGCGTTGCATCAAGAGATCGTGTAATTCGACTTCGCGAGTAATGCGTGTGCGAACGTCGAATTAAAAAAGAAAAGTAGAGTTGCATTAACCGCGGTATCTGATCGAGGAAGAACCCGGAGAGGCCGCGAGGAAAAGGGGAGACGCAGGAGAGGAGTGAGAGAGAGAGAGAGAGAGAGAGAGAGAAGCAACGCGATAAGCGAACGCCATAAAACGGATCCTTGGAAACTTAATGGACGTTAAGTGTTATGAACGACTCCATTCAAGTTTTCTCGTAATTTTTCAGCCGACACACATATCGAGTAACGACCATTAAGATTCGTTACATAATTAAGAAACGTTTTACGATTGCGACTCGCACAAACTCGTTCTCGCGGGTTGTTCCAATTTCGCATGAAATTAAGAATTAATGGCGATCATCGATCGCGCGTCCACACGGAAACTGGGTCTCGCAACGAACGGACGATTCACGGCGTGATACCTCTCGAAAAGTTTCCCGGATTTTTCCTCGTAGGGACGCTGATCGATGCTAAACGTAACGACGTACATCCTCCTCGTACTTATACCCACTGGATCTACTTTTCTTCTGCCACTTTTTTTCTCCCTCGCCACGACGAGGACGACGAGCAAATCTCGACCGTGACGAATCGCTTTTCCCGTCCACCCACGTCTCACCACCGTCCCTCATAAAGCGGCCAAGCGTCTTTAATTCGCGCCCATTCGACGCACCGATCGAAACGCGGAAAGCATCACGTGGACACGAGACGATCGTCGCGGAGATCGAAAACGGTCGGAGGGTCAATTTCGATGCGACGTCGTTAATGAGCGGTAAGCGTAATGGCGGGACTAATTATAACGACGCGCGTCGTTATATTTTGTCGTTGTTCTCGTGGCTGGCCGGTATATGGCGGTTACACACCGCCCACTGCCATAAACTCGAAACGTAATGGCGTACCGCGTTCGGGTTAAACGCCGCGCACTACGGCACACCTGTGGGCCCTCGACCGACGCATTTCGCTCCCTCTTTTATTTATTTACCGGGAACGAGCCCGGGCAATTTCGATTGGCCTTTCGCGTCGCGTACGTGCCCGTGCTCTTCGTTCTTGTACCTTCGTTCGATACCTGTTTCTTCTTCTGCCTTTCGTCTAGGAACCTTTCCGTCCATCCCTTCCACTCGACGAGATATTAACCCTTCGCACTCGAGCGGTGACTCTCACTCACCACATGATTTAACGTCGCAACTCGAAAGGTGACTCTCGCACGTCACTTTTTCTCGTGCGAAAACTATATTTATCTTTAGTTTCTTCGAAATGGGTTCCTAAGATCTTCCTATATGTTATAACTTTACGAAGATGACGTAATCTCCCTTCCAAGGAAGGCAAGATTTTCTTATCTGAAATTAGTGCGCAACCATGGACTGGACCGCATTTTCGATCTTAGTTTGAACTTGACAGCCGTGGCAAAAAGACTATAAAAGTTGAAGTTTCTGTAGTACGGAGCTTCCGCTCCGTAGAAGCATGGAACTTAGTAACGAAATAAGCTTGAGCGAAGACGAGTTTGATTTTAAACGTTGCTCAACGAGGAAGTTACATCTATGCACAGAGACGATATAGAGTAAGAGGTGTAAGAAGACGAAAGATTAGAATAATGGACAGCGAATGTAACAGCGATAGTGATACTGCAGAAGACCCACAATCGGACAGTTCTGAATGAATTAGTTGTACAGAGTCCGAAGGAATACCCTCGAGCTACAGAACATCTCGAGTTGCTGGTTCGTTCGCGCGAAAACGGCCTCGAGTGCAGCGGGTTAACCTCCAACCGTTCGGTCGTTCCTTGGAACGATCGAACGAAAGGCGGAAAAGGAGAGACGTCGCATCGACGGAAAGCGCGAGAAATAAAAGGAAAGAATGGCGGAGGAAGCGCGAAACGAAGGCGAATAATTTCGTCGCTCTCAACGAATTAATAGCGCGGCACGATCCGCGTTGTAATCGCTCAAGAAGACATCAGAATTTCAATCTGCACCGCGGTGTCTCGCGTTCAACGTAATTTCGTCCTGACGGATATTAACATCGCGACGTTAACGAAGCGCAATTCCTCGAGGTACGCCGCGTTTTATTTCTTCGTCGCTCGGATACCTAACGTTCCGTCGTTACTACGAACGTCGAAGCAAAGTCGAACGAACTATTGTCCGAGATGATCTTCGTTCTGTACTTTCATCGGCTTATTTCGTTCTGTCTTCGGCGAAAAGCCGCCTTGCGACTGTACGGTGGTCCTTCGTTCGAAGAGGTATCGTCGCGACGTAGGTCGTCATTAAAGATTCTCAGCGATTTCCGTTGAAAATTCTCGCGGACGACTGATCTCGACTCGAGGAAATCCTTTTACCTCGACTCTGGCGCGCTCGTCGACGTCGCTCGCTTTTCTTTCATCGACTCGCCGTGTCAGCGTTCGTCGTCGATATTCGTCGAAGCACCGAAGCATATGGAAAAATAGATTCCAACACGTTCCTCTCTCGATCGATCGAACGTAGGACGAAGGTTCCACTTGATCTTCAATTCAAAGATCCTTCCATTGGCCGAAGAAATTGCCTTTTCTGCCGTCGGTTTGAAGGTCTGTTTTTTATTAGCGCGTGTAGTTTCGTTCCCAGGCAGTTATTCGCAGCTTTCGTCGAGTTCGTTTCGCAAAATTGTTGGACGGACGCGATGCGACGATTATTATTTAAAACGTTGATGAAACGCGCGTCGAGTCTTATCGAGGTATAGAGACGTAAAAATTCATTAGTATTGTCGTTGTCCGCCTCGCTCGACGAATATTTTATTCAAAATCACCTTCGTTTTACAAGAGAATCGAAAGTTTGTCAGAGAGACGAACGAAAATTATCGATAACGATGGAAGATATATCGTAGAGTAAAATTGTATCGACTCGTAAATATTATAAGATAAAATTTTAATAACGACATTACTTATATGCATTTATCACGATGGATATTATTCTTTAGTAGGAACAAAAGCCTTGCGATATGGCTTAAAATTCGTTAATCCAAAGATCATCGAAATTACCGAATAAATTTTAAATTCAACCGTAACCAAAAAGCGTATCGTCTCTGTCCCGTGACGGCTATTCGTAGCTTTCATCGTGTTTGCTACGGTTGCGCGAAGTTATCGAGCATACGCCGCGTGTCGCGTCACGTCGCGCCACTGCTATTATTTAAAGCGTTAATGAAATGCATTTGCTCCGTTCTGAATTTTCGGAATCGCCTCGTTAATATCGCGCGACGAGTGTTTCGTCTGCTTTTTTTTTGCCCCAAAGATAGTACCACAACGAAGTACGCATCGTTACTTCGTGTTATCTGTCGTAACGCCGAATCGTGTTTCGATATTTATGCAACGCGTTTTATCTTCATACATACAGCGTTGGGCTCTCATTCGCGTTTCCTAAGCATCGAGTGTGTGATTTTCGCGCGTATTCTCCCTCGAATTTCGTCGTTAGGTTCGACATTGTTTCGTAAGTCTGCTTTTACGTTCCTTTCAAATTTTTCCAATCGATCAAATCGACAAAATCGTACGAAGAAATATACGATGTTCGTTCGATCAACGCGTTTGCGTTGCAAGTTCCTTTCTTTTAATAACCGTGACGATCGCAGCTACGACTGCAGAGCGTCGATAATTTCAGCACAACCGTCAAACGACGCCATTATCGTGCTTCGCAGTCGTTGTCACCAGAAAGGATAATTTACTACTCTTTATCGTTCGAACGTTATACCTCGCCAAGTGCCTTTGAAACAAATTCACGACTCCCCCTAGTTTTTCTCGAGTATGTCGACGAGGGAAAACGCATCACTGACCTTACTTACTTTTCTCTCTATCGTACTTAGCACGATCGATGCGATGACTCTTGTTATCTGCACGGTCGAAGATTCCTTCGCTTCTTTCCGTATACTCTGTCCCGTACACCTTCCCCAATTTTCCTAATATCGTTAACTAAAAAAATTAAATAAAATCCTATAAAAAAATAAATAAAATTCTCGTTTCGTTGGAAAACGATTCACAGATGTCACGAATTTTCAGGACGTAATTTGGAGCGCGTCACGGAGCAAGAACCAACAGGATCGAACCGACCTTACAACCTTCGAGTTCAAAGTGCGCTTTGACACTTTGCGCGCATCGACAATGGCGCGAGACGAGTGTAACCTTATTACGTCCGAAGTTGGCTCGGACGAATGAAACGTCACCGAGGAAGATGCAGATGGGGAACGAAACACCTGGAAGAAACGTCTACCGAAATCAAGGACCGATTGTTCGCGTATCTCGAAACTTTCGAGAATTCGCCGGTGCCTTTAACGTTTTGACACGGAGCACCTATCGCGCGTCGTACGAACTTCGCGTTCGCTCGGGACACTTCAACGAACAAAAATGAACCGACGAATGATTCATCCAAACCACCTGTTTTCGTTCTCTCCGAGCTAGCGCGAAATTATTCGATCGTTCCAAGTGGAACGTCGTTTCCCCGTGGAATCGTGCCTTTTCACCGCGATGCATCGATCAGAATACGTCGTACGTGTCTACCTCGACTTCGAGAATCGACCATCTTCCTTCTGGCTTCGACGAGACTTCAGCGCGCTTCGTCATCCCTCGATTCGTCCGTCTCCTCGATTCACTCGTTATTATCTTCCTGAACTTGCGAACTAGGGTTAGAAACTAGCGTCGAGATCTTCGCGATATCTCCCAAAACGATCGTTACAACACGATTAACCCTTAGGCTACTGTGAGCGTCTATAGGCGCTCGACGCAGTTTGTCTCTCTGACACAAGTATACGAGTACGTAACTGGAAGAGATACAAAGAAATAAATAATACGCAGTGAGATTCGGTTTTTTTCTAACCAAAATTTACAGAGTTACCAATGGAAATGTGTTGAAAGTTACACCGTACAACCTCAAAACATCGCAGAGCTGATGAATAGTATTAAAAAATGCAATACGATCGCATAACGATCGCAGTTCTGTGTTAATTCCAATGGACGACACTTTGAAAACATATACCACTGATTCACATGCGTAAGCAAAAATTTTCTTTTTTTTATACTATGTATTTCAATCGTTAAATGATTATATTTCTTTTTCATATATATGATAATAAAATTGACAAGTTTTCTCTGCAAAATGGCGTTTAATTCATTTTATTTAGCCTATTTGTTACAAAGTAGTAACTATTTACTTTTAACACATTCCCATTGGTCACCCTGTACATCGCAACCAAATTCCTACCGTAAAGTCAGCCGTAGTGAAGGGGTTAAATCGCGTCTTCCAGACTTCGAAGCATCGACGTTCTCGCGCTGCTATCTACCGTGGAACGCGTCGACGCGATTACGTTGTCGATAACGCTCGTAAATCTCACGTCGATTTTCCTCGATATCGTTTTCTCGATCGAGCGGCTGTTACATCCTCGACGATCTCCATTCGATATCATCGATTCGTCGCCACGACGGATTAACGGCCGCGTTATCGTCACGTGACGGCGGACTTAGAGCCGGTCGTCGTCGACGACGCCGCCATTGCTTTCGATACGTATAATGGACGGTCGTTCTCGCATACTGGCTGCACTCGCGCATAATTCACGCGACACCCGTGGCAATATTCGCAGATACCGCACCACGGTGGAACCACCGTCATAATCGCCCTGGAATTTCCAATCTATCCTCCTATCGCTAATCGGACCGACGAAAGCTCACGACCCGACGATCTCGTTGTGCCCTGCTAATTATTAATTAGCCGAAGTCTTTGAATTATTTTCCTTTTGTCTCTCTCTCTCTCTCTATAACTCGGAGCTGCAGTTTAAGTGGACGAATCGAAAGCCTGCAGATACACTCGTAGTAGGAAGGATCGCAGAGCCTTAAAAAGAGCGAAGCGTCGCGATATCGAGCAAGACAAGAGCGACGAACTTTCGAGTCCCTCGCGGCCAAAGAACTCGAGAACCTCCGAGGTCGACTCCATCACCTAGCACCGTTTCATAGCGCGAAAAGGCGAAGGCAATAACGACGTCAACGTCTGGTCGGTTAATCGTCGCGACTCCACGGGATAAAGAAGTCGATGTTAATGGTCGCGCTCGATTCGTTCGCTCGTTCGAACGGCTCTCTCGTCCGGAACGCTTTGTCACGACGTAATGACTTTACTCGTTTCCATCTTTCCGCGCAAACTCGTCCAAGTCCACGTTCCTTTTACGACCGACTAAACTTCGTTAAGTTGTCGCGGTGCTCGAATAATTTCCATGGATTCGTCCTCGCGAAACGAGATTATTCGTACGAACTAACGGGTCAAGAATTACGCATTGTCGCGCTTTGTCGCATTCAGCCTGCAAGTGTCGTTAAGCGAACGATCGAACGATTTTAAAGCAGCGTTTTTAAATCTATCAATGGTCGAAATATCTTGAGATTTCTCTTTCGCCTCGTTTCCAGCTAAACGTTTCGTCTGCGTTTTTCCCTTTTTCTACTTGCTTCTTCTTCTTTTTCTATCCGTCGTCGACATTCGCGACTCATCGAGGTGCTCCAACACGGTGGTTTAAGTAATCACGAGCGATTCGACGTGACACAAGGTAGAACTACGTCTCCCCGGAGGCGGTATACCAAAGTACCGCGAACACCGATTTACGACCACGAGTTTGCTGCCAGATATGAACGCTCCTATATGGTCCTGCGTCGCTCCGAATCGCGGATACGTAGGTAACCTCGTCGCCATGTCGCTGCCTTTGCGTCGACGACTGTTTAATCGCGCGTTTTGCGATGGCTCTACGTTAAATACGAGATCGTCGGCTAATCGTTGATGCGACGCTGGATCCTCCATTTTCGACCAGAAATCGATCACAAAATACTCGAGTACCCGACATTGATCGTTTTCCTCCAACGGCTATCGAAGTGGAAATATAATATTACGAAATCTTCTACGACATCGTGGTGTATTTTAGAGTAGGTCTGTCTCCTCCGACAGTTTTAATTTTTTTCTTTTTACTCTCAAAGTTATTTTCGACAAAACTGGGCTCGTAGGCTTTCTCTTGGAACGAACACCTACTGCGGTGAAATGTCCAGTTTGGAAATACGGTAGCGAAGCTATGACCTACAAAATTGGGAAGAGGTAAAATATTCAAGTAGAATTGTAATAGAGTCACTCTCAAAATTAAGAACAATAATCCCAATATATGTAAACTAAACTAATAACTGTATAAACAAAATAAAGAAAATAAACAAAATAAAACTCCAGAAATGGAATAATTAAAAATCTTCTACGCTATCGTACTTTATTATTCTCTACAGAGGGAATCATTTTTTGTAACTTTCCGATTTCCTTCTAGATCGATTCTTCGTTACTTTTCGACAATGTCGAATACTGCAGATACCGACGAAATATTCGCAGTTAAAATATCGATAACGATCCCGGCGATATCATCGACGATATTATCGCGGACGACGACGAGTTTTGTTATTGTTTCGTGACATATAATAATATCGCCTAATATCGTTAGCCACGAGAAGCGAACCAGTCGCAAAATTACGGGTGGAACGTGGCTGGAGCACTTGTCGCGCACACAAATTAGAGAAAACTATTCCCCAAATACGGTCTTTAAATACTTGAAATATTTCGACGAGCGCGACGCGTCAAAGTTGAGCTTCGAATTGGCGCGTGCGCGGCGTTCGCCCTCGTGGGATTAATTCGACGCGAATTACGGCTTGGGCTTTTCCGTGGACGCCTCGAGGACGATCCTACGCGTAAATCGTCTCGCGACGCAGCGTAAAATCGCTCTGCTCGGGAGGAGGAAAAAAATGGAGTCGCGACGGATTTTCTTTCATTCGCACTTCGCGGTTAAGCGAGTCCGTAGAATGATCTATCGTCACGACGAAGCATGATAACTCAGCCGGTCGATGAAGCAGGCGCATCGAATGCGTTTCGGGATAGGCATGCGTCTACGCGAGAACAAGATACATCGCCGTCGCGTTTAACCGGCCGAAACTTGGGCTCTGAGTGAAGTACGAGCTGCATCGGCGATCGATGGGCTCTCGTAAATTCGATCTTGCCTCTTATTTCGCGGTCGTACCTCGATGCTCTCCACCTCCGAGTTTTCGGGTCATTCTCATTTCAACCGAGTTCGAGAAACTCCAGGACGCGAATGTCGAACGAAACGTTTGAGAGCTCCTTCTCTCTCTGTTTCTCCCTTAATTCCTCGTTTCCTCCTTCTCCACTCCTCTTCTCGACGAATAAATGGCGCATCGAGTCCCAGAAGTATCAAACGAGGTAGACGAGTACTCTTTGAAATTTTAATCTATGTGATAATATGCCAAGATCAAAACGATGAATATTCCCGCGGAGTTACCGCGTCTCTCGCGGATACTTCGAATGGAGGAGGTTCGCCTTGGAAGTTCGAGGCGCGTTTAAGGTACTTCGCCTTGCGTCGTTTCGCGTTTATTCGCGACTCAACGATCGAATCTACGATCGGGAAGAGCACAGTCGTGGATCCGTTCCAAGAGCGCGAGTCGGTCGTTCGATGGAAACCGCAACGTGGCACGCGCACGCGAATTAAATTCCCTTTTCGAAAGGGAAACAGTTCCACTTATCCTCGGCTTTGGACGCGGTGTCGCTGTCCGAGGAGTTGGATATTCGATCGAGGAACCTGGAGGACGACACGATAGACGTCCTGCCGGTATGAATCTCACCGAAGGCGATAAATCCGTCTAGGAGACGCGCGTCCACGCCCTGGATCCTCGACGCGTCTTCGACGACATGGGCGAGAGTTCGTTGCGTTGATTTTAGCCTCGATGGTCGTCCTTGGACTCGTTGGCAGGAGAGGAGGATCGAGTCGCGAGAAAAATCGTAGCCTTCGTACTGAAATTCGAGGTCGAGATTCTTCGGTGAGTTAATTAAGGTAACGTAGAGAAAAGAGAGGGAAGGAGAGGGAAGATCAATGCTCGCGCACATTGCGATGCACCGAGGCGTTTCATGAATAATCCCAGCAAAGGACAAAGGTCTGCTTTACGATGTTGGTTTCAACGACGCGGATATCTTTTCGTCGTCGACGCAACGAGAAGCATTCGTCCCTCCGCGTATCGTCGCTCGAGTGAATGCGAGCAAGAGCAGATCTCGTTGCGAGTATTTCGTCGGTCGTTCTTATTAAAATTTTGTTAGAAAATATTCTCTTTCTCGAAAGTCGAGCGTTGTATCGGCCGGGCTAAGCAGGTTCGTTTCTCGACCCTCCTGAAGCCGTATGTAGGTCGGGCATTCTCGTTTCTAACGACGGACATGTTCGCTCTTACGAGGACACGAAACGAATCGTTCCTTAGAGCGATATCGAAGCGAGGGTCAAGAATAACGAAACAATGGCGTCGGATCGTCGTTATCGATTCCGAAGACTTCGCATGAACTGTTACATTCGATTCGCCATCTGACTCATCGATTCGATGCACCGATAGGCTCCAGGAACGGAATTCTCCTTTTTAAATTCGTGCCTAGCCGTTCGATATCTGGCCTCGATACGCGACAGGCCGACTTTCGAGCAGCGCGGTTATCGATCGATACGTTACCAGTTACGCGATTCGTGCCTCGATCTCCGACGGCTATCGGCTCTAAAGGCAGGATATTCGCGACGCTGGAAACATCGTGGAAGAAAATCGATGGCGATTCTCCGCGTTCGTCGCGAGCGCGTCTCTTCCTAACGACTGCAAAGTCCATGGCATAGGGGAATTTTGTTAAAGGTTCGCGGTCTCGTATCGCGCCTCCCTTTTATTTCGTTCAATGAATGCCGGTAGAGCCGTTTTAATTAAACTATGTATTCTGTGTCCTCGCTCGAACAAATTCAATCTCACTGGTTCATCCAGGACCGTGACCCACATTGCTTTTCTCGTGACCCCCGCCCTCTCGCCACCCTTCTCCCCGTTGTCGTCGTCGTCGCCGCCGCCGCCATTCTTCCCAACCCCGTTTCCGTCGCCGCCCTTATCCTCTTTTATTATTTCCTCCTGCCCACGGGACAACGGTGGCCTGATTGGCGCGAAGAGAAGAGAAGAGGCGAAAAATAGACGCGACACGATCGACTGTCCTCGTGCGTGGGTGCGTGCGTGCTTTCGTTTCGTCCGATCGTTCGCCGTATTTTTTTTCTCCCTGCTTTTATTTTCACCTCTCTTTCTTTTTTTTTTTTTTT
>JAITYT010000459.1:1302643-1329646 GCA_025433975.1 Liostenogaster flavolineata
AGACGAGGCTCCTCTCGAGGCTGAAGCGCTCGAACGCGAGCCGACCACAGTCCGCTAAGCAGAGCAGGCTCGCTGCCTGCTCCTCGACCGTTCGACGGCTTTGACGGCAGTTTTTAGAGCCGTGTGATCGCTGGCTCGGAAATACGTCCGCCATGGCTCGCGCTCTGTCGCTCTCTCGTACGTATCGCGACGCTACTTTTGATCCTGCGCGTAGATTCGCGAAAATCTCGAGCCACGTCGACGCCCTCCCTTCGCTCGTTATCTCGCCAGTCTTCTTTCCGATATTATTTCTACTACGTACGATCTCGTGGTATCGCGAGAGACTCTCACCTCCGGATTCTCTTTATTCTCAGCCGTCGACGCGAGGAACGCGTTAGAATTATCACGTCGCCGCGACGAAGAAAGAAAGAAAGAATCTCTGTGCGTTTATCTTTCGTGTGTACGTAAGCGACGACGCGTAACGCGCATAATTACGCGCGAAAAATCGCAACGAGATGGATCTTACTGGAAAAAGCTGAAACGTACGTTGAGAATGCAGATATGGCGCTTTTTTTGCATCGATTTCGCGGTGTTCGTTCGAGCGAAATCGCGTCGAATCGATACATCGATGCGACACGATTTTTCCTCCGCTATACTCGGTCGTTACGGTCGCGTCGGCCGCCTCCTCTTCCTTCGTTGCGAACGTAAATATTTCCTGTGCCAGCCGGAATGTCGATACTACTCGCGCGATATTTCGTTCGTTTCTTCCTCGCCAAAGTTTTCGACGAATATCCGCTCGGACTTCGCCTCGATAATCAACGTAGCGCTATTTTTTTTCTCGTGTTGCAGCTACGATCTTGATGGAATTGTTATCTTTTGGCAAAAAAGCATTGCTAGTGCGAGCTGAAATTCAACGAGTCGCGAGAGGAGCTTCGCGATAACGAGGGAATGGCGTTGGATCGTTGCGCGTTCGCTCGATGATAGTTAAGCCGCTTCGATTCCTTCCTCTCATTACCATTTGTCTGCCATTATTCGATAGTGGATTTCTTGAAAACTTCGAAACCTCGTTACTGACCAACTTGCGAAACTTCGATACTCGTTGCCGAGTATCGGTGCGAACGATCGAATTTCGGAAATCATTTTTGATAATTCCATCGAGATTCGTTTCGTATTTGTGCGATTGAAGTTCTCTTCGGGACTTGCGTATTTTTTAACGATGCTACGGAAACAGGACGAATCGATTTACATCGTCGCTTTGTACGTCAGAGCCGAGAGTCATCGATAAACTATTTATATACCTACTAATTTGTATATCAAAGCGGCGGGCCTTTGATGCGTCGCTACATCGATTGGTAGGTATACCACGGATGCGAGATGTCGCAATATTATCACGTTTGTCGAATCTCTTCGCAACCGTGTCCATTATATAACTACGTCACGACTGCGATTGTAATGCAAAAATATCGTCGTGTCTTCGAGATAAGAAGAAAGTTTTTCATGCAGCAAACATTGAGAATTTACATTTCAGAAACTATGGATGGTCGACGAGCGATTAAACATGATTTCGAAATACTCGAATGTTTTTGTTCGAATTACTTTGGTATAACTAAACAAATAATTTTATTCGATAATTAAAAAGGCTTGCGCTGCGGAATTCGACGATATCGTAGATCGTTGATATTTTTTTAAAAATGGTAATTACAAGAAGAACTGATTATAGTTATGAAAAAGGCCTCCTCGGTTAAATCAAACAAAATTTGCCGCACAAATTATGTCAAGCTGTACGAGGTATATTTGCCGTCGATTTACATAATTAAAAAACCTAGAATCGAGCATAAAACAGCCATTGTGTTGGATGAAAACGGATGCGAATCAGCGAAAATAAGTTCGTCGATGAAAATTATCGAGTGTAATCGATATAATACGATAAGTCGACAAAAGGCAACAACTCGACTTTTTTAAAAATGTAAAATAAAAATGAAAAATGACGCAGAGGTTTAATAGGTATTTAATAACGATGTTTTAAAATTAAAATCGGAAAAACGATCTTCAGAACTTTTTCACGAGTTATTTTAATTACGATTATTTTATTTTAATAACGATAATTGTCGACAATGTCGATGAAATCGTAATTATACGAGATTTACGAGATCAAGGTTTGTTACCTCTTGTTAATAAAAGTGCCAATAATATTTAAATCACCGCTTTATCTAATAAGCTCGCTTTGTAGGGCTTTTCGCAATCTCGTACTACTGAAGCACTCTTCGCAACAGAGAAGTTGGCGAGTCGATCCTTGCAAATGAAAGCAGAAGTTCGGAAGTTAAATAATAGTAAAAATATCGAATGTAGCATATCGGCAGCGTTACCACTTCCGAGATAATATTATTTAAAGTTAAGAGAGCAGTGGATATACGTCGGTTAATTCGATACTTTTTGGAAGGGCCATAAATTGAACTACGACAGGCAAATTCGTTCTATCGTTAATTGCATTATTTATAACATTTCCTTTCTCATTTGTAATTCGGTATTTACGTAGGACGTATCAAGAAGCAGACATATAAAGTATCAAAACTCGATCGATCATTCGGACAGAATTACCCTGGAGAATTTATCTTGACGTGGAGTAGTACGCGAAATCGATCTCGAAAGTGCACATCTCGTCGTGTAAAATAACATTCAAAATTTAGATACGTACAGCCTCCGACGAAATAAATCGAAACCAATGCTCGATACAAGCTGACAAATTAATGTTGAAATTCCCGAAGACGTCTCTATTTAATTTCCTTTTACAATTTTACCTAATAATTCGAATAAATGAATCGACACGTAATTTTATCGGAGCCCATATATTTCCGCGTCACCAGCGAAATTGAAGATACCAATCGCAACGATAAATTCTTCGAATCTTCGCAACGAGCTTCTCGAACATCGATGTCCGTAATTTCGTTGAAACTGTGTACGAGATTCCGCGAGAGAAATATCGATTTTACGCGATACCCGACGCAAAGAAGACTGCCTAACGATCCTCGTAGAAGAAGGCACGTTAACCCGGTTGAGTATCGAACAAATCGGATTTTTCTCTTTTTTTTTTATATACCGGATGTACGAGCGCGTCGATGAGATTTCCAGCGACGGGGAAAATTTCGCATTTCCTTTCTCCTCGCAGTAGATCGGTAATCGAGCAGCCCTCGAATCTGCCCGGACGTGAGAGCCGTGCTCGTATCCCGCTTCCGTCTACGTGCGAGCGAGTACAAGCGCGTAACCAAGAACCGACAACCGTGAACCGTAAAACAACGAGTGTACCATAGATCGTCATTATCTACCGGGACGAGAGTGGAAAAAAGGCAAGCGTAAAAAACTGGCCGGCGTATCTGTCCTGCCTGGCTACCGGATACATACGTACGCGCGTCTATCTACCGCGCGACTGCCTCCCGAAGCAGCCACGTAAATACACGAACACGAGGATCCTGGCCTTCCCGTATCCGCAAATGGTAAACGTCTCTGGTAATACGCGCCATGACCAACGATATAATATGCAGTTTCCTTCGAACGGCGATTCTACTCTCTACTACGATACGAACGACTCGCCTAACACTGCCTTTCACGAAAGAGGGACGATATGTCTCCCGTCGCGCAGAGATATTGCGCGGCGTAAATGCGAGAATCGTCTTGGCTCGTAGTCGCGTCGCGCCCAATATTCCCCGTTGCTGTTTCGCATATCTCACTATGAATCCGTGGGACGTTTCGAGCGCGAGGAAGGACGGTTAACGGCTCGATCGAAACGAGCGATCGCTGGCGTCGCTCGAGAGATACGACCGCGTCGTTTCGTTCCTCGATGGCTCGTACGTTCGAGCGATCTCTCCTCGGCCTGTACGTTTCGTCGATGCTATCGTTCGTCGAACGACATCTGGACCGTTCCATTCGGCACGATTAATTGTTAATCGTCGCGGGTGATGATTTCGTTGGCGAATCGCTCGTTGAAGTCGCGCGAAAAAGGCACTCGACGACTGTGAAAACGCGCAACACGAGCTCGCGTTTTCGAACGTCTCCGGCAGACGCGAACAAAAACGCCCATCCACCACCGCTCGCATTCTCCTCGCGAAATACGGAGCGTTTGTCGTGTCGCCTAACCGCCGCCAATAACAGCGAGAGAAGGCGCGAAAGCGCGTTTATATTCGAGGAGGATGCCGTCGGAGAGACTAAAGTGCCGACCGAAATGAACGCGTTTCTCGCGCTATAGCGTTGCACACGCGGAACAAGAGGTAAATACGTAATGGCTAAGATTAGCGCTTATCGCCTCTGCTAAATCGCGTCAACTTTCTTCGAGGAGTTGTCCCTTCCATTCGCTTTCGCATCTATCGATTCATCGAAGCGACTAGTTTTTAACCAATTGAGCGTGGAATTTAGTTTTAAAAAACCCCCCAAGTGTGCGGAATTAAAATCAAGCAATCACTTTTAGCATTTACTTGTATTATTTATTATTTATTAAAAGCAAGAATTTTATATTTTTCACGAGTAGTATACACCTCAAACACACTTAACTGGTTAAAAAGCTGCGAGATTAATTCTAATAAACTCGAGGTTTTTCTTTATATTTACGTCTGTGTCTTCTCCTAACTGTGCTGATGGAAAGAATACCGAAGTTCCAATTGTTTCAAGCATACGCGTGTACTTCAATTTACTGATCTTTTTTACGTATATCAATCGAGTCTAATAGACTTTAATGCGTGCACTGCAAACTTTTGGAAAAGGTGATACCCAGTGTATCGCATCAAGATGCGCATCGCATTCGTAGTACGCGATCTGATAGTATGGGAATCATAAAACAGTTTGGAGCGAAAAGACTACAAAAGAAGAGTGAATAATACAGAGCCCAGTGTTATCTAAAGACGTGAGAAGACTGGCAAAACGAATCCACTACGGCGGCAATGTTCGATGGGAAAAAATGAAGCTTTTTTTATCGAGGTCCGCCTTCGACCTCTTGCTGGGTCTCGACCCGGACCGGGTTGAAACTCGATGACGACGGAACTAATTTATTTTCTTCCTTTCTTACGTCTTATTAAATGTGAATTACTAGTGACACGGGGTCGAGGCCGCCTACGGAACTACGCGAAGGGTGCGGAAGACAAAAGATAAAGATAAACGATCGAAACGGCCTACACGTGCTAACTCACGGTGGTTCTGTTGATAAAACGCTTGCTTACGGGGATAAAGGACCCAGCATCTAATCCCACTGAAGTGTCGACCGTTCTTATTTTCTTCGAAGATCGTTAAAAGAAGTTTCATTTACGCAACGTCGATTCCACGATGACTCGCCATCCTGTTTTTCAATTGCCTCACTAAACATCCAGTATTTATTCTCACCCTAAATATTGTCGGACCTATTGTCTAGGCCTACTGTCAAACGAATAGAACCGAC
The DNA here is from genome assembly GCA_025433975.1 of Liostenogaster flavolineata. NCBI lineage: Eukaryota > Metazoa > Arthropoda > Insecta > Hymenoptera > Vespidae > Liostenogaster > Liostenogaster flavolineata. Next base: position 1,308,042 of record JAITYT010000459.1, read on the forward strand.
TTGCCTCGTTGGTTCACATATTCTATCGTTGCGACTTGGAACGTCAGTGGAGCTCGTTTTATTCCGGCAACTTCCGGGAATGCAATTCTACCTGATAGCTGAGCCCGCGGCAATATTTATAAAATGCGCGGCGCGGAACGTTTCAACGTCGATTGCTCGCGTAGCATTAAATTATTCTTGTCATTCCGCGGCGAATCCGCGTCAACAACTCGAAAAACAGCGCGTTGCCTTCGTCGACATGGAAAATTGCGAAGCACCGTAGTGTTGCGAGAGAAAGGCCGCCTCGTTGCGAAACGTAGAAACGTCGCAGTCGTGTCGTGCGTGCGTTGATCAACGCGACGGCGCGACGACGCGACGACGACGATGTTTCACCCTTCGGCCCTTCCGCCAACCTCATCCGCAGTTATTCTTCCGTGAGTAGAAGGATGCCTTCGGGCTTGAACGAACGCGAGTTCGTCTCGCGTCGTACGAGAGAAGACGGAAGGCCGTCGTCTCGACGTCCGGAATTTTCTTTTCACGTGGATACGCGTACGTTATTACGGTACAGGCGCGCGACAGAGAAACGAGAGGGAAAAAAAGGGGAGAAAAGTTTGCTGGGACCGGCGCGACCTGCTCCGGCGCACCCACTAATCGACCTCGTTTCTGCTGGCGTCGCTCGCGTAATTGCGTTAGAACCTGCGTTTATACTCGATGATCGGCATCCAGCGCACGCTTCCGCGAGAAACGAAATGGAACGACGTTTCTCGCAAACGAAAAGAGGAGTACGCTCGGTTCGACCTGTCCGCAGTCGTTCCGATTGCTAGGACAAGCTTATAATCACTGTTGCACCGAACGAGCTCGATATCGAACGACCGCCACGCGATAGAACGCTCGACACTCCTCCCGCCTCCTCTCCCGATTCCTCTCGTGGCGAGATGAATCGTTAGCGATAGTTTCGGGTGGATAGCATTTTAAAGCCATTGTCCATCGTTCGTCGCGAACGCAACGATCTAACTCTTCCGTTCCGACGATACCAAAAATCTCCGTGTTCGGCTTTCCGAACGAATCGTTAGCAATAGTCTCGGCTGAATCGCGTTTCAAAGCCTTTCTTAATTGCGAAAGCGACGATCTTGCTTGTCCATTTCGACAATCCCAAAAATCTCCGTGTTTCGAGATGAATCGATAACCATAGCCTGGAGTAGATCGCGTTTTAAATCGATTCCTAATGAATTCAGAACTAATCGAGATAACTCCGCCTATTCGAAAATAGTCTCGAGTGGACAGCATTTTAAAGCCTTTATCCGTCGTTCGTTGCGAACGGAACGATTTAACTCTTCCATTTCGACGATGCCAAAAATCTCCCTGTTCGGCTTTTCCAACGAATCGTTAGCAATAGTTTTTCGGCTGAATCGCGTTTCAAAGCCTTTCTTCATTGCGAAAGCGACGATCTTGAATTGTCCATTCTGACACTTCTAAAAATTTCAGTGTTTTAATATGAATTTTTACGCGTTTTAAATCGATTCCCAATCGATTCAGAACCAATGGAGACTGGCATTTTTACGGATCGTCGAGAGAACGATAACTCCGTCCATTGGAGAAATTCGGTCAGGTTCCGAAGAAGCGCGACTTTCGACCACGTCCACCGTCTTCGTCCTTCGAGCGCATTAATCGTCTTAGACGCGGTGTCGTGCCGAATACGTTGGACGATAACTAATTCGAAAGATCTCTTGGAGTTTCCTAATCGAGAACGCCCTCCGTGTCCATCGTTTGTCGCGAGCGCGACGATCTCGCTGTTCCATTTCGACGATAGACGGCCGAGAGCGTCTACCTTTGCTCGTGGTAGTTCCAAACTGGAACGAGCGATCGGGATAGAGAGAAAGAGGCGACACGATATTCCGTGGCAGGCGGGTTTCCTACGGTACCGTTTAACGAAGGCACTACCGAGTTTCGTCGATGGCGTTGATATCGGACACGCGAACGTCATCACGTACGGATAGTCTCGAACGGCTTCGCTCACTTTGCCGAGGCAAGTTGGAATCGCGTCGTCGCAACTACGACTAGCTGCCTCGAGTTATGTCGAAACGGACTTTCGGAGACGACGTAGTAAGATCTAACGGCGACGTACCGGTTGCCGCTTAAGCTCTTAAACCCGTCGCTTCGTGGACTTTTCAAAGTATCCCTCGCGAAAGTCCCTGGCCTCGATGAGCGCCGAGACGATGGCCACGAAGACGTCATGATTTATCGCCACGAAACATTCCCCTTCCGATGACTGCGAAGCACTCTCGCGAGAGAAACCAATTGCAGCTCGCGATACACGCAAGCTTTCCGAGCCGGACGCCCGGACGTCGATGGAATCGATTTAATAGAGATCGAATCGTTGGTTCGCGGAAAATAAAAGTCGCAAGCTTTTCGTTCGTTCGATCTCGTCTGCCTTCACGGGAATTTATATCTCTGGCGGAGTCTCGGCGAGAAATAATTAAGCCGGCGCGACGTCTCTTCCGAAAGCGTATACCTCGTTGACGGCGCAGAAACGATGGCCCTCGAGAGGGAACGATACGGAGAACGAGAGAACGTCAGGGTTTTTTTATTCGACACGCACGTCGACACGTACCGGCTCTCGTTTTCGGTCGAAGAACGCGAGGACGAAGTGATTCCTCTCCTTCCAGCGCGTTAGGCTCTTTACTTCGATGGTGCCTTCTAAGAGTATCCGTTACTCTCCGAGTGCATTCGAGGCATTGTACCTCCGTGTCGGCGCCGTTCGGGAAATTTAACCACTCTCGATGGATAAAACTTTATCCCTGCCGTGGATTGATTCGACGTTCTCTCGAGCGCGACGGGATCCTCTACGATTTTATCATCGAAGAGAGTATATCCGTTATCGCCGAACGTTCGCGTATACTAGTTTAAACTGTTTCTTCTTCTCGTTTCGATCGTTGCTTTCGTTCGACGTCACGTTGAACTTTTCGTACCTCTTTCGTTAAATTCGATTAAAATGGCGCGGTTGACGCATGGGAAAAATAACGCAAACGCCAGCTTGCGCGTATTTAATTTCGGACAATTCGCCATTATAATTTTTGCTAATTTATGTCACGTCCGAGGAACGTTCGTCTCTGGACGGACGATGATTAAAGCGCACCTGTCGGTTCTGCGTTGGAAAATAAGAGGAGAGCAAGTCTGGAGCGGCGAGAATATCAAGTCGAGCCACGGAGCCCGATAATTCATAATCAAGTACGTCACTTTTGACTCGACGAGGTTATTTCTAACGATTTTATTCAAAGAGCTAAGAAGTGGAGGGACGGGTATATTTTCGCGAGAGCTTACTCGCGTACTCGTGGATTCATGAAGCTTCGAAACGATGGGAGAGCGTTCCGATAGGAGAACTTACCGACCGTATGAGAGTTCGTTTCCATGAAGTTTGGCAGAGCGCGTTTACACGGCCGACAGCACGAGGTAGACGCTACCGCCTCCCTTCTTGGCGTAACTAATTTAACCGTGTAAATAGAATATTGGCTTACGGAGTCGGGCTTAGGGTCAGAACGAAGCTCTTGCGCAACTATCTGGATTCATGACTCTATCTTCGAGCGACCATCGGTGGTAAAGGTGCTTCTCGTACCTACACGGACACCGATACGACCAAGTTTCCGGTGATCTGCAGTGAGACTCGCGCAAGTAGATACGCCGACTGACGTTCTTATCGCACCTCGAGAGATAAATGTAAATGAGCAGGAGCGTTAAACGCTTTTGCGTCCCAGAAATGCTCTTGCGTGCCGGAGAATGGACCGAACTCGGATCCACGAGTTTTTCCCCGAGATACTGGCTATCGTTAATCTTTTGAATGCACCGTCCTGTTAAGATCGAGCGGTTAATTAAAACGCAATGAAAGTCGAGCGTTGAAACAGTACGATTAACAAATGAAAGAGAAAAGATAATTACCGATCAGGATTACGCGATGGAGGATGCACGAACGCTCGTCGTCCTAAGGTACGCGGCGATCCCGATCGATCAGCTGGAAAAGAAAGAGTTTTTACGAATAGAGAAGATCGACTTTGCAACGTAACGATTTAGCGGACACGGCGGTCTCGTCGCGTTAGAAAAGTTTATAAATTGCTTTACGTAAAACTAAATTGCGAATATCGTAGCGTTCTACGATGTTACCTTTGCGAAATAATAATTTAAAAGTTGCAGATAACAGTAAGTGTTTTAATTTAAAGAGAATACGTACTTAATAGAAGAACAACAAACTGAAATTATCGAAATGGAACCGTTCACGACTCGTGCTAGAATAACTAAGCGAATAAACAAGAATCTGACGACCACGTCTTATACTGTCGCTCTAATGTATATCTTTGAAAACCTTGTTTTCAGAACGCACACGTATTCCTCTTATTTTCTTAAGACAAGAAAACGAATGTCTTTAAAAAATCAAACATTTATGAACGCGGTTTCAATTACTCAACTTTTCGTTAGTTAAGCATTTTGTAGAAGTGTATCTGCTTTTTTATTTTATCAAGAAAAATCTTGAAAACTATCGTACACTTCTCTCGTCACGATACGTCGTTTTTGCTAAATGCTGCATAAATTCCGATTATTTGATAATAATGGAAATATTAATGATAATAATAATAATAATAATAATGAGGAGGAGGATGAAATTATTAGCGATTACACTTGATTTTGTGTTTAAGGTTAAACGTCTTTGCAAAAATTATTTAAAAATATCAAATGAAAGAATCTGTCTAGATACGAAGTAGAAGTAATACATCTTCTTAAATGTATATCCAATTAAATTCTGGGCAATTCTTATAAAATTTACTTCTATATTTATTTGCAAAGTTTGGAGAGATTAAGATAATTGCAACGGTGGAGTGAGCAGTACAAATTATCCCTATTTAAAGTTGAAAGTAATTAGAAGTTTTAGGGGTATGTTTTGCCACTGATTCGCGATGATGTAATCGCAGAGCAATTAAGAGAAACCATTGTAGTTTTGGGACAATCCCGTTCTAAATAAATGATTGCCAACTTGTTATTTGTAATCGAACCGCGTATAATATTGTATTTGGTAATATTCGGTGATATAACATATAATTATTTATAGTGAGTTGCCTAAAATTCTCTGACTATAATATCGTTTGTGATTATTCCAAATGTTCGTCGAAATTAATCATTGCAAATATCTCTTATCACTGAATCGATAACAATGAAAATATTGCGTAAGAAGATACGTAAAATATTTCATGCAGACTGTAGAGTTTATACTTTACAATGTAATTTGCTTCGTAACTTAATATCGAGATTTTTCAATTTTAAAATACTGGACGGACTTCAGCGCGAATACCGCGATATTTCTAAGAATTTACAATGAAAGAAGGTAAATTCACAAACGTTTCACTTGTATATACGGAAACAGTATTTACTCCAATGTAACTACTTGTGAAACTAATTCTTGACTGTTAATAAAAACGTTGCACAGTGCGAGACATATCTTTATAGAATACGATATAATATTTTGTGAGAACAAATGCAAACTTTTGTCTCGCGCTTTCTCTTTAATAACGATAAGTTCGTTGACAAAAATAACTTGCTCAACGCATTAAAAATGCATTCGCAATTTTCGCGCGATATTCATTTCCACCGAGCTACGTTACCTTATCTTTCTCGTTTCGCGCGGTCACGGTCGCGGAAAGCGAAATCGTTTTCACGTAAAGGAAGCAGCTACGAATTATAGGGAGGGAAGGGAAACCCGGCTCCAATGGAAGGAAAGAAAATAATTGAAGTCAAGCACATCGAGTGGCAACGCTAGAAGAAAATCCCGCTAAAATTCCTCGCTCCGTTTCGTTTCGTCGGTCGTCGGACCGAGTTTCGTTCTCGAACGTTCACGAAATGAAAGAGAGGGAACGCTCCTCCTTCCTTCGTTTCCCGTGTTCTCGGCTTATTCCAGCGCGCGTAAACACACGGACCGAAAGACGGAGGCGTTGGCCGGCGTCGTCTCTCGACAAATTCCGAGATTAAGAGCTTTCACCTTGATGGCGTGGCTCCTGCCGGATGGAGAACGTTCGAGAGGCTTGTTTCTCCTCGAGAGGTGAAAGGGAGAACGCGATGGGGTGGGTTCGGAAGAAATAAGGAAACGTCGATGTCGGAGTCGGCAAAAGTATCCGGTAAGATACCTTCTTCCTCTCGGAACGGAGTCGCTGCTGGAAAATAGAGCGGGATCGGTGATACGAGGGCGTGACCTCGAGCAGCCATTCACGATGAGAGGAGCGAGACCGGCGGCGAGGGAAGACTCTCAGACTTATTAATGTTAGGCCTAATTTGCGCGATCTCGCTTCGCCCACTCCTCGGCTGTTCGTCACGGTCGTGACGCTCTTGCGCTTCCCTGAGAAGGCCGTTTATGGAAATTTCGCCTTTCGGCTGTTCTTTTTGTCGCGGAGACCCTTTCGCTTCTTCTGGCTACCGTCGTTGTCTCGCGCCAAGAAAGAATGCGAGAAAGAGGGGAATTTTTCTTTTCACGGCTCGGCTCCTTGCTTCGCGAATAAATAGACGAATTTTCTTGCAGTCGTCATTCTCCTCGTTTCAGTTCGTTCGACGTAATTACATCGACCGACGTAATTGCAAGAACGGTGCTGGCCCGGCGTAAGTGCCACTTTCGATACAACGCGGACTCACTTAAATGCATCGCGGCGCAACGTAGCGACCTCGGTAAGGACTCGTTGCCTTTACGCCCGAGAGCTACGGATTAGAAGGAGGAGCTTCCAAGGAATCTCGTAAAATAACTCGACTGCCATTAAACTCTTTCGCGCTCTATCCAAATGCAGTCGTAACTAACTTTACAACTCGGCTTTCGAATAACGGCAGGCTGATTGTGAACGAACCTAACTACAGGCAATTGTGTTCGTTCCTGATTAACGCGACAATGGGGAGAATCGGTATTGTACGCGTTTCTCGTAACACTTATGCCGGTCCTTCAAAGTTTTCGCGTAGAACGCGTATGTAATATTGTGTTACCAAGCCATTGTTCGTGAATCAATCGACGCTGGATCGGTTTAACAGGTTGAGTGCGACGCCAATTTTTCTAGACTTTCCGTTCAGGCAGCGAACACTCGACCGGCGCTGAGTTACAGTACAAACAAGCGAACAATGATGGAGCATTCGAAGTATACAAAGTATACAAACAGATATATAGATAGTAGATAATAGGTATGATAGATATTGTTCTGAATGTTACGGCAAATGCAAGACATTCGGACGCAATGTAGCTAGAAAATTGACCAAACAGGTCGTTACCGTTTTTAATCTGTGTTAATCTAAATCGTATCTTTGCCTGGAATGCTTTAATAAACTTCAATAAAATTGCAACATTTATTGTATATCTTTGACATGCATATCAGTCCCATGCACCAACGTCGTCAAAACAAAAAGTTTGCTGGCAGTCCCACGAATCAACGCTGCCCAAATGAAAAACCTCTGTTCATTCTTGAGAATTGACGCCGCCTGAATGAAAATTTCACTGTCAGTCTCCAGGGTCTGGCATTGCGTTGAACGTGTTAAACACGTTAAAGCGTTGGATGGAATGTATTCTGAATGGAGACTGACGCTTACTGGAACGTGAAAGATTTCTGTAGAAGTAAGGATATACATTTTTTTTTCGTTAGTTAAAGGCAAATGGTGACAAAAATACTGAAGCACAGGACGGTCGGCGAAAGACGCTTTTTCTTGGTCCGTCGTTCCGTTGTCCTCGAATCTTCGCGCGCAAGTTGTTTACAACTCGAAGTAGAACTCATTGCTATTTTATTTGACTGTTCCAGCATATCGGTAACCGTTTTTACCACCTTATCGTCTTATCGCCCTAAGGTTTCGGAAAACATGGCTTTCTAGGCCATTACTGGTATTCGTGAACTTTTTGTTAGATTAATCACGTTTCTTGCTGCAAGTATCAATCTCTTAAATCTTGGCATACCAAACGTTACTATTTCGGTAATAAGAATTCAAATAAACAGAATTGTTGGATATTTTAGACTGTCTAAATTCTACTATTAATGAAAGGACTGAAAGAAATTCCTTATAAATTTCTAAAAAAGAATCGAATAGACGATGAAAGATATATGAAGCGAATAATTTGAAACAATAAAATGAATTACTTTATGCAATCTGTCGTCTTGTACTTACATGAACGCTCTCCATTAGACGCACGAATACATTTACTCCTAGCCAAACGTTTTGATTAGAATTTCAAGCCTCGCGGCGTCTATGTTATTCTTAGAATTAAATCTGGTCGAACTGTAATATTAAATTGTACTTATATTATGAAACAAAACACGTATATCATTTCTCGTAAACCGCTACGCGTACTGAACGAAATCAATAATTCGAGAAAATCAAATTATTGTAAATAGAATAAACGCGTGTACTGGTCTTTCAAATAACCAAGAATAACATCATTAGATCATCAATTATTTTTCGGTAGACATTTTTATACTTTTATCTATATTTGAAATATTTCTTTAATCCCCGCGTGGAATTTAAAATTAAAACTAAAGAGAACAGAATTCGTGCAATCAACGAAAAGAAAACGATTCTTATCGAAGCTTAAATATTGACATATTATTAACTATAGCATTATCGCAAAGAAGAATTTAAATTCGAATTTGAATATAACAAGAGGTAATACCTAGGTGAAGTTCCGTATGACTGAATAATTGTGCCATAAAAGCAGTAGGTATGTATGAATAGCGGTTTCTATTTCACGCGCCTTCAAATATACGAGCGCACATCTATTTAACGGGCCCTGCAGGAAAGGTTATACATTACACAAATAATAAAGTAACATACAGCAAAATTTGATTGAAATAATATTCGTAATAAAAATTGCCTAATAATATAATTATTATTATCTGCATGGAGATAAGTAGTGATTATTTGTTATGAACGCTAATTATTCAAAATATTATACAAATTTATTCAAAATATGTAATTCGCCATTTCCAATCATTCACGAGCAAACAATTTGTACAACGTGTCTTTGCATTTTATTGATTTTCTGTGTACGTGTCGATCCGGGCATTAAATAGCATCGAACTATTTGCAACACGTATTGTAGACATTTTGGATATCATTGCGCATAATAATCGATGGAAAGATGTCATTTAAAGATTCGATTCATTATAATTTTAACACGAAACTGTTTATCGACGTGTTTTCTTATTAATGGCCACGATGACACAACGTTCAACGTTTACGAAATGACTCGTGCGGATAATTTTTCTCTGGTCAAAGCAATCCGCGTAGATCCACCAGTATGTTTTTACGAGGTAATATCGAGAAATTGGAAGCTTCTTCTTCGAGAAACGTTTCCCGTATCCTATTATGTAATATCTCTGACTGCGAATGCCCTCTTCCTTATCAATATCGAAACATTTTGTTTCTTTGCGTACAATACAATTACAAGGGGAATATATCGTGGCGAGCGAATCGTTCTAATCCAAAACTGGCGTCTTATCGAGAATAGCGATACGTTTTTACGTGAAAATAAAAGAATCGTAGGTAAGGCCGAAAGGCAAAGCAGATTTTACTGATATTGGACACCATTTCGACGCGACAGTACACGATCGTAGAAGGAATGCCCATGGTATATTTTTGCTTACGTCGCAAACCAAGGAATCCAAGTTCGACCACGCGTGCACCTGGTATATAATCTTTCGAATTTCTGTGCTTCTTTTTTTTTTATACTAGAAGCATTACGCGACGATTATAACGAACGAGCGTTCGTACTTTTTTAATCGGTTCCACTTGCATCGACTAAATTCAATATCAAACGACGAAGTGCGACGAAGGTCGATCGCCTCGGACAGTCGCAATGGTGTTCGCCGTTAAAAAATAGTTATTCGATCGTGTTTCGATTACCGATCGTTATACCGCTGCAATTGCATTTCATCGCCTAAACGCGACGAACCGTACAGCTTGTTTGCCGTTGCATAAAATAAACGACAAAATCAATATTTGTCGATCAAACATTAACGATAGTTACAGACTTCGACATAGGAACAAATTTTCGGTCGAATGATCGATGCTAACAAGTTCGTAATGGCTCTCATTTCCTGCTTTTCCCATAAATACAATATTAAAGGGTATCCTTACGTTCTGGCAAAGAAACGTCGACATTTCCGTGGCGCAAATATTCCGCTCTATCGAAGGGGGGGGGGGATGTCCTACATATGTATCCATATATGCCAGTGATATCGAACGCAGGGCCGATTCGAAGGAAACGATAGCAAGGTCGATATTGCCTTTTCGACGTGCCTCCTTGAGAAGATTTCTCGATCACCCTCGATCGACGTTCTTTATGTACAATTCTCTCTTTTCCTTCGAAGAACAAGAGGCGATCGTGTACGAGGCAGCGCCGTGGAATCGCAAAGACCTCTCTCGCCCGATAAGAGACATAATCGTACTCGTGAACGGATACGTGCTGGATAACGCGATGGAGTTTCATCAAAAAGCACTGGAGCACGTCGAATAGCTACCGTGATGAACGACGCTATTAAACCGTACCGATAAAAAAAAAATTGGAAAGAAGTACGAGCGAATCGATCGAACGGTCGAGTAAGAAAGAACGGAGAGAAATAAAGGCGCGGCAGCGCGGTGAGCAGCGAGACACGAATGAAACGCGCCAGTGAGGACACTTTTAAACGCAAGACGAGGGGAAAGAACTAAAGCGAACGGACGACCTCGAAAATCTTGTCGGACGTATCGACGAGGACTCGCATCGACAATGGCGAACTGGGTCGAGCTTTCGCGATTTAAACCGCCCGATCCCGAAGCTTACGATACTTCTGTAACCTCGAGCGTTTACAGGTGAGCAGAATCACCGAATACCAACGACTTCTCGCGGCCTAAATGCGACGACGATAGAATTCGTACAAGAGACCACCCTTCACATCGAGCATTTTCACCCTAACAAAACGCGCTCGATCTCTAAGCCAAAAGGATACTATTGCGAAATCCGTTAACTGAAAATTGAGAGCGATCTGTTGGCTTGTTCGGAAAGTCTCCTCAAATGAAAAATATTTAACTCTTATGGGTCGCAATGGTGATATCTTTCACGTGTCAACGGTACCTCGTCGTTGCGGTCGTACGCCACGTGGAACGTAACAAGACGGAACCTGTCGAAACTCGCTGTCTGTTCCAAAAGATATTATACATTAAAAACTTATAAATGATTATTTGAAACTCATATATTCGTAATGCCCCTTCAAAAAATAAATAACTTCTAACAAAAAAGTTATTCTTACGATACTGAAAATATTTCGCCTAATCACCGAAACTAGCTAGAATCACGTATAAAAAGCTAGCGTCCGGTAAGGGTTAAAATATTATAATATTCATTTATAATAAATATAATTGTAATATTATCTATCCCGATAGATCGTGCTGATCACCTAGGGACGTTGTATCGCCCTTATCAGCCTCTGTCATTTCTTTTATCGCCGGAGACTTTCCGAACAACCCAATAAAAGCGACGATAGTGAAAATTCCACACTGATCCAGAACACTGTATTTAGGTAGAAGAGATTAGCTTGTCATTATCGGTCGAATTATCGTTCGACGGTAGAATCGAGGAAGATTGGACGCGTTACTTCGAAACTTTTCACCCAAACGAATCAGATTTCAGTACCTAAAGCCTTTCTGCCTCGCCTTCCACTCGCAATTTCTTTCATTTCATCGCTCACGAGAGCTCAAGAAAATCGCGCATCGCGGTAACGCAAGAGTCAACGACGAGCACGCGCGAAAATGGCCGCGTTTCGCGGTCCCTCGCAAGATAATGGAAGAAGCGAGGTAATGGAGCGCGCGCCTGCCGAACTTGGGCGTCGCGACGTTGGCCGTCCGGAAGCCTAGCGCGCGGCTATCGCGCGAGGGGACCTTCTGGAAGCTTTTAAAGCGTCTTTTACAACAGAGGCAGTAACCACTGCCGTTATACGTGGGCCGTTAAACCTTAATGCGGCGCATAGCGAACGAGAGAAGCCCTTTCCTCTCGCCTCTTCGGAAGCGCCATGGCTCGTAACTGGAGAACGTGACGCTCTCCGTGTGGAAAAACGGAGCTCGAGAAGACGGAGGAAGAGAAGGAAATAGACGACGAAGAGAAGCCGCCATCGGTAGGCGTTTCCTCGCGAGAGCCGCTTCCTAGTACGCGTTACTTCTTTCTCCTTCGTCGTTCGCCCTCGAAGGCTGAAGATCGAACTCTCGAGGGATCTTTCGAGGGATCTCTCGCGGCCCCTCGTTCGCTTTTTAATCGTCGAGGATGCGGAATGGGCCGTAACGGTAATCGCCTTTACGCTAATATTTGACGAAGTCGTGTGCGTGACTCTGGCATTGATTTCTCGCCGAGCGAAACTCCACCTCGACATCGGTGCGGTCGTTCTCTCACGACAGCGAGAGATTGCGAGAACGAGCGCCTCGTTTCACCACGTGAACGCGGAGAGAGCGCAAGTGGACGTAAATTTTCTCGGACCTCCGACGCCAATTTTAACGCGAGTTCTTCGATAACTGCATTCGAGAGATTCGTCTCGAAGAAAGTAATTATCGAAAGTATTCTTTCGCTTTCGCGTGATTCGACTGCGAGAAGGAAGATGCAGATTCTTCGGTAGGAGATTCCGTTGGAGGTTGGCAAAAGGCGAAGGATCGTCTCGCCTTTTGCTGCTTGTTGGGATCATTGAATTTACGTTGCCGTGAAAAGAAGGAAGAACGGAGACTCGAGGAAAGTCACGATCGTAAAACGGTAGTCGAGGTAACGCCGATACCTGCTTATATCGTTCGCCGTCTGTGACGACGTCGTCTCGTTGCGGCTATTTTCTCGCGGATTTACAACCGATTTATGGGCCGTGCGAACTCCTCGCTCCTGAAATAATACGAGGCGCGTTATTAAACGGTTCACCGATGATATGCCGTATTCAGGCGGTCTCGAAGCAGCAGAAACACGAGGGTGAACGTTCCCTACGCGTAAGAGGATCGCGCGATCGATGACGACGCAAAACGCGTTATCGAGCCGTGCGACGCGTCTCTGCGTTTTACGGAACGAGTCTCGAGGGACCCGCGAGTACGAAAGAGGATCACCGAGCAGATTATCGTATCGATCGATTCGCGAGACGATTCGAACGGATAACGATACGTGATTCACTTCGTCGAAGTAGCCAAGACGTCTTTTTCAAGATGCCCCTTGAGTTCTTCCATGCGTTATTCTTTTATTCGTTTTTACGTAAAAGCCGAACTGGAATTCTTCCCATGCCGAGGATTACAAAAATATCTGCATATTCTTCTATTCGCGATTTCTTTAGTCGTGTTCAAATTCGAGTCGAACTCGACTGCTTTCTGCACCGATCATTACGTAAATTTTGCCGTTTCTTCCCGAAGAACCGATCTAAACGCTCGCGAAGTACTCGGAATTGTCGTGAATAGTTCGTCTTCCAGCGTGGAAAGGCGAGTTTTCAACAAAGTTAAAGGCACGAACGGAAGGCATTGGAAAAGAGGCTACATCCGAGATACGTTCTCGACTTATTCGTGTATAAACACGCGCACGCATACGTTCGTAATCTCTCATGGAAGATTCGCAGATCGTCGCGGTGCTATCGTGGCAACTTTATCGCTCGAATTTTTCCCATTATTTCTATTTCGGAATGTTCAAACGAGAATGCAATATGCTCCGACGACGCTGGCAGACGTATGTCAATTCGGTTATAATACCCGTATATCCGTCGGCCGGTGTGTACCACATGCCGCTCGCGTTCGTACGGGCACGGCCGTGTGTGCGTGTGTATTTGCCTTCCCACGGTATAACGCGAGCCGTCATCCTGGGCCGAGTCACCTGGCACCGAACGAGAGTTTATTGAAATACCATCACGATTCGAGCATTTAAGAAGCCAGTACTCCGTGGAATTCCAATTTCGACGAGCTACCGACGATGTCGTTCCCCGTGACGATTATGACTGGATCTAATTACGGTACATTCCGGAAGTCTGCTAGCTCGTCAAAATGAAAGATCCCGAAGGAAGGTCCGCCGACGTGCGTCGTCTTGCGTCTCGATCGAGAAGAACCGCGTCGCTAGTCCCTCGGAGTTCCCTCGTAAGTCGATCCATTCGTCGATTCCTCCTTCGTCACGTGGTTACGTCCTTACGAACGAATTTCTTCGCGCGTAACGCGACACGAAAGTCAACATCTTCGCACTTTAACGGTTTATCGATTTTCCCACGCTTCGTCGGTCTATTGACATCGCCATTAAGCGAACCGTTGGCGCGATAAATTTAGTAAGCCGTAAGATCGACGTAATCCCGCGTCGAGGCGACGAGCCTGTCCGGCGCGACTCTCTTTCACGAGCGTACCGTACCGTTTTTGCGAAACTTTCAGTGCAATCGCAAGTAAATCCCCCCTACGTCGTACGTAAACGTAGACGGCGATAAATCTGCGCGCTGCTAAGTGCTGCAAAACTTTCGCCATATCGTAAATTTTGATTAAGCAGCGACAAGAATAATGAGATTAGCTATTGTTATTCTCTCGTAAAGGTATTGCGATTACTTTCAGCGCTTTTGTTTTTTCAATTCTCTCGTCTCGTTGCTAATCCTTTAAGTGCGGCACAATCCAAAGCCGAATGCTCGTCGTGCTCGGAATACTCGAATACTTTTTCGCGTGGCGCCTACGCGTTCGGATCGATTCGATGGAATACACGAAATCTCCGTTTACTGCGATTTCTACGGACGCGTTCGCTAACGCGCATAACTGACGAGACGTGCGCCTACGCCGTCGTAAATTCTCGTTTCTGACCGGATATAAAGTCGATGGGTGTTCCGTAATAGTCAAATGATTTGTAAACAACTGGTCGATTTTAATTCTTGAATTTTTATCCGAAACACTAGGATTTCACATCTACGTTGAGATCGTACCATTTACACGATCTTTTATGGTTCAATTACTGTCCATTTACACGCAATTTTGAGCGCGTCAGTTTTAGATGCATGTAATGCCTTTTACGCGAATACCGGTTTTCGATGCGTGAGATCGCGTTAAACGCAGTGACTTTTAATTTCCGCTTTTTCTTGAATTATGAGTTATAAGTAGGTTATTATCGGAGAAACGTAGGAGTCTGTAACGAGATGCAAACTCATTATATGTACTTTTAGATATGCGCGTTATAATTGTCGATACGTAGCAAAAAAATATTTGCACGTTTCTTCGTTTCTTCTGCAAATATCATATTTCATAAGAGTGGCTCGAAACATCGCTATTTAAAATCCTGAAATGTTCGCATTTGATGCCACTATATATCGTATATTAACATACTTATGCTTAGGCGTATCTATTACGTCTATAGTAACAAACGTTACTGTGTTGTATTTTAAATTTTCTACGATATTTTTCCGTAGATTTTTTTAAATCCGTACGTAAATCGTGTTGATGCGATGACAATCAGTCATATCGTATGTTATGATTCATAAATGTCTGCCTACATTGACACTCGATGATTGTATTTCTCTTTGGTACGAGAGAACAAATATACATGGTACGGAATTTTTTCTATTCGATATTTCACCCTCCTAATATCTAATGGACGTTGTGAAAATGTTTACCGCGTACTTATTTATATGTTTGTGAAAATAATACAGTATGTCGAAAACATTCACCGATAACATATATGCGTTGCGTGAATTAATTTCGTTATATTAATCACTGTTATAGCTTTGTCGATTTAAGAGAGAATTGATTGCGTAGCTCTTAAATTAATGTTATTTTTAACGACATGTTCGGATTACAGATAAAACGAATTGCAATACGTAATCGCTTTTTACGATTCGATATTTTACAAATGATGATTTTCTCGTATTACTTAACAAGTGGCTTCCCAAAAACAGGACAAAAAATAATCGCGACCACAATAATCGCATTTTATTCTTCTAAACGTTTTTGTACGTTCACTTCGATGCATAATTTACGTAGATATATATGAGACTTTACTTTTCGTTCTCTTTTCTACCCATTCTATTAAACTGCGGTGTCTCAGAGAGATTAGACTGCAACGTCTTTTTATTGCTCCTCGTTAAAAATCAATTTGCTCGGCCTCGTGCTCAACCGAAAAGAAACTTCTTACAAAGTTCTTTACGGTAATCGGAATTGAGGCCTTTTCGAGACTCGCGGCTCAAACCGGTGCCAACTTATGCAGAAACGCCAGCGTAACTTTCGCGCAAAACATTTGCATGTCGGTGTATATAATGTATACTAATTACAGCGCTGGCGTTACACCATTAAGCATTCCGTGTCTATGGTTAAGCTTTCCGTGCTTTTCATCGAACATTACCCCACTGTGCAATTTTCAAAGCATCAAATAATCATTGTAAAAAATACCTCTATTCAAATTACTCTTAATTTCGTGTTTTGTTAATGCGATGCAGTAGCGTTTCTTCACGGTTGAGTCGAATTAAAGTCTGGAACGCAAATTCAATTTTTGAAAAGATGCGTTGCCGTTGGAGAAAGAAAAATAATTGACTATAACGAGAGAGAAACATCATTAAAATTAAACACGTTACATCATGAGTGCATAAAATGACGAGGCAAATGTAGAATAAATATTTGTAGAAATATATCGTGTTATTATTTCCGCGCCCTACCATCTCTTGCCTGCTATCAATTTCACGTATAGCAAAGATAGTTATGTCCACTTGTTTTTGCTTTTACAACGTTCGTTAATATAAACTACATATTGTTCCTATGTAACTACGAATGCATTTAAATTTTATAAATACGGATATTTTGAAACCAAATTTTTCATCCGCATTTTTTAAGATATATGTTAGAATTATTTAAAAAGATAAAGCATTTTCTTGGCGACACTAAATCAGCGTGATCATTGCGTTTCGATCGTAGTTAGATAATCCCTTAATTATCAAAGGTAACAACGGATTGCGCTACAGTCGTGGTACACTGAAATTCCACTGACCATTTACCCGTCTCCCATTTTCACATTACGCAGTGCAGCAGATACGTAGCAGCAATGGATCTGTGGCATACCTTTCGTCATTTACGTCTCGCTCAAGTTTGATTGGCATTTCAAAGAGACAGCCTTAGGATTCGAATACGATTAACCGAGACTCTCTAAGAGCTCCTGGTACGGTCCACGCTTTTCATTGGCTAACGAGCGGTATACTGGATCGTTATCGTCGTAATCACTGTGAACCTTCGACTCTGAATTCGTAAACTTTTGCAAAATGTGGTGAATGAAACCCTTGCTCTACTATTTTTCAATGGGATCGAGAACAATCGGTTCTTTTCAACTAGCTTCCAAGCACGTACATTTCTTTACCGCCTCGAAGCATTGTGCTCGAAGGATTACTCTACAAGAGGAATATATTGGACCTCGATAAGTTCTCGGTCCGTAAGAGAGTCGATTTTCTTCTGTTCTACATTTATCGTAAATCGTCTTATGATCATACAGATCGTCTGATGAAAATACAGAAGACTACATCGTATTTAGGAAAAATGTCGTCAAATATAGCTAGTAAGCAATCGCATATTTGAAATACGTGGAAAATTTTGTAGGTTATATCGATAAATCCATCGTACACTTTCAATGTAATCTTCTAGTGAGTTGGTCAGCTGAGTATAATTTTTTGGTTGCAATATTGGTATGGTTTTTCAATTTCGCTTTGTTTTTTCTCGATATTTCGATTATTTCTCAAAGCTACTAACAATTGTTCTAAAAACGGATTGCTTCTAAACCCCGCGTGTTTCATTTGACATCACGCTAAAACAATTTACCGAATGTCCACGCTTTAAAAAACTATAAAGACTCCAAGAAAAAGAAAAAGAATAAGATCTCGAAGGAACAAAGTGGATTAGAATAATTTGAAAACTTTCGACGTCCGACAGAAAATGGGTACTGCGTTTGGTCGCATACTTGGGGCACTACGAGTAAGTTGTTCGCAATTTGCCTTTCCGTCGCTTGTTAATCTTTCCGTCCGTGGTACGCGGAACGACACAATCGTCGCGATGAATCGTATCGTTTTGCGATGCTTTCGAAGAGCGACAGTTGGATTTCATCGTTCCATAGTTGAACTCCCGGGAGTCGATATAATTAGAATACGCCTAGTGGCAAAGGAGTGCTTTCTCGGAGTACGGTTTCCTTTAGACGCTTACTTAAGCGCAAATACATTATTTCTGGTGTCGCGTCGCTATTGCAACCCGCAACTACATCGTAAACATTGCGACGTCGTCGACGACGATGTGTACATTGTATCTCGAGCGTGATGCGGAAGGTCTTCCTTCGCGTTACGTCACGATTAAATAAAAACATCTGTTCCCTGATCGATAACGAGCGATCTTTGAAAATGGTCGAATATGTAAGGTGCTTCGAAAAATGGAGGTGTTTGCGTATCCTACGATAATTGGATGCGTTCCTTGTTAAATAGATAAACGAGATCATGGAATGTTGGAACCAGAACGTCGTACCGATACTTGTCTCGTGACATTAGCTGTAAATATTTGAATTCAACGAGATGATTGGACATATTAAGAGTCAGTTAAAACGTTAATGCACCGTGACGAATACCGCCACCGCGTCTGGGTGCTTTTGATTCGGAAAAGTTTCCTAATAGAAACAAGCCACATCTCTAACGCTGCCATTTACTTTGGAACACACAAAGCGCACGTCTGTCACTTTGTTATTTGCGCGAGAACCCTCTCACCCAACCCAAACCAAATAACGCCTAAGGCAAACTTAAGAACAACCAAGTATGTACACGGACACTGTAATATTAGAACGACGAAGTAAATTCTTGTACGTGCTGTTGTCATGTGACATCATATGTTTGTTCACGGTCCCATTGATGTTACCGGTCTAAAACTACATTCGAACTTGGTATTTATTTTCTAATTATTTACTTCGTACGTTCAAGTAACAGAATTTATTACTTTATTACTGGCACGTACACCCTAAAGTTTAACGCCGTATTTGTTAGGACTTTTTAAATTTCTTTCGGCAAGTTTTACGTACTCTTGATGTTTGGCCGCGGCTAAAGAAAGTTTTTCACGCTCTCCATATACTCGCGTGCTTCGGAGAAAATGGCGTTGAAGTTTTTCAAAACTCGACGGAAGTAGATGAATTATGATTTATCACAACGGATCTATTCGTTCTTTAGACAACCAATGTACACATGGAAGAAGATTTCGACCGTAAAAAGTCGCACGCTCAACGTCATATTGCGTTCTGTATCCGACGAGATGCGGTCCGTCCAACGTGTTTCCGGTTGTTGTCTTTACGCATGGATAACTTTATTCCGTTGGTTACGAGTACGTGCTCGAATTTTCATTTAAGAAAAATAGAATACGAGCGCAACAATTACGACATACGAACAACCCACGAGTCACGCGGATCAGAATTACAAGCGCGCTCTGCCTTTTGCAGTTACATAATTTAACCGTTTATTCGGACTTCGATTAAACATCCTTTCCGTTTATGCTTCGGAGGATGCATTCGATCGTGTCCCATCGTCACCCTTTGTTTTCCACAAACGACGATAAATCGTGCCGCGGCTAATAATTTACAGACAGATACTGCGTTAAAATCGATACGCGAAATACGAGAGTCTCGCCGTGATTACACCTACTTCCTAATTACAAAGTTCATTCGGTGGAAGTATTAACCGGCTTTCGAGATTTCCCGCGAGTTTTCTCGCGACGCGGCGTCTTCCCCTTTCTCCCGGTATTTTCATCATTTTCCAATTTTCATTCCACAAACGGATACGAAGAGGAGGCATCATCCGGCGCCGACGTTGACGCGACGTCGACCTCGAAGGCAGCCGGCGTCACGCGTGACGTGATTTTTCCAGAGACGAGGAAATCCTGCCACGAGCGAAGCGCGTTAGAAATCAAGCTCGACTTCTATCGATCGAGAACGCGCAGTCGATACTCCACCGTCTCAATTTCCTGCCATTGGACGAGACGACGCAACGACTATAACGGGTTAACGGATGCCCCTGACGATAATCACGGTTGTTCCTAGCGCTTCTAGACGCACTCTACGTCGTTTCTTACGGCTCGTCGAAACGACGTAGACCTCGAGAAGCTTTGACAGAAACTATTACCAAGCGAACAGGGAGTCACGCGGCCGCGAGAGAAAATAATTGGAAACGCTCCTATCCTCCGCGACGCTGGAAAAGTTCATTAAGCCGACATCGGACGGTCCAGAATTGGAATCGTGGAAAATTGGATCCCACACGACCGCGTTCACGTCATACTAACGTCGGAGCGAAACTAATCAGCCCGGTGGAATATTCCATCCGACGTGTACTAACCAAGCAGCCTCGCGTTTCGTCAGATTTCACCGATAGGACGAGTCTTAAAAAATCCCATGTTTTCGTCGGCGTCCATTAACGCAGTCGCTAAATTCGTCGCGGAATGAGGAGAGGAAAGGAGGACACCCGGAGGTCAGGTTGGGACGGAGGATGTGGCGAGCTAATACGAGCGCACGCGCGAACCACTGTCGCTACCACCACCACCACAAACCCATACAAAACGTAAAGCAGAGAAGAGTCGCGTTACCGGGACATAATTAGCCCGGAGCCACCTACAAAGAGATCCTTTCTCGACGTACAGTTCCCATTGCTCGTTTGTCTGTGCGTTGATATACAGGCGACGCTAATGTCGCCTTTACAGCAATTCCCCGATGATACGTCGGACGGAGTTCAAGGTCTATCCAGGCTGGACGGGGTTGCTGGACCTCGAGGGATCATTTTTTTCTTTTTTTTTCAGAAGAGTCTCATCGAAGGAACGATGAAACGTCCGAATAAGATCGATGACGACGGTCGCACGAGACAAATAGAATTTTTCAGTCGGCTCGACGCGTGAGTGACGCTTCGATCTGGTCGCTCTGATGAGACGGTGTCGAAAGATGGACGCGAAGGAGCGTCGAGTCGATTCGATTGGTCCCGTTTTTGCTTCGTTTGCTGTTCAGAGACGATGAGGAGGTCCACGAAAATTTATCCGTAAATGCGCTTTCAGTTTAATCGTCGCGCGGATTCCACTGTTTTACGCGCTTACGCTTCCATCTATTCGTCCCTGTAATTGCTGCGGGCCGGCGATATAGTGGCGTGCTCGGTTGCCTGCCTGCCTGTCTGCTTCCCTGACTACCGGACGTCGTGTGCGTGCGTGGAGGAAAGCGCGCCCACGCCTCCCGCGTTTCCCCGATGACGAGCGGTAAAACGTCGAGATTTTTACGCTTATAGAAGAGCGGCGATTTGCTTTTAATTTTGTCGCTGCCTGCTCTTCCCACGAATTATGCGCTTCTCCCGTTTCCCGTCCGTACGTCGCGGTTTATCCGTACGTTTCATTTAACGCGGAACGACAGCTGCTCGTTCGTATTTCGCGATACAACGAACCCGCGTATTCACGAACGATTAATCGGGGTCTTCGTTTTTCTTCTCCTTTCTTTTCCTTTCTCTGCACTTTCTTCTTTTTCCTCGTGCCACTTGCGATATTTAAACGGAGCGACGGTCACGATGTCGAGCGATTGGTCGTCGAGTACGTCTCGATGACCGCTATAAAACCATTAGAAAATCCGGTTGGTATTCCATAAAAAAAAAAAAAAAAAAAAAAAAAAA